>CM062297.1:577577327-578177327 GCA_031216915.1 Pictodentalium vernedei | reverse complement strand
TGTTGGTGTCCAAAAACAGCCCATTTTATCACAATTTCGACCTTCAACAGCCTGGAGAGGGTTAACTAATGCTGACCGGAATATTTTGTTCATGCAACTTGTAATGTCACACAAAGACCTGCAAATAGCCGATTTTTTTCTTGAAAACCTACAAAATGTTGATAGAGAAATCCACAGAAAACGGGTATTTTAAGATTTTAATGGGTATCTCTATTTAACCAGCCCAAAATGGGTTAAGACGTCAAATTTTGAATACCCTTACCACTCTCAAAAATATTTTCCGATCAATTTCGCGTCCGATAAATGAAGGCCCCTTTCTCTCTGGAATACCGTTTGGGTGCTGTTGGCGTCTAAAAACAGCCCATTTTATCACAATTTTTACGTTTAGCAGCTCGGGGAGGGTTAACTAATGCTGACCGGAATATTTTATCCATGCATCTTGTAATGTCACGCCAAGACCTGAGAGTGACCAATTTTTCTTGAAAATCTACAAGACTCGTTTAGAGAAATCCACGGAAAACATGAAGTTTTGAGTTTTTTTGGGGTATTGCTGTTTAACCAGCCCAAAACGGGTTAACACTTGGTTTTCTGAACACCCTTATTACTTACAAAAATGATCATTGGTGAATTCAACTTCCAATAAAGGAAGTTATGTTTACCTCTCGGGTATCGTTTGGGTGCTGTGGGGGTCTGAAACCGGCCCATTTCATCAAACTTTCGATGTTTGGCAGCCTGTGGAGGGTTACCATATGCATCGCCTAATATGTCGTGTGTATCAAAGGTTGTGTCATAGGCAGGTCTAGTAATTATGAATATTTAAAAAAAATCCTAAAGACGTGTTTCGAGAAAGTGCCGATAAACTCCAATTTTGGCAGTTTTTTGCCAATTCTGGCGAAATAGGGGTTAAATCGAAAATTCCGCTTCGGTACATTTTTAGATTTTTTGCCACTCTATACGTGTGCCAAATTGTGTGAAAATCGGTTCGAAAATGGCTTCTGAATCGTACGGACAAAAATGTGTGGAAAAAAAACCAAAAAAAACCCCCCAAAACTAGACTTTATGATTCTGGAGAATCATGGCTTTTCCCGATTAGATTCCATGATTTTTCATGACCTCACAGTGTCTGATGAATTGTTTTTAACTGTCTCACTGAAGTTCCCTCATTGATGTTATGAGAAAGGTGAGTATAGTAGTCTCAAATGACTCAGTTTGGGTTTGATAAAAAAAAATGTTTAGGTAAAACCCATCATTAATGGTAGAATGGGTTAATATCAAGATCAATGTTTCCCTATCAGTTTTGCGTCCGGTAGAAGAAGTTACATTTCTCTGTGGCATTTCCATTTGTTGGTGTCCAAAAACAGACTATTTCTTCATTTTTTTACATTTAGCAGCCCATGGAGGGCTAACAAATGCCTACCAGAATAATTTATCCATGCAACTGGTCATATGACACCAAGACCTATCAACGGCCATTTTCTCTTGGAAACCCCACAAAATGTTAGTAAAGAAATCCAGGGAAAACGATTTTTAAGCTATCGATGGGTATCCGTGTTAACCTCCCCAACAGGGGTTAACTCTTTGTTTTTTTAATACCCTTATTACTTACAAAGATGGTCCTCTGTGAATTCCACTTCCAACAAAGGAGATTATGTTTATCTCTCATGTATACATTGGGTGCTGTGCGTGTCTGAAAACAGCCCCATGTTAACAAAATTACGATGCTTGGCAGCTTGTAGATGGTTAATAAACGCTCACCAGAGTATTTTGTCCATGCAACTTGTAATGTCACATAAAGACCTACGAATAGTCAATTTGTCTTGAAACTCTACAAGTTACCGTTAGGGAAATTCACAGAAAATGGGAATTTAAAGCTTTCAAGGGATATCTCGCTTTAGCCCGCCCAAAATGGGTTAAGACGTCGACTTTTGAATACCCTTACTGCTTACAAAAATGTTTCCGTATAAATTGTGCGCTCGATAAAAGGAGGCACTTTTCTTTGTGGTGTACCCTTTGGGTGCTGTTGGTGTCCAAAAACAGCCCATTTTATCACAATTTCGACCTTCAACAGCCTGGAGAGGGTTAACTAATGCTGACCGGAATATTTTGTTCATGCAACTTGTAATGTCACACAAAGACCTGCAAATAGCCGATTTTTTTCTTGAAAACCTACAAAATGTTGATAGAGAAATCCACAGAAAACGGGTATTTTAAGATTTTAATGGTATCTCTATTTAACCAGCCCAAAATGGGTTAAGACGTCAAATTTTGAATACCCTTACCACTCTCAAAAATATTTTCCGATCAATTTCGCGTCCGATAAATGAAGGCCCCTTTCTCTCTGGAATACCGTTTGGGTGCTGTTGGCGTCTAAAAACAGCCCATTTTATCACAATTTTTACGTTTAGCAGCTCGGGGAGGGTTAACTAATGCTGACCGGAATATTTTATCCATGCATCTTGTAATGTCACGCCAAGACCTGAGAGTGACCAATTTTTCTTGAAAATCTACAAGACTCGTTTAGAGAAATCCACGGAAAACATGAAGTTTTGAGTTTTTTTGGGGTATTGCTGTTTAACCAGCCCAAAACGGGTTAACACTTGGTTTTCTGAACACCCTTATTACTTACAAAAATGATCATTGGTGAATTCCACTTCCAATGAAGGAAGTTATGTTTACCTCTCGGGTATTGTTTGGGTGCTGTGGGGGTCTGAAACCGGCCCATTTCATCAAACTTTCGATGTTTGGCAGCCTGTGGAGGGTTACCATATGCATCGCCTAATATGTCGTGTGTATCAAAGGTTGTGTCATAGGCAGGTCTAGTAATTATGAATATTTAAAAAAAATCCTAAAGACGTGTTTCGAGAAAGTGCCGATAAACCCCAATTTTGGCAGTTTTTTGCCAATTCTGGCGAAATAGGGGTTAAATCGAAAATTCCGCTTCGGTACATTTTTAGATTTTTTGCCACTCTATACGTGTGCCAAATTGTGTGAAAATCGGTTCGAAAATGGCTTCTGAATCGTACGGACAAAAATGTGTGGAAAAAAAACCCCAAAAAACCCCCCAAAACTAGACTTTATGATTCTGGAGAATCATGGCTTTTCCCGATTAGATTCCATGATTTTTCATGACCTCACAGTGTCTGATGAATTGTTTTTAACTGTCTCACTGAAGTTCCCTCATTGATGTTATGAGAAAGGTGAGTATAGTAGTCTCAAATGACTCAGTTTGGGTTTGATAAAAAAAAATGTTTAGGTAAAACCCATCATTAATGGTAGAATGGGTTAATATCAAGATCAATGTTTCCCTATCAGTTTTGCGTCCGGTAAAAGAAGTTACATTTCTCTGTGGCATTTCCATTTGCTGGTGTCCAAAAACAGACTATTTCTTCATTTTTTTACATTTAGCAGCCCATGGAGGGTTAACAAATGCCTACCAGAATAATTTATCCATGCAACTGGTCATATGACACCAAGACCTATCAACGGCCATTTTCTCTTGGAAACCCCACAAAATGTTAGTAAAGAAATCCAGGGAAAACGATTTTTAAGCTATTGATGGGTATCCGTGTTAACCTCCCCAACAGGGGTTAACGCTTTGTTTTTTTAATACCCTTATTACTTACAAAGATGGTCCTCTGTGAATTCCACTTCCAACAAAGGAGATTATGTTTATCTCTCATGTATACATTGGGTGCTGTGCGTGTCTGAAAACAGCCCCATGTTAACAAAATTACGATGCTTGGCAGCTTGTAGATGGTTAATAAACGCTCACCAGAGTATTTTGTCCATGCAACTTGTAATGTCACATAAAGACCTACGAATAGTCAATTTGTCTTGAAACTCTACAAGTTACCGTTAGGGAAATTCACAGAAAATGGGAATTTAAAGCTTTCAAGGGATATCTCGCTTTAGCCCGCCCAAAATGGATTAAGACGTCGACTTTTGAATACCCTTACTGCTTACAAAAATGTTTCCGTATAAATTGTGCGCTCGATAAAAGGGGGAACTTTTCTTTGTGGTGTACCCTTTGGGTGCTGTTGGTGTCCAAAAACAGCCCATTTTATCACAATTTCGACCTTCAACAGCCTGGAGAGGGTTAACTAATGCTGACCGGAATATTTTGTTCATGCAACTTGTAATGTCACACAAAGACCTGCAAATAGCCGATTTTTTTCTTGAAAACCTACAAAATGTTGATAGAGAAATCCACAGAAAAGGGGTTTTTTAAGATTTTAATGGGTATCTCTATTTAAACAGCCCAAAATGGGTTAAGACGTCAAATTTTGAATACCCTTACCACTCTCAAAAATATTTTCCGATCAATTTCGCGTCCGATAAATGAAGGCCCCTTTCTCTCTGGAATACCGTTTGGGTGCTGTTGGCGTCTAAAAACAGCCCATTTTATCACAATTTTTACGTTTAGCAGCTCGGGGAGGGTTAACTAATGCTGACCGGAATATTTTATCCATGCATCTTGTAATGTCACGCCAAGACCTGAGAGTGACCAATTTTTCTTGAAAATCTACAAGACTCGTTTAGAGAAATCCACGGAAAACATGAAGTTTTGAGTTTTTTTGGGGTATTGCTGTTTAACCAGCCCAAAACGGGTTAACACTTGGTTTTCTGAACACCCTTATTACTTACAAAAATGATCATTGGTGAATTCAACTTCCAATAAAGGAAGTTATGTTTACCTCTCGGGTATCGTTTGGGTGCTGTGGGGGTCTGAAACTGGCCCATTTCATCAAACTTTCGATGTTTGGCAGCCTGTGGAGGGTTACCATATGCATCGCCTAATATGTCGTGTGTATCAAAGGTTGTGTCATAGGCAGGTCTAGTAATTATGAATATTTAAAAAAAATCCTAAAGACGTGTTTCGAGAATGTGCCGATAAACTCCAATTTTGGCAGTTTTTTGCCAATTCTGGCGAAATAGGGGTTAAATCGAAAATTCCGCTTCGGTACATTTTTAGATTTTTTGCCACTCTATACGTGTGCCAAATTGTGTGAAAATCGGTTCGAAAATGGCTTCTGAATCGTACGGACAAAAATGTGTGGAAAAAAAAAAAAAAAAAAAAACCCCAAAACTAGACTTTATGATTCTGGAGAATCATGGCTTTTCCCGATTAGATTCCATGATTTTTCATGACCTCACAGTGTCTGATGAATTGTTTTTAACTGTCTCACTGAAGTTCCCTCATTGATGTTATGAGAAAGGTGAGTATAGTAGTCTCAAATGACTCAGTTTGGGTTTGATAAAAAAAAATGTTTAGGTAAAACCCATCATTAATGGTAGAATGGGTTAATATCAAGATCAATGTTTCCCTATCAGTTTTGCGTCCGGTAAAAGAAGTTACATTTCTCTGTGGCATTTCCATTTGTTGGTGTCCAAAAACAGACTATTTCTTGATTTTTTTACATTTAGCAGCCCATGGAGGGTTAACAAATGCCTACCAGAATAATTTATGCATGCAACTGGTCATATGACACCAAGACCTATCAACGGCCATTTTCTCTTGGAAACCCCACAAAATGTTAGTAAAGAAATCCAGGGAAAACGATTTTTAAGCTATCGATGGGTATCCGTGTTAACCTCCCCAACAGGGGTTAACGCTTTGTTTTTTTAATACCCGTATTACTTACAAAGATGGTCCTCTGTGAATTCCACTTCCAACAAAGGAGATTATGTTTATCTCTCATGTATACATTGGGTGCTGTGCGTGTCTGAAAACAGCCCCATGTTAACAAAATTACGATGCTTGGCAGCTTGTAGATGGTTAATAAACGCTCACCAGAGTATTTTGTCCATGCAACTTGTAATGTCACATAAAGACCTACGAATAGTCAATTTGTCTTGAAACTCTACAAGTTACCGTTAGGGAAATTCACAGAAAATGGGAATTTAAAGCTTTCAATGGATATCTCGCTTTAGCCCGCCCAAAATGGGTTAAGACGTCGACTTTTGAATACCCTTACTGCTTACAAAAATGTTTCCGTATAAATTGTGCGCTCGATAAAAGGAGGAACTTTTCTTTGTGGTGTACCCTTTGGGTGCTGTTGGTGTCCAAAAACAGCCCATTTTATCACAATTTCGACCTTCAACAGCCTGGAGAGGGTTAACTAATGCTGACCGGAATATTTTGTTCATGCAACTTGTAATGTCACACAAAGACCTGCAAATAGCCGATTTTTTTCTTGAAAACCTACAAAATGTTGATAGAGAAATCCACAGAAAAAGGGTATTTTAAGATTTTAATGGGTATCTCTCTTTAACCAGCCCAAAATGGGTTAAGACGTCAAATTTTGAATACCCTTATCACTTTCAAAAATATTTCCCGATCAATTTTGCGTCCGATAAATGAAGGCCCCTTTCTCTCTGGAATACCGTTTGGGTGCTGTTGGTGTCTAAAAACAGCCCATTTTATCACAATTTGTACGTTTAGCAGCTCCAGGAGGGTTAACTAATGCTGACCGGAATATTTTATCCATGCATCTTGTAATGTCACGCCAAGACCTGAGAGTGACCAATTTTTCTTGAAAATCTACAAGACTCGTTTAGAGAAATCCACGGAAAACATGAAGTTTTGAGTTTTTTGGGGGTATTGCTGTTTAACCAGCCCAAAACGGGTTAACACTTGGTTTTCTGAACACCCTTATTACTTACAAAAATGATCATTGGTGAATTCCACTTCCAATAAAGGAAGTTATGTTTACCTCACGGGTATCGTTTGGGTGCTGTGGGGGTCTGAAACCGGCCCATTTCATCAAACTTTCGATGTTTGGCAGCCTGTGGAGGGTTACCATATGCATCGCCTAATATGTCGTGTGTATCAAAGGTTGTGTCATAGGTAGGTCTAGTAATTATGAATATTTAAAAAAATCCTAAAGACGTGTTTCGAGAAAGTGCCGATAAACCCCAATTTTGGCAGTTTTTTGTCAATTCTGGCGAAATAGGGGTTAAATCGAAAATTCCGCTTCGGTACATTTTTAGATTCTTTGCCACTCTATACGTGTGCCAGATTGTGTGAAAATCGGTTCGAAAATGGCTTCTGAATCGTACGGACAAAAATGTGTGGAAAAAAAAACAAAAAAAAACCCCCAAAACTAGACTTTATGATTCTGCAGAATCATGGCTTTTCCCGATTAGATTCCATGATTTTTCATGACCTCACAGTGTCTGATGAATTGTTTTTAACTGTCTCACTGAAGTTCCCTCATTGATGTTATGAGAAAGGTGAGTATAGTAGTCTCAAATGACTCAGTTTGGGTTTGATAAAAAAAAATGTTTAGGTAAAACCCATCATTAATGGTAGAATGGGTTAATATCAAGATCAATGTTTCCCTATCAGTTTTGCGTCCGGTAAAAGAAGTTACATTTCTCTGTGGCATTTCCATTTGTTGGTGTCCAAAAACAGACTATTTCTTCATTTTTTTACATTTAGCAGCCCATGGAGGGTTAACAAATGCCTACCAGAATAATTTATCCATGCAACTGGTCATATGACACCAAGACCTATCAACGGCCATTTTCTCTTGGAAACCCCACAAAATGTTAGTAAAGAAATCCAGGGAAAACGATTTTTAAGCTATCGATGGGTATCCGTGTTAACCTCCCCAACAGGGGTTAACGCTTTGTTTTTTTAATACCCTTATTACTTACAAAGATGGTCCTCTGTGAATTCCACTTCCAACAAAGGAGATTATGTTTATCTCTCATGTATACATTGGGTGCTGTGCGTGTCTGAAAACAGCCCCATGTTAACAAAATTACGATGCTTGGCAGCTTGTAGATGATTAATAAATGCTCACCAGAGTATTTTGTCCATGCAACTTGTAATGTCACATAAAGACCTACGAATAGTCAATTTGTCTTGAAACTCTACAAGTTACCGTTAGGGAAATTCACAGAAAATGGGAATTTAAAGCTTTCAAGGGATATCTCGCTTTAGCCCGCCCAAAATGGGTTAAGACGTCGACTTTTGAATACCCTTACTGCTTACAAAAATGTTTCCGTATAAATTGTGCGCTCGATAAAAGGAGGCACTTTTCTTTGTGGTGTACCCTTTGGGTGCTGTTGGTGTCCAAAAACAGCCCATTTTATCACAATTTCGACCTTCAACAGCCTGGAGAGGGTTAACTAATGCTGACCGGAATATTTTGTTCATGCAACTTGTAATGTCACACAAAGACCTGCAAATAGCCGATTTTTTTCTTGAAAACCTACAAAATGTTGATAGAGAAATCCACAGAAAACGGGTATTTTAAGATTTTAATGGGTATCTCTATTTAACCAGCCCAAAATGGGTTAAGACGTCAAATTTTGAATACCCTTACCACTCTCAAAAATATTTTCCGATCAATTTCGCGTCCGATAAATGAAGGCCCCTTTCTCTCTGGAATACCGTTTGGGTGCTGTTGGCGTCTAAAAACAGCCCATTTTATCACAATTTTTACGTTTAGCAGCTCGGGGAGGGTTAACTAATGCTGACCGGAATATTTTATCCATGCATCTTGTAATGTCACGCCAAGACCTGAGAGTGACCAATTTTTCTTGAAAATCTACAAGACTCGTTTAGAGAAATCCACGGAAAACATGAAGTTTTGAGTTTTTTTGGGGTATTGCTGTTTAACCAGCCCAAAACGGGTTAACACTTGGTTTTCTGAACACCCTTATTACTTACAAAAATGATCATTGGTGAATTCCACTTCCAATGAAGGAAGTTATGTTTACCTCTCGGGTATTGTTTGGGTGCTGTGGGGGTCTGAAACCGGCCCATTTCATCAAACTTTCGATGTTTGGCAGCCTGTGGAGGGTTACCATATGCATCGCCTAATATGTCGTGTGTATCAAAGGTTGTGTCATAGGCAGGTCTAGTAATTATGAATATTTAAAAAAAATCCTAAAGACGTGTTTCGAGAAAGTGCCGATAAACCCCAATTTTGGCAGTTTTTTGCCAATTCTGGCGAAATAGGGGTTAAATCGAAAATTCCGCTTCGGTACATTTTTAGATTTTTTGCCACTCTATACGTGTGCCAAATTGTGTGAAAATCGGTTCGAAAATGGCTTCTGAATCGTACGGACAAAAATGTGTGGAAAAAAACCCCCAAAAAACCCCCCAAAACTAGACTTTATGATTCTGGAGAATCATGGCTTTTCCCGATTAGATTCCATGATTTTTCATGACCTCACAGTGTCTGATGAATTGTTTTTAACTGTCTCACTGAAGTTCCCTCATTGATGTTATGAGAAAGGTGAGTATAGTAGTCTCAAATGACTCAGTTTGGGTTTGATAAAAAAAAATGTTTAGGTAAAACCCATCATTAATGGTAGAATGGGTTAATATCAAGATCAATGTTTCCCTATCAGTTTTGCGTCCGGTAAAAGAAGTTACATTTCTCTGTGGCATTTCCATTTGTTGGTGTCCAAAAACAGACTATTTCTTGATTTTTTTACATTTAGCAGCCCATGGAGGGTTAACAAATGCCTACCAGAATAATTTATCCATGCAACTGGTCATATGACACCATGACCTATCAACGGCCATTTTCTCTTGGAAACCCCACAAAATGTTAGTAAAGAAATCCAGGGAAAACGATTTTTAAGCTATCGATGGGTATCCGTGTTAACCTCCCCAACAGGGGTTAACGCTTTGTTTTTTTAATACCCTTATTACTTACAAAGATGGTCCTCTGTGAATTCCACTTCCAACAAAGGAGATTATGTTTATCTCTCATGTATACATTGGGTGCTGTGCGTGTCTGAAAACAGCCCCATGTTAACAAAATTACGATGCTTGGCAGCTTGTAGATGGTTAATAAACGCTCACCAGAGTATTTTGTCCATGCAACTTGTAATGTCACATAAAGACCTACGAATAGTCAATTTGTCTTGAAACTCTACAAGTTACCGTTAGGGAAATTCACAGAAAATGGGAATTTAAAGCTTTCAAGGGATATCTCGCTTTAGCCCGCCCAAAATGGGTTAAGACGTCGACTTTTGAATACCCTTACTGCTTACAAAAATGTTTCCGTATAAATTGTGCTCTCGATAAAAGGGGGAACTTTTCTTTGTGGTGTACCCTTTGGGTGCTGTTGGTGTCCAAAAACAGCCCATTTTATCACAATTTCGACCTTCAACAGCCTGGAGAGGGTTAACTAATGCTGACCGGAATATTTTGTTCATGCAACTTGTAATGTCACACAAAGACCTGCAAATAGCCGATTTTTTTCTTGAAAACCTACAAAATGTTGATAGAGAAATCCACAGAAAAGGGGTTTTTTAAGATTTTAATGGGTATCTCTATTTAAACAGCCCAAAATGGGTTAAGACGTCAAATTTTGAATACCCTTACCACTCTCAAAAATATTTTCCGATCAATTTCGCGTCCGATAAATGAAGGCCCCTTTCTCTCTGGAATACCGTTTGGGTGCTGTTGGCGTCTAAAAACAGCCCATTTTATCACAATTTTTACGTTTAGCAGCTCGGGGAGGGTTAACTAATGCTGACCGGAATATTTTATCCATGCATCTTGTAATGTCACGCCAAGACCTGAGAGTGACCAATTTTTCTTGAAAATCTACAAGACTCGTTTAGAGAAATCCACGGAAAACATGAAGTTTTGAGTTTTTTTGGGGTATTGCTGTTTAACCAGCCCAAAACGGGTTAACACTTGGTTTTCTGAACACCCTTATTACTTACAAAAATGATCATTGGTGAATTCAACTTCCAATAAAGGAAGTTATGTTTACCTCTCGGGTATCGTTTGGGTGCTGTGGGGGTCTGAAACCGGCCCATTTCATCAAACTTTCGATGTTTGGCAGCCTGTGGAGGGTTACCATATGCATCGCCTAATATGTCGTGTGTATCAAAGGTTGTGTCATAGGCAGGTCTAGTAATTATGAATATTTAAAAAAAATCCTAAAGACGTGTTTCGAGAATGTGCCGATAAACTCCAATTTTGGCAGTTTTTTGCCAATTCTGGCGAAATAGGGGTTAAATCGAAAATTCCGCTTCGGTACATTTTTAGATTTTTTGCCACTCTATACGTGTGCCAAATTGTGTGAAAATCGGTTCGAAAATGGCTTCTGAATCGTACGGACAAAAATGTGTGGAAAAAAACCAAAAAAAAAAACCCCAAAACTAGACTTTATGATTCTGGAGAATCATGGCTTTTCCCGATTAGATTCCATGATTTTTCATGACCTCACAGTGTCTGATGAATTGTTTTTAACTGTCTCACTGAAGTTCCCTCATTGATGTTATGAGAAAGGTGAGTATAGTAGTCTCAAATGACTCAGTTTGGGTTTGATAAACAAAAATGTTTAGGTAAAACCCATCATTAATGGTAGAATGGGTTAATATCAAGATCAATGTTTCCCTATCAGTTTTGCGTCCGGTAAAAGAAGTTACATTTCTCTGTGGCATTTCCATTTGTTGGTGTCCAAAAACAGACTATTTCTTGATTTTTTTACACTTAGCAGCCCATGGAGGGTTAACAAATGCCTACCAGAATAATTTATGCATGCAACTGGTCATATAACACCAAGACCTATCAACGGCCATTTTCTCTTGGAAACCCCACAAAATGTTAGTAAAGAAATCCAGGGAAAACGATTTTTAAGCTATCGATGGGTATCCGTGTTAACCTCCCCAACAGGGGTTAACGCTTTGTTTTTTTAATACCCTTATTACTTACAAAGATGGTCCTCTGTGAATTCCACTTCCAACAAAGGAGATTATGTTTATCTCTCATGTATACATTGGGTGCTGTGCGTGTCTGAAAACAGCCCCATGTTAACAAAATTACGATGCTTGGCAGCTTGTAGATGGTTAATAAACGCTCACCAGAGTATTTTGTCCATGCAACTTGTAATGTCACATAAAGACCTACGAATAGTCAATTTGTCTTGAAACTCTACAAGTTACCGTTAGGGAAATTCACAGAAAATGGGAATTTAAAGCTTTCAAGGGATATCTCGCTTTAGCCCGCCCAAAATGGGTTAAGACGTCGACTTTTGAATACCCTTACTGCTTACAAAAATGTTTCCGTATAAATTGTGCGCTCGATAAAAGGAGGAACTTTTCTTTGTGGTGTACCCTTTGGGTGCTGTTGGTGTCCAAAAACAGCCCATTTTATCACAATTTCGACCTTCAACAGCCTGGAGAGGGTTAACTAATGCTGGCCGGAATATTTTGTTCATGCAACTTGTAATGTCACACAAAGACCTGCAAATAGCCGATTTTTTTCTTGAAAACCTACAAAATGTTGATAGAGAAATCCACAGAAAACGGGTATTTTAAGATTTTAATGGGTATCTCTATTTAACCAGCCCAAAATGGGTTAAGACGTCAAATTTTGAATACCCTTACCACTCTCAAAAATATTTTCCGATCAATTTCGCGTCCGATAAATGAAGGCCCCTTTCTCTCTGGAATACCGTTTGGGTGCTGTTGGCATCTAAAAACAGCCCATTTTATCACAATTTTTACGTTTAGCAGCTCGGGGAGGGTTAACTAATGCTGACCGGAATATTTTATCCATGCATCTTGTAATGTCACGCCAAGACCTGAGAGTGACCAATTTTTCTTGAAAATCTACAAGACTCGTTTAGAGAAATCCACGGAAAACATGAAGTTTTGAGTTTTTTGGGGGTATTGCTGTTTAACCAGCCCAAAACGGGTTAACACTTGGTTTTCTGAACACCCTTATTACTTACAAAAATGATCATTGGTGAATTCCACTTCCAATAAAGGAAGTTATGTTTACCTCTCGGGTATCGTTTGGGTGCTGTGGGGGTCTGAAACCGGCCCATTTCATCAAACTTTCGATGTTTGGCAGCCTGTGGAGGGTTACCATATGCATCGCCTAATATGTCGTGTGTATCAAAGGTTGTGTCATAGGCAGGTCTAGTAATTATGAATATTTAAAAAAAATCCTAAAGACGTGTTTCGAGAATGTGCCGATAAACTCCAATTTTGGCAGTTTTTTGCCAATTCTGGCGAAATAGGGGTTAAATCGAAAATTCCGCTTCGGTACATTTTTAGATTTTTTGCCACTCTATACGTGTGCCAAATTGTGTGAAAATCGGTTCGAAAATGGCTTCTGAATCGTACGGACAAAAATGTGTGGAAAAAAAAAAAAAAAAAAACCCCAAAACTAGACTTTATGATTCTGGAGAATCATGGCTTTTCCCGATTAGATTCCATGATTTTTCATGACCTCACAGTGTCTGATGAATTGTTTTTAACTGTCTCACTGAAGTTCCCTCATTGATGTTATGAGAAAGGTGAGTATAGTAGTCTCAAATGACTCAGTTTGGGTTTGATAAAAAAAAATGTTTAGGTAAAACCCATCATTAATGGTAGAATGGGTTAATATCAAGATCAATGTTTCCCTATCAGTTTTGCGTCCGGTAAAAGAAGTTACATTTCTCTGTGGCATTTCCATTTGTTGGTGTCCAAAAACAGACTATTTCTTGATTTTTTTACATTTAGCAGCCCATGGAGGGTTAACAAATGCCTACCAGAATAATTTATGCATGCAACTGGTCATATGACACCAAGACCTATCAACGGCCATTTTCTCTTGGAAACCCCACAAAATGTTAGTAAAGAAATCCAGGGAAAACGATTTTTAAGCTATCGATGGGTATCCGTGTTAACCTCCCCAACAGGGGTTAACGCTTTGTTTTTTTAATACCCTTATTACTTACAAAGATGGTCCTCTGTGAATTCCACTTCCAACAAAGGAGATTATGTTTATCTCTCATGTATACATTGGGTGCTGTGCGTGTCTGAAAACAGCCCCATGTTAACAAAATTACGATGCTTGGCAGCTTGTAGATGGTTAATAAACGCTCACCAGAGTATTTTGTCCATGCAACTTGTAATGTCACATAAAGACCTACGAATAGTCAATTTGTCTTGAAACTCTACAAGTTACCGTTAGGGAAATTCACAGAAAATGGGAATTTAAAGCTTTCAATGGATATCTCGCTTTAGCCCGCCCAAAATGGGTTAAGACGTCGACTTTTGAATACCCTTACTGCTTACAAAAATGTTTCCGTATAAATTGTGCGCTCGATAAAAGGAGGAACTTTTCTTTGTGGTGTACCCTTTGGGTGCTGTTGGTGTCCAAAAACAGCCCATTTTATCACAATTTCGACCTTCAACAGCCTGGAGAGGGTTAACTAATGCTGACCGGAATATTTTGTTCATGCAACTTGTAATGTCACACAAAGACCTGCAAATAGCCGATTTTTTTCTTGAAAACCTACAAAATGTTGATAGAGAAATCCACAGAAAACGGGTATTTTAAGATTTTAATGGGTATCTCTCTTTAACCAGCCCAAAATGGGTTAAGACGTCAAATTTTGAATACCCTTACCACTTTCAAAAATATTTCCCGATCAATTTTGCGTCCGATAAATGAAGGCCCCTTTCTCTCTGGAATACCGTTTGGGTGCTGTTGGTGTCTAAAAACAGCCCATTTTATCACAATTTGTACGTTTAGCAGCTCCAGGAGGGTTAACTAATGCTGACCGGAATATTTTATCCATGCATCTTGTAATGTCACGCCAAGACCTGAGAGTGACCAATTTTTCTTGAAAATCTACAAGACTCGTTTAGAGAAATCCACGGAAAACATGAAGTTTTGAGTTTTTTGGGGGTATTGCTGTTTAACCAGCCCAAAACGGGTTAACACTTGGTTTTCTGAACACCCTTATTACTTACAAAAATGATCATTGGTGAATTCCACTTCCAATAAAGGAAGTTATGTTTACCTCACGGGTATCGTTTGGGTGCTGTGGGGGTCTGAAACCGGCCCATTTCATCAAACTTTCGATGTTTGGCAGCCTGTGGAGGGTTACCATATGCATCGCCTAATATGTCGTGTGTATCAAAGGTTGTGTCATAGGTAGGTCTAGTAATTATGAATATTTAAAAAAATCCTAAAGACGTGTTTCGAGAAAGTGCCGATAAACCCCAATTTTGGCAGTTTTTTGTCAATTCTGGCAAAATAGGGGTTAAATCGAAAATTCCGCTTCGGTACATTTTTAGATTCTTTGCCACTCTATACGTGTGCCAGATTGTGTGAAAATCGGTTCGAAAATGGCTTCTGAATCGTACGGACAAAAATGTGTGGAAAAAAAAACAAAAAAAAACCCCCAAAACTAGACTTTATGATTCTGCAGAATCATGGCTTTTCCCGATTAGATTCCATGATTTTTCATGACCTCACAGTGTCTGATGAATTGTTTTTAACTGTCTCACTGAAGTTCCCTCATTGATGTTATGAGAAAGGTGAGTATAGTAGTCTCAAATGACTCAGTTTGGGTTTGATAAAAAAAAATGTTTAGGTAAAACCCATCATTAATGGTAGAATGGGTTAATATCAAGATCAATGTTTCCCTATCAGTTTTGCGTCCGGTAAAAGAAGTTACATTTCTCTGTGGCATTTCCATTTGTTGGTGTCCAAAAACAGACTATTTCTTCATTTTTTTTACATTTAGCAGCCCATGGAGGGTTAACAAATGCCTACCAGAATAATTTATCCATGCAACTGGTCATATGACACCAAGACCTATCAACGGCCATTTTCTCTTGGAAACCCCACAATATGTTAGTAAAGAAATCCAGGGAAAACGATTTTTAAGCTATCGATGGGTATCCGTGTTAACCTCCCCAACAGGGGTTAACGCTTTGTTTTTTTAATACCCTTATTACTTACAAAGATGGTCCTCTGTGAATTCCACTTCCAACAAAGGAGATTATGTTTATCTCTCATGTATACATTGGGTGCTGTGCGTGTCTGAAAACAGCCCCATGTTAACAAAATTACGATGCTTGGCAGCTTGTAGATGGTTAATAAACGCTCACCAGAGTATTTTCTCCATGCAACTTGTAATGTCACATAAAGACCTACGAATAGTCAATTTGTCTTGAAACTCTACAAGTTACTGTTAGGGAAATTCACAGAAAATGGGAATTTAAAGCTTTCAATGGATATCTCGCTTTAGCCCGCCCAAAATGGGTTAAGACGTCGACTTTTGAATACCCTTACTGCTTACAAAAATGTTTCCGTATAAATTGTGCGCTCGATAAAAGGAGGAACTTTTCTTTGTGGTGTACCCTTTGGGTGCCGTTGGTGTCCAAAAACAGCCCATTTTATCACAATTTCGACCTTCAACAGTCTGGAGAGGGTTAACTAATGCTGACCGGAATATTTTGTTCATGCAACTTGTAATGTCACACAAAGACCTGCAAATAGCCGATTTTTTTCTTGAAAACCTACAAAATGTTGATAGAGAAATCCACAGAAAAGGGTATTTTAAGATTTTAATGGGTATCTCTATTTAACCAGCCCAAAATGGGTTAAGACGTCAAATTTTGAATACCCTTACCACTCTCAAAAATATTTTCCGATCAATTTCGCGTCCGATAAATGAAGGCCCCTTTCTCTCTGGAATACCATTTGGGTGCTGTTGGCGTCTAAAAAACAGCCCATTTTATCACAATTTTTACGTTTAGCAGCTCGGGGAGGGTTAACTAATGCTGACCGGAATACTTTATCCATGCATCTTGTAATGTCACGCCAAGACCTGAGAGTGACCAATTTTTCTTGAAAATCTACAAGACTCGTTTAGAGAAATCCACGGAAAACATGAAGTTTTGAGTTTTTTTGGGGTATTGCTGTTTAACCAGCCCAAAACGGGTTAACACTTGGTTTTCTGAACACCCTTATTACTTACAAAAATGATCATTGGTGAATTCCACTTCCAATAAAGGAAGTTATGTTTACCTCTCGGGTATCGTTTGGGTGCTGTGGGGGTCTGAAACCGGCCCATTTCATCAAACTTTCGATGTTTGGCAGCCTGTGGAGGGTTACCATATGCATCGCCTAATATGTCGTGTGTATCAAAGGTTGTGTCATAGGCAGGTCTAGTAATTATGAATATTTAAAAAAAATCCTAAAGACGTGTTTCGAGAAAGTGCCGATAAACTCCAATTTTGGCATTTTTTTGCCAGTTCTGGCGAAATAGGGGTTAAATCGAAAATTCCGCTTCGGTACATTTTTAGATTTTTTGCCACTCTATACGTGTGCCAAATTGTGTGAAAATCGGTTCGAAAATGGCTTCTGAATCGTACGGGCAAAAATGTGTGGAAAAAACCGCCCCCAAAAAACCCCCAAAACTAGACTTTATGATTCTGGAGAATCATGGCTTTTCCCGATTAGATTCCATGATTTTTCATGACCTCACAGTGTCTGATGAATTGTTTTTAACTGTCTCACTGAAGTTCCCTCATTGATGTTATGAGAAAGGTGAGTATAGTAGTCTCAAATGACTCAGTTTGGGTTTGATAAAAAAAAATGTTTAGGTAAAACCCATCATTAATGGTAGAATGGGTTAATATCAAGATCAATGTTTCCCTATCAGTTTTGCGTCCGGTAAAAGAAGTTACATTTCTCTGTGGCATTTCCATTTGTTGGTGTCCAAAAACAGACTATTTCTTCATTTTTTTTACATTTAGCAGCCCATGGAGGGTTAACAAATGCCTACCAGAATAATTTATCCATGCAACTGGTCATATGACACCAAGACCTATCAACGGCCATTTTCTCTTGGAAACCCCACAAAATGTTAGTAAAGAAATCCAGGGAAAACGATTTTTAAGCTATCGATGGGTATCCGTGTTAACCTCCCCAACAGGGGTTAACGCTTTGTTTTTTTAATACCCTTATTACTTGCAAAGATGGTCCTCTGTGAATTCCACTTCCAACAAAGGAGATTATGTTTATCTCTCATGTATACATTGGGTGCTGTGCGTGTCTGAAAACAGCCCCATGTTAACAAAATTACGATGCTTGGCAGCTTGTAGATGGTTAATAAACGCTCACCGGTGTATTTTGTCCATGCAACTTGTAATGTCACATAAAGACCTACGAATAGTCAATTTGTCTTGAAACTCTACAAGTTACCGTTAGGGAAATTCACAGAAAATGGGAATTTAAAGCTTTCAAGGGATATCTCGCTTTAGCCCGCCCAAAATGGGTTAAGACGTCGACTTTTGAATACCCTTACTGCTTACAAAAATGTTTCCGTATAAATTGTGCGCTCGATAAAAGGAGGCACTTTTCTTTGTGGTGTACCCTTTGGGTGCTGTTGGTGTCCAAAAACAGCCCATTTTATCACAATTTCGACCTTCAACAGCCTGGAGAGGGTTAACTAATGCTGACCGGAATATTTTGTTCATGCAACTTGTAATGTCACACAAAGACCTGCAAATAGCCGATTTTTTTCTTGAAAACCTACAAAATGTTGATAGAGAAATCCACAGAAAACGGGTATTTTTAGATTTTAATGGGTATCTCTATTTAACCAGCCCAAAATGGGTTAAGACGTCAAATTTTGAATACCTTTACCACTCTCAAAAATATTTTCCGATCAATTTCGCGTCCGATAAATGAAGGCCCCTTTCTCTCTGGAATACCGTTTGGGTGCTGTTGGCGTCTAAAAACAGCCCATTTTATCACAATTTTTACGTTTAGCAGCTCGGGGAGGGTTAACTAATGCTGACCGGAATATTTTATCCATGCATCTTGTAATGTCACGCCAAGACCTGAGAGTGACCAATTTTTCTTGAAAATCTACAAGACTCGTTTAGAGAAATCCACGGAAAACATGAAGTTTTGAGTTTTTTTTGGGTATTGCTGTTTAACCAGCCCAAAACGGATTAACACTTGGTTTTCTGAACACCCTTATTACTTACAAAAATGATCATTGGTGAATTCCACTTCCAATAAAGGAAGTTATGTTTACCTCTCGGGTATCGTTTGGGTGCTGTGGGGGTCTGAAACCGGCCCATTTCATAAAACTTTCGATGTTTGGCAGCCTGTGGAGGGTTACCATATGCATCGCCTAATATGTCGTGTGTATCAAAGGTTGTGTCATAGGCAGGTCTAGTAATTATGAATATTTAAAAAAAATCCTAAAGACGTGTTTCGAGAAAGTGCCGATAAACCCCAATTTTGGCAGTTTTTTGCCAATTCTGGCGAAATAGGGGTTAAATCGAAAATTCCGCTTCGGTACATTTTTAGATTTTTTGCCACTCTATACGTGTGCCAAATTGTGTGAAAATCGGTTCGAAAATGGCTTCTGAGTCGTACGGGCAAAAATGTGTGGAAAAAAACCCCAAAAAACCCCCCCAAAACTAGACTTTATGATTCTGGAGAATCATGGCTTTTCCCGATTAGATTCCATGATTTTTCATGACCTCACAGTGTCTGATGAATTGTTTTTAACTGTCTCACTGAAGTTCCCTCATTGATGTTATGAGAAAGGTGAGTATAGTAGTCTCAAATGACTCACTTTGGGTTTGATAAAAAAAATGTTTAGGTAAAACCCATCATTAATGGTAGAATGGGTTAATATCAAGATCAATGTTTCCCTATCAGTTTTGCGTCCGGTAAAAGAAGTTACATTTCTCTGTGGCATTTCCATTTGTTGGTGTCCAAAAACAGACTATTTCTTCATTTTTTTTACATTTAGCAGCCCATGGAGGGTTAACAAATGCCTACCAGAATAATTTATCCATGCAACTGGTCATATGACACCAAGACCTATCAACGGCCATTTTCTCTTGGAAACCCCACAAAATGTTAGTAAAGAAATCCAGGGAAAACGATTTTTAAGCTATCGATGGGTATCCGTGTTAACCTCCCCAACAGGGGTTAACGCTTTGTTTTTTTAATACCCTTATTACTTACAAAGATGGTCCTCTGTGAATTCCACTTCCAACAAAGGAGATTATGTTTATCTCTCATGTATACATTGGGTGCTGTGCGTGTCTGAAAACAGCCCCATGTTAACAAAATTACGATGCTTGGCAGCTTGTAGATGGTTAATAAACGCTCACTGGAGTATTTTGTCCATGCAACTTGTAATGTCACATAAAGACCTACGAATAGTCAATTTGTCTTGAAACTCTACAAGTTACCGTTAGGGAAATTCACAGAAAATGGGAATTTAAAGCTTTCAAGGGATATCTCGCTTTAGCCCGCCCAAAATGGGTTAAGACGTCGACTTTTGAATACCCTTACTGCTTACAAAAATGTTTCCGTATAAATTGTGCGCTCGATAAAAGGAGGCACTTTTCTTTGTGGTGTACCCTTTGGGTGCTGTTGGTGTCCAAAAACAGCCCATTTTATCACAATTTTGACTTTCAACAGCCTGGAGAGGGTTAACTAATGCTGACCGGAATATTTTGTTCATGCAACTTGTAATGTCACACAAAGACCTGCAAATAGCCGATTTTTTTCTTGAAAACCTACAAAATGTTGATAGAGAATTCCACAGAAAACGGGTATTTTAAGATTTTAATGGGTATCTCTATTTAACCAGCCCAAAATGGGTTAAGACGTCAAATTTTGAATACCCTTACCACTCTCAAAAATATTTTCCGATCAATTTCGCGTCCGATAAATGAAGGCCCCTTTCTCTCTGGAATACCATTTGGGTGCTGTTGGCGTCTAAAAACAGCCCATTTTATCACAATTTTTACGTTTAGCAGCTCAGGGAGGGTTAACTAATGCTGACCGGAATATTTTATCCATGCATCTTGTAATGTCACGCCAAGACCTGAGAGTGACCAATTTTTCTTGAAAATCTACAAGACTCGTTTAGAGAAATCCACGGAAAACATGAAGTTTTGAGTTTTTTTGGGGTATTGCTGTTTAACCAGCCCAAAAGGGGTTAACGCTTGGTTTTCTGAACACCCTTATTACTTACAAAAATGATCATTGGTGAATTCCACTTCCAATAAAGGAAGTTATGTTTACCTCTCGGGTATCGTTTGGGTGCTGTGTGGGTCTGAAACCGGCCCATCTCATCAAACTTTTGATGTTTGGCAGCCTGTGGAGGGTTACCATATGCATCGCCTAATATGTCGTGTGTATCAAAGGTTGTGTCATAGGCAGGTCTAGTAATTATGAATATTTAAAAAAAATCCTAAAGACGTGTTTCGAGAAAGTGCCGATAAACTCCAATTTTGGCATTTTTTTGCCAATTCTGGCGAAATAGGGGTTAAATCGAAAATTCCGCTTCGGTACATTTTTAGATTTTTTGCCACTCTATACGTGTGCCAAATTGTGTGAAAATCGGTTCGAAAATGGCTTCTGAATCGTACGGGCAAAAATGTGTGGAAAAAACCGCCCCCAAAAAACCCCCAAAACTAGACTTTATGATTCTGGAGAATCATGGCTTTTCCCGATTAGATTCCATGATTTTTCATGACCTCACAGTGTCTGATGAATTGTTTTTAACTGTCTCACTGAAGTTCCCTCATTGATGTTATGAGAAAGGTGAGTATAGTAGTCTCAAATGACTCAGTTTGGGTTTGATAAAAAAAAATGTTTAGGTAAAACCCATCATTAATGGTAGAATGGGTTAATATCAAGATCAATGTTTCCCTATCAGTTTTGCGTCCGGTAAAAGAAGTTACATTTCTCTGTGGCATTTCCATTTGTTGGTGTCCAAAAACAGACTATTTCTTCATTTTTTTTACATTTAGCAGCCCATGGAGGGTTAACAAATGCCTACCAGAATAATTTATCCATGCAACTGGTCATATGACACCAAGACCTATCAACGGCCATTTTCTCTTGGAAACCCCACAAAATGTTAGTAAAGAAATCCAGGGAAAACGATTTTTAAGCTATCGATGGGTATCCGTGTTAACCTCCCCAACAGGGGTTAACGCTTTGTTTTTTTAATACCCTTATTACTTACAAAGATGGTCCTCTGTGAATTCCACTTCCAACAAAGGAGATTATGTTTATCTCTCATGTATACATTGGGTGCTGTGCGTGTCTGAAAACAGCCCCATGTTAACAAAATTACGATGCTTGGCAGCTTGTAGATGGTTAATAAACGCTCACCGGTGTATTTTGTCCATGCAACTTGTAATGTCACATCAAGACCTACGAATAGTCAATTTGTCTTGAAACTCTACAAGTTACCGTTAGGGAAATTCACAGAAAATGGGAATTTAAAGCTTTCAAGGGATATCTCGCTTTAGCCCGCCCAAAATGGGTTAAGACGTCGACTTTTGAATACCCTTACTGCTTACAAAAATGTTTCCGTATAAATTGTGCGCTCGATAAAAGGAGGCACTTTTCTTTGTGGTGTACCCTTTGGGTGCTGTTGGTGTCCAAAAACAGCCCATTTTATCACAATTTCGACCTTCAACAGCCTGGAGAGGGTTAACTAATGCTGACCGGAATATTTTGTTCATGCAACTTGTAATGTCACACAAAGACCTGCAAATAGCCGATTTTTTTCTTGAAAACCTACAAAATGTTGATAGAGAAATCCACAGAAAACGGGTATTTTTAGATTTTAATGGGTATCTCTATTTAACCAGCCCAAAATGGGTTAAGACGTCAAATTTTGAATACCTTTACCACTCTCAAAAATATTTTCCGATCAATTTCGCGTCCGATAAATGAAGGCCCCTTTCTCTCTGGAATACCGTTTGGGTGCTGTTGGCGTCTAAAAACAGCCCATTTTATCACAATTTTTACGTTTAGCAGCTCGGGGAGGGTTAACTAATGCTGACCGGAATATTTTATCCATGCATCTTGTAATGTCACGCCAAGACCTGAGAGTGACCAATTTTTCTTGAAAATCTACAAGACTCGTTTAGAGAAATCCACGGAAAACATGAAGTTTTGAGTTTTTTTTGGGTATTGCTGTTTAACCAGCCCAAAACGGATTAACACTTGGTTTTCTGAACACCCTTATTACTTACAAAAATGATCATTGGTGAATTCCACTTCCAATAAAGGAAGTTATGTTTACCTCTCGGGTATCGTTTGGGTGCTGTGGGGGTCTGAAACCGGCCCATTTCATCAAACTTTCGATGTTTGGCAGCCTGTGGAGGGTTACCATATGCATCGCCTAATATGTCGTGTGTATCAAAGGTTGTGTCATAGGCAGGTCTAGTAATTATGAATATTTAAAAAAAATCCTAAAGACGTGTTTCGAGAAAGTGCCGATAAACCCCAATTTTGGCAGTTTTTTGCCAATTCTGGCGAAATAGGGGTTAAATCGAAAATTCCGCTTCGGTACATTTTTAGATTTTTTGCCACTCTATACGTGTGCCAAATTGTGTGAAAATCGGTTCGAAAATGGCTTCTGAGTCGTACGGGCAAAAATGTGTGGAAAAAAACCCCAAAAAACCCCCCCAAAACTAGACTTTATGATTCTGGAGAATCATGGCTTTTCCCGATTAGATTCCATGATTTTTCATGACCTCACAGTGTCTGATGAATTGTTTTTAACTGTCTCACTGAAGTTCCCTCATTGATGTTATGAGAAAGGTGAGTATAGTAGTCTCAAATGACTCACTTTGGGTTTGATAAAAAAAATGTTTAGGTAAAACCCATCATTAATGGTAGAATGGGTTAATATCAAGATCAATGTTTCCCTATCAGTTTTGCGTCCGGTAAAAGAAGTTACATTTCTCTGTGGCATTTCCATTTGTTGGTGTCCAAAAACAGACTATTTCTTCATTTTTTTTACATTTAGCAGCCCATGGAGGGTTAACAAATGCCTACCAGAATAATTTATCCATGCAACTGGTCATATGACACCAAGACCTATCAACGGCCATTTTCTCTTGGAAACCCCACAAAATGTTAGTAAAGAAATCCAGGGAAAACGATTTTTAAGCTATCGATGGGTATCCGTGTTAACCTCCCCAACAGGGGTTAACGCTTTGTTTTTTTAATACCCTTATTACTTACAAAGATGGTCCTCTGTGAATTCCACTTCCAACAAAGGAGATTATGTTTATCTCTCATGTATACATTGGGTGCTGTGCGTGTCTGAAAACAGCCCCATGTTAACAAAATTACGATGCTTGGCAGCTTGTAGATGGTTAATAAACGCTCACTGGAGTATTTTGTCCATGCAACTTGTAATGTCACATAAAGACCTACGAATAGTCAATTTGTCTTGAAACTCTACAAGTTACCGTTAGGGAAATTCACAGAAAATGGGAATTTAAAGCTTTCAAGGGATATCTCGCTTTAGCCCGCCCAAAATGGGTTAAGACGTCGACTTTTGAATACCCTTACTGCTTACAAAAATGTTTCCGTATAAATTGTGCGCTCGATAAAAGGAGACACTTTTCTTTGTGGTGTACCCTTTGGGTGCTGTTGGTGTCCAAAAACAGCCCATTTTATCACAATTTTGACTTTCAACAGCCTGGAGAGGGTTAACTAATGCTGACCGGAATATTTTGTTCATGCAACTTGTAATGTCACACAAAGACCTGCAAATAGCCGATTTTTTTCTTGAAAACCTACAAAATGTTGATAGAGAATTCCACAGAAAACGGGTATTTTAAGATTTTAATGGGTATCTCTATTTAACCAGCCCAAAATGGGTTAAGACGTCAAATTTTGAATACCCTTACCACTCTCAAAAATATTTTCCGATCAATTTCGCGTCCGATAAATGAAGGCCCCTTTCTCTCTGGAATACCATTTGGGTGCTGTTGGCGTCTAAAAACAGCCCATTTTATCACAATTTTTACATTTAGCAGCTCAGGGAGGGTTAACTAATGCTGACCGGAATATTTTATCCATGCATCTTGTAATGTCACGCCAAGACCTGAGAGTGACCAATTTTTCTTGAAAATCTACAAGACTCGTTTAGAGAAATCCACGGAAAACATGAAGTTTTGAGTTTTTTTGGGGTATTGCTGTTTAACCAGCCCAAAAGGGGTTAACACTTGGTTTTCTGAACACCCTTATTACTTACAAAAATGATCATTGGTGAATTCCACTTCCAATAAAGGAAGTTATGTTTACCTCTCGGGTATCGTTTGGGTGCTGTGTGGGTCTGAAACCGGCCCATCTCATCAAACTTTTGATGTTTGGCAGCCTGTGGAGGGTTACCATATGCATCGCCTAATATGTCGTGTGTATCAAAGGTTGTGTCATAGGCAGGTCTAGTAATTATGACTATTTAAAAAAAATCCTAAAGACGTGTTTCGAGAAAGTGCCGATAAACCCCAATTTTGGCAGTTTTTTGCCAATTCTGGCGAAATAGGGGTTAAATCGAAAATTCCGCTTCGGTACATTTTTAGATTTTTTGCCACTCTATACGTGTGCCAAATTGTGTGAAAATCGGTTCGAAAATGGCTTCTGAATCGTACGGACAAAAATGTGTGGAAAAAAAAAACAAACCCCCCCCCCCCCCAAAACTAGACTTTATGATTCTGGAGAATCATGGCTTTTCCCGATTAGATTCCATGATTTTTCATGACCTCACAGTGTCTGATGAATTGTTTTTAAATGTCTCACTAAAGTTCCTTCATTGATGTTATGAGAAAGGTGAGTATAGTAGTCTCAAATGACTCGGTTTGGGTTTGATAAAAAAATGTTTAGGTAAAACCCATCATTAATGGTAGAATGGGTTAATATCAAGATCAATGTTTCCCTATCAGTTTTGCGTCCGGTAAAAGAAGTTACATTTCTCTGTGGCATTTCCATTTGTTGGTGTCCAAAAACAGACTATTTCTTCATTTTTTTTACATTTAGCAGCCCATGGAGGGTTAACAAATGCCTACCAGAATAATTTATCCATGCAACTGGTCATATGACACCAAGACCTATCAACGGCCATTTTCTCTTGGAAACCCCACAAAATGTTAGTAAAGAAATCCAGGGAAAACGATTTTTAAGCTATCGATGGGTATCCGTGTTAACCTCCCCAACAGGGGTTAACGCTTTGTTTTTTTAATACCCTTATTACTTACAAAGATGGTCCTCTGTGAATTCCACTTCCAACAAAGGAGATTATGTTTATCTCTCATGTATACATTGGGTGCTGTGCGTGTCTGAAAACAGCCCCATGTTAACAAAATTACGATGCTTGGCAGCTTGTAGATGGTTAATAAACGCTCACCGGAGTATTTTGTCCATGCAACTTGTAATGTCACATAAAGACCTACGAATAGTCAATTTGTCTTGAAACTCTACAAGTTACCGTTAGGGAAATTCACAGAAAATGGGAATTTAAAGCTTTCAAGGGATATCTTGCTTTAGCCCGCCCAAAATGGGTTAAGACGTCGACTTTTGAATACCCTTACTGCTTACAAAAATGTTTCCGTATAAATTGTGCGCTCGATAAAAGGAGGCACTTTTCTTTGTGGTGTACCCTTTGGGTGCTGTTGGTGTCCAAAAACAGCCCATTTTATCACAATTTCGACCTTCAACAGCCTGGAGAGGGTTTACTAATGCTGACCGGAATATTTTGTTCATGCAACTTGTAATGTCACACAAAGACCTGCAAATAGCCGATTTTTTTCTTGAAAACCTACAAAATGTTGATAGAGAAATCCACAGAAAACGGGTATTTTTAGATTTTAATGGGTATCTCTATTTAACCAGCCCAAAATGGGTTAAGACGTCAAATTTTGAATACCCTTACCACTCTCAAAAATATTTTCCGATCAATTTCGCGTCCGATAAATGAAGGCCCCTTTCTCTCTGGAATACCGTTTGGGTGCTGTTGGCGTCTAAAAACAGCCCATTTTATCACAATTTTTACGTTTAGCAGCTCGGGGAGGGTTAACTAATGCTGACCGGAATATTTTATCCATGCATCTTGTAATGTCACGCCAAGACCTGAGAGTGACCAATTTTTCTTGAAAATCTACAAGACTCGTTTAGAGAAATCCACGGAAAACATGAAGTTTTGAGTTTTTTTTGGGTATTGCTGTTTAACCAGCCCAAAACGGGTTAACACTTGGTTTTCTGAACACCCTTATTACTTACAAAAATGATCATTGGTGAATTCCACTTCCAATAAAGGAAGTTATGTTTACCTCTCGGGTATCGTTTGGGTGCTGTGGGGGTCTGAAACCGGCCCATTTCATCAAACTTTCGATGTTTGGCAGCCTGTGGAGGGTTACCATATGCATCGCCTAATATGTCGTGTGTATCAAAGGTTGTGTCATAGGCAGGTCTAGTCATTATGAATATTTAAAAAAAATCGTGAAGACGTGTTTCGAGAAAGTGCCGATAAACCCCAATTTTGGCAGTTTTTTGCCAATTCTGGCGAAATAGGGGTTAAATCGAAAATTCCGCTTCGGTACATTTTTAGATTTTTTGCCACTCTATACGTGTGCCAAATTGTGTGAAAATCGGTTCGAAAATGGCTTCTGAATCGTACGGGCAAAAATGTGTGGAAAAAACCGCCCCCAAAAAACCCCCAAAACTAGACTTTATGATTCTGGAGAATCATGGCTTTTCCCGATTAGATTCCATGATTTTTCATGACCTCACAGTGTCTGATGAATTGTTTTTAACTGTCTCACTGAAGTTCCCTCATTGATGTTATGAGAAAGGTGAGTATAGTAGTCTCAAATGACTCAGTTTAGGTTTGATAAAAAAAAATGTTTAGGTAAAACCCATCATTAATGGTAGAATGGGTTAATATCAAGATCAATGTTTCCCTATCAGTTTTGCGTCCGGTAAAAGAAGTTACATTTCTCTGTGGCATTTCCATTTGTTGGTGTCCAAAAACAGACTATTTCTTCATTTTTTTTACATTTAGCAGCCCATGGAGGGTTAACAAATGCCTACCAGAATAATTTATCCATGCAACTGGTCATATGACACCAAGACCTATCAACGGCCATTTTCTCTTGGAAACCCCACAAAATGTTAGTAAAGAAATCCAGGGAAAACGATTTTTAAGCTATCGATGGGTATCCGTGTTAACCTCCCCAACAGGGGTTAACGCTTTGTTTTTTTAATACCCTTATTACTTACAAAGATGGTCCTCTGTGAATTCCACTTCCAACAAAGGAGATTATGTTTATCTCTCATGTATACATTGGGTGCTGTGCGGGTCTGAAAACAGCCCCATGTTAACAAAATTACGATGCTTGGCAGCTTGTAGATGGTTAATAAACGCTCACCGGAGTATTTTGTCCATGCAACTTGTAATGTCACATAAAGACCTACGAATAGTCAATTTGTCTTGAAACTCTACAAGTTACCGTTAGGGAAATTCACAGAAAATGGGAATTTAAAGCTTTCAAGGGATATCTTGCTTTAGCCCGCCCAAAATGGGTTAAGACGTCGACTTTTGAATACCCTTACTGCTTACAAAAATGTTTCCGTATAAATTGTGCGCTCGATAAAAGGAGGCACTTTTCTTTGTGGTGTACCCTTTGGGTGCTGTTGGTGTCCAAAAACAGCCCATTTTATCACAATTTCGACCTTCAACAGCCTGGAGAGGGTTTACTAATGCTGACCGGAATATTTTGTTCATGCAACTTGTAATGTCACACAAAGACCTGCAAATAGCCGATTTTTTTCTTGAAAACCTACAAAATGTTGATAGAGAAATCCACAGAAAACGGGTATTTTTAGATTTTAATGGGTATCTCTATTTAACCAGCCCAAAATGGGTTAAGACGTCAAATTTTGAATACCCTTACCACTCTCAAAAATATTTTCCGATCAATTTCGCGTCCGATAAATGAAGGCCCCTTTCTCTCTGGAATACCGTTTGGGTGCTGTTGGCGTCTAAAAACAGCCCATTTTATCACAATTTTTACGTTTAGCAGCTCGGGGAGGGTTAACTAATGCTGACCGGAATATTTTATCCATGCATCTTGTAATGTCACGCCAAGACCTGAGAGTGACCAATTTTTCTTGAAAATCTACAAGACTCGTTTAGAGAAATCCACGGAAAACATGAAGTTTTGAGTTTTTTTTGGGTATTGCTGTTCAACCAGCCCAAAACGGGTTAACACTTGGTTTTCTGAACACCCTTATTACTTACAAAAATGATCATTGGTGAATTCCACTTCCAATAAAGGAAGTTATGTTTACCTCTCGGGTATCGTTTGGGTGCTGTGGGGGTCTGAAACCGGCCCATTTCATCAAACTTTCGATGTTTGGCAGCCTGTGGAGGGTTACCATATGCATCGCCTAATATGTCGTGTGTATCAAAGGTTGTGTCATAGGCAGGTCTAGTCATTATGAATATTTAAAAAAAATCGTGAAGACGTGTTTCGAGAAAGTGCCGATAAACCCCAATTTTGGCAGTTTTTTGCCAATTCTGGCGAAATAGGGGTTAAATCGAAAATTCCGCTTCGGTACATTTTTAGATTTTTTGCCACTCTATACGTGTGCCAAATTGTGTGAAAATCGGTTCGAAAATGGCTTCTGAATCATACGGGCAAAAATGTGTGGAAAAAACCGCCCCCAAAAAAACCCCCAAAACTAGACTTTATGATTCTGGAGAATCATGGCTTTTCCCGATTAGATTCCATGATTTTTCATGACCTCACAGTGTCTGATGAATTGTTTTTAACTGTCTCACTGAAGTTCCCTCATTGATGTTATGAGAAAGGTGAGTATAGTAGTCTCAAATGACTCAGTTTAGGTTTGATAAAAAAAAATGTTTAGGTAAAACCCATCATTAATGGTAGAATGGGTTAATATCAAGATCAATGTTTCCCTATCAGTTTTGCGTCCGGTAAAAGAAGTTACATTTCTCTGTGGCATTTCCATTTGTTGGTGTCCAAAAACAGACTATTTCTTCATTTTTTTTACATTTAGCAGCCCATGGAGGGTTAACAAATGCCTACCAGAATAATTTATCCATGCAACTGGTCATATGACACCAAGACCTATCAACGGCCATTTTCTCTTGGAAACCCCACAAAATGTTAGTAAAGAAATCCAGGGAAAACGATTTTTAAGCTATCGATGGGTATCCGTGTTAACCTCCCCAACAGGGGTTAACGCTTTGTTTTTTTAATACCCTTATTACTTACAAAGATGGTCCTCTGTGAATTCCACTTCCAACAAAGGAGATTATGTTTATCTCTCATGTATACATTGGGTGCTGTGCGTGTCTGAAAACAGCCCCATGTTAACAAAATTACGATGCTTGGCAGCTTGTAGATGGTTAATAAACGCTCACCGGAGTATTTTGTCCATGCAACTTGTAATGTCACATAAAGACCTACGAATAGTCAATTTGTCTTGAAACTCTACAAGTTACCGTTAGGGAAATTCACAGAAAATGGGAATTTAAAGCTTTCAAGGGATATCTTGCTTTAGCCCGCCCAAAATGGGTTAAGACGTCGACTTTTGAATACCCTTACTGCTTACAAAAATGTTTCCGTATAAATTGTGCGCTCGATAAAAGGAGGCACTTTTCTTTGTGGTGTACCCTTTGGGTGCTGTTGGTGTCCAAAAACAGCCCATTTTATCACAATTTCGACCTTCAACAGCCTGGAGAGGGTTTACTAATGCTGACCGGAATATTTTGTTCATGCAACTTGTAATGTCACACAAAGACCTGCAAATAGCCGATTTTTTTCTTGAAAACCTACAAAATGTTGATAGAGAAATCCACAGAAAACGGGTATTTTTAGATTTTAATGGGTATCTCTATTTAACCAGCCCAAAATGGGTTAAGACGTCAAATTTTGAATACCCTTACCACTCTCAAAAATATTTTCCGATCAATTTCGCGTCCGATAAATGAAGGCCCCTTTCTCTCTGGAATACCGTTTGGGTGCTGTTGGCGTCTAAAAACAGCCCATTTTATCACAATTTTTACGTTTAGCAGCTCGGGGAGGGTTAACTAATGCTGACCGGAATATTTTATCCATGCATCTTGTAATGTCACGCCAAGACCTGAGAGTGACCAATTTTTCTTGAAAATCTACAAGACTCGTTTAGAGAAATCCACGGAAAACATGAAGTTTTGAGTTTTTTTTTGGGTATTGCTGTTTAACCAGCCCAAAACGGGTTAACACTTGGTTTTCTGAACACCCTTATTACTTACAAAAATGATCATTGGTGAATTCCACTTCCAATAAAGGAAGTTATGTTTACCTCTCGGGTATCGTTTGGGTGCTGTGGGGGTCTGAAACCGGCCCATTTCATCAAACTTTCGATGTTTGGCAGCCTGTGGAGGGTTACCATATGCATCGCCTAATATGTCGTGTGTATCAAAGGTTGTGTCATAGGCAGGTCTAGTCATTATGAATATTTAAAAAAAATCGTGAAGACGTGTTTCGAGAAAGTGCCGATAAACCCCAATTTTGGCAGTTTTTTGCCAATTCTGGCGAAATAGGGGTTAAATCGAAAATTCCGCTTCGGTACATTTTTAGATTTTTTGCCACTCTATACGTGTGCCAAATTGTGTGAAAATCGGTTCGAAAATGGCTTCTGAATCGTACGGGCAAAAATGTGTGGAAAAAACCGCCCCCAAAAAACCCCCAAAACTAGACTTTATGATTCTGGAGAATCATGGCTTTTCCCGATTAGATTCCATGATTTTTCATGACCTCACAGTGTCTGATGAATTGTTTTCAACTGTCTCACTGAAGTTCCCTCATTGATGTTATGAGAAAGGTGAGTATAGTAGTCTCAAATGACTCAGTTTAGGTTTGATAAAAAAAATGTTTAGGTAAAACCCATCATTAATGGTAGAATGGGTTAATATCAAGATCAATGTTTCCCTATCAGTTTTGCGTCCGGTAAAAGAAGTTACATTTCTCTGTGGCATTTCCATTTGTTGGTGTCCAAAAACAGACTATTTCTTCATTTTTTTTACATTTAGCAGCCCATGGAGGGTTAACAAATGCCTACCAGAATAATTTATCCATGCAACTGGTCATATGACACCAAGACCTATCAACGGCCATTTTCTCTTGGAAACCCCACAAAATGTTAGTAAAGATATCCAGGGAAAAACGATTTTTAAGCTATCGATGGGTATCCGTGTTAACCTCCCCAACAGGGGTTAACGCTTTGTTTTTTTAATACCCTTATTACTTACAAAGATGGTCCTCTGTGAATTCCACTCCAACAAAGGAGATTATGTTTATCTCTCATGTATACATTGGGTGCTGTGCGTGTCTGAAAACAGCCCCATGTTAACAAAATTACGATGCTTGGCAGCTTGTAGATGGTTAATAAACGCTCACCGGAGTATTTTGTCCATGACAACTTGTAATGTCACATAAAGACCTACGAATAGTCAATTAGTCTTGAAACTCTACAAGTTACCGTTGGGAAATTCACAGAAAATGGGAATTTAAAGCTTTCAAGGGATATCTTGCTTTAGCCCGCCCAAAATGGGTTAAGACGTCGACTTTTGAATACCCTTACTGCTTACAAAAATGTTTCCGTATAAATTGTGCGCTCGATAAAAGGAGGCACTTTTCTTTGTGGTGTACCCTTTGGGTGCTGTTGGTGGTCCAAAAACAGCCCATTTTATCACAATTTCGACCTTCAACAGCCTGGAGAGGGTTTACTAATGCTGACCGGAATATTGTTGTTCATGCAACTTGTAATGTCACACAAAGACCTGCAAATAGCCGATTTTTTTCTTGAAAACCTACAAAATGTTGATAGAGAAATCCACAGAAAACGGGTATTTTTAGATTTTAATGGGTATCTCTATTTAACCAGCCCAAAATGGGTTAAGACGTCAAATTTTGAATACCCTTACCACTCTCAAAAATATTTTCCGATCAATTTCGCGTCCGATAAATGAAGGCCCCTTTCTCTCCTGGAATACCGTTTGGGTGCTGTTGGCGTCTAAAAACAGCCCATTTTATCACAATTTTTACGTTTAGCAGCTCGGGGAGGGTTAACTAATGCTGACCGGAATATTTTATCCATGCATCTTGTAATGTCACGCCAAGACCTGAGAGTGACCAATTTTTCTTGAAATCTACAAGACTCGTTTAGAGAAATCCACGGGGAAAACATGAAGTTTTGAGTTTTTTTTGGGTATTGCTGTTTAACCAGCCCAAAACGGGTTAACACTTGGTTTCTGAACACCCTTATTACTTACAAAAATGATCATTGGTGAATTCCACTTCCAATAAAGGAAGTTATGTTTACCTCTCGGGTATCGTTTGGGTGCTGTGGGGGTCTGAAACCGGCCCATTTCATCAAACTTTCGATGTTTGGCAGCCTGTGGAGGGTTACCATATGCATCGCCTAATATGTCGTGTGTATCAAAGGTTGTGTCATAGGCAGGTCTAGTCATTATGAATATTTAAAAAAAATCGTGAAGACGTGTTTCGAGAAAGTGCCGATAAACCCCAATTTTGGCAGTTTTTTGCCAATTCTGGCGAAATAGGGGTTAAATCGAAAATTCCGCTTTGGTACATTTTTAGATTTTTTGCCACTCTATACGTGTGGCCAAATTGTGTGAAAATCGGTTCGAAAATGGCTTCTGAATCGTACGGGCAAAAATTGTGTGAAAAAACCGCCCCCAAAAAACCCCCAAAACTAGACTTATATGATTCTGGAGAATCATGGCTTTTCCCGATTAGATTCCATGATTTTTCATGACCTCACAGTGTCTGATGAATTGTTTTTAACTGTCTCACTGAAGTTCCCTCATTGATGTTATGAGAAAGGTGATTATAGTGTCTCAAATGACTCAGTTTAGGTTTGATAAAAAAAAATGGTTTAGGTAAAACCCATCATTTAATGGTAGAAATGGGTTAATATCAAGATCAATGTTTCCCTATCAGTTTTGCGTCCGGTAAAAGAAGTTACATTTCTCTGTGGCATTCCATTTGTTGGTGTCCAAAAACAGACTATTTCTTCATTTTTTTTACATTTAGCAGCCCATGGAGGGTTAACAAATGCCTACCAGAATAATTTATCCATGCAACTGGTCATATGACACCAAGACCTATCAACGGCCATTTTCTCTTGGAAACCCCACAAAATGTTAGTAAAGAAATCCAGGGAAAACGATTTTTAAGCTATCGATGGGTATCCGTGTTAACCTCCCCAACAGGGGTTAACGCTTTGTTTTTTTAATACCCTTATTACTTACAAAGATGGTCCTCTGTGAATTCCACTTCCAACAAAGGAGATTATGTTTATCTCTCATGTATACATTGGGTGCTGTGCGTGTCTGAAAACAGCCCCATGTTAACAAATTACGATGCTTGGCAGCTTGTAGATGGTTAATAAACGCTCACCGGAGTATTTTGTCCATGCAACTTGTAATGTCACATAAAGACCTACGAATAGTCAATTTGTCTTGAAACTCTACAAGTTACCGTTAGGGAAATTCACAGAAAATGGGAATTTAAAGCTTTCAAGGGATATCTTGCTTTAGCCCGCCCAAAATGGGTTAAGACGTCGACTTTTGAATACCCTTACTGCTTACAAAAATGTTTCCGTATAAATTGTGCGCTCGATAAAAGGAGGCACTTTTCTTTGTGGTGTACCCTTTGGGTGCTGTTGGTGTCCAAAAACAGCCCATTTTATCACAATTTCGACCTTCAACAGCCTGGAGAGGGTTTACTAATGCTGACCGGAATATTTTGTTCATGCAACTTGTAATGTCACACAAAGACCTGCAAATAGCCGATTTTTTTCTTGAAAACCTACAAAATGTTGATAGAGAAATCCACAGAAAACGGGTATTTTTAGATTTTAATGGGTATCTCTATTTAACCAGCCCAAAATGGGTTAAGACGTCAAATTTTGAATACCCTTACCACTCTCAAAAATATTTTCCGATCAATTTCGCGTCCGATAAATGAAGGCCCCTTTCTCTCTGGAATACCGTTTGGGTGCTGTTGGCGTCTAAAACAGCCCATTTTATCACTATTTTTACGTTTAGCAGCTCGGGGAGGGTTAACTATGCTGACCGGAATATTTTATCCATGCATCTTGTAATGTCACGCCAAGACCTGAGAGTGACCAATTTTTCTTGAAAATCTACAAGACTCGTTTAGAGAAATCCACGGAAAACATGAAGTTTTGAGTTTTTTTTGGGTATTGCTGTTTAACCAGCCCAAAACGGGTTAACACTTGGTTTTCTGAACACCCTTATTACTTACAAAAATGATCATTGGTGAATTCCACTTCCAATAAAGGAAGTTATGTTTACCTCTCGGGTATCGTTTGGGTGCTGTGGGGGTCTGAAACCGGCCCATTTCATCAAACTTTCGATGTTTGGCAGCCTGTGGAGGGTTACCATATGCATCGCCTAATATGTCGTGTGTATCAAAGGTTGTGTCATAGGCAGGTCTAGTCATTATGAATATTTAAAAAAAATCGTGAAGACGTGTTTCGAGAAAGTGCCGATAAACCCCAATTTTGGCAGTTTTTTGCCAATTCTGGCGAAATAGGGGTTAAATCGAAAATTCCGCTTCGGTACATTTTTAGATTTTTTGCCACTCTATACGTGTGCCAAATTGTGTGAAAATCGGTTCGAAAATGGCTTCTGAATCGTACGGGCAAAAATGTGTGGAAAAAACCGCCCCCAAAAAACCCCCAAAACCAGACTTTATGATTCTGGAGAATCATGGCTTTTCCCGATTAGATTCCATGATTTTTCATGACCTCACAGTGTCTGATGAATTGTTTTTAACTGTCTCACTGAAGTTCCCTCATTGATGTTATGAGAAAGGTGAGTATAGTAGTCTCAAATGACTCAGTTTAGGTTTGATAAAAAAAAATGTTTAGGTAAAACCCATCATTAATGGTAGAATGGGTTAATATCAAGATCAATGTTTCCCTATCAGTTTTGCGTCCGGTAAAAGAAGTTACATTTCTCTGTGGCATTTCCATTTGTTGGTGTCCAAAAACAGACTATTTCTTCATTTTTTTTACATTTAGCAGCCCATGGAGGGTTAACAAATGCCTACCAGAATAATTTATCCATGCAACTGGTCATATGACACCAAGACCTATCAACGGCCATTTTCTCTTGGAAACCCCACAAAATGTTAGTAAAGAAATCCAGGGAAAACGATTTTTAAGCTATCGATGGGTATCCGTGTTAACCTCCCCAACAGGGGTTAACGCTTTGTTTTTTTAATACCCTTATTACTTACAAAGATGGTCCTCTGTGAATTCCACTTCCAACAAAGGAGATTATGTTTATCTCTCATGTATACATTGGGTGCTGTGCGTGTCTGAAAACAGCCCCATGTTAACAAAATTACGATGCTTGGCAGCTTGTAGATGGTTAATAAACGCTCACCGGTGTATTTTGTCCATGCAACTTGTAATGTCACATAAAGACCTACGAATAGTCAATTTGTCTTGAAACTCTACAAGTTACCGTTAGGGAAATTCACAGAAAATGGGAATTTAAAGCTTTCAAGGGATATCTCGCTTTAGCCCGCCCAAAATGGGTTAAGACGTCGACTTTTGAATACCCTTACTGCTTACAAAAATGTTTCCGTATAAATTGTGCGCTCGATAAAAGGAGGCACTTTTCTTTGTGGTGTACCCTTTGGGTGCTGTTGGTGTCCAAAAACAGCCCATTTTATCACAATTTCGACCTTCAACAGCCTGGAGAGGGTTAACTAATGCTGACCGGAATATTTTGTTCATGCAACTTGTAATGTCACACAAAGACCTGCAAATAGCCGATTTTTTTCTTGAAAACCTACAAAATGTTGATAGAGAAATCCACAGAAAACGGGTATTTTTAGATTTTAATGGGTATCTCTATTTAACCAGCCCCAAATGGGTTAAGACGTCAAATTTTGAATACCCTTACCACTCTCAAAAATATTTTCCGATCAATTTCGCGTCCGATAAATGAAGGCCCCTTTCTCTCTGGAATACCGTTTGGGTGCTGTTGGCGTCTAAAAACAGCCCATTTTATCACAATTTTTACGTTTAGCAGCTCGGGGAGGGTTAACTAATGCTGACCGGAATATTTTATCCATGCATCTTGTAATGTCACGCCAAGACCTGAGAGTGACCAATTTTTCTTGAAAATCTACAAGACTCGTTTAGAGAAATCCACGGAAAACATGAAGTTTTGAGTTTTTTTTGGGTATTGCTGTTTAACCAGCCCAAAACGGATTAACACTTGGTTTTCTGAACACCCTTATTACTTACAAAAATGATATTGGTGAATTCCACTTCCAATAAAGGAAGTTATGTTTACCTCTCGGGTATCGTTTGGGTGCTGTGGGGGTCTGAAACCGGCCCATTTCATCAAACTTTCGATGTTTGGCAGCCTGTGGAGGGTTACCACATGCATCGCCTAATATGTCGTGTGTATCAAAGGTTGTGTCATAGGCAGGTCTAGTAATTATGAATATTTAAAAAAAATCCTAAAGACGTGTTTCGAGAAAGTGCCGATAAACCCCAATTTTGGCAGTTTTTTGCCAATTCTGGCGAAATAGGGGTTAAATCGAAAATTCCGCTTTGGTACATTTTTAGATTTTTTGCCACTCTATACGTGTGCCAAATTGTGTGAAAATCGGTTCGAAAATGGCTTCTGAGTCGTATGGGCAAAAATGTGTGGAAAAAAACCCCAAAAACCCCCCCCAAAACTAGACTTTATGATTCTGGAGAATCATGGCTTTTCCCGATTAGATTCCATGATTTTTCATGACCTCACAGTGTCTGATGAATTGTTTTTAACTGTCTCACTGAAGTTCCCTCATTGATGTTATGAGAAAGGTGAGTATAGTAGTCTCAAATGACTCACTTTGGGTTTGATAAAAAAAAATGTTTAGGTAAAACCCATCATTAATGGTAGAATGGGTTAATATCAAGATCAATGTTTCCCTATCAGTTTTGCGTCCGGTAAAAGAAGTTACATTTCTCTGTGGCATTTCCATTTGTTGGTGTCCAAAAACAGACTATTTCTTCATTTTTTTTACATTTAGCAGCCCATGGAGGGTTAACAAATGCCTACCAGAATAATTTATCCATGCAACTGGTCATATGACACCAAGACCTATCAACGGCCATTTTCTCTTGGAAACCCCACAAAATGTTAGTAAAGAAATCCAGGGAAAACGATTTTTAAGCTATCGATGGGTATCCGTGTTAACCTCCCCAACAGGGGTTAACGCTTTGTTTTTTTAATACCCTTATTACTTACAAAGATGGTCCTCTGTGAATTCCACTTCCAATAAAGGAGATTATGTTTATCTCTCATGTATACATTGGGTGCTGTGCGTGTCTGAAAACAGCCCCATGTTAACAAAATTACGATGCTTGGCAGCTTGTAGATGGTTAATAAACGCTCACTGGAGTATTTTGTCCATGCAACTTGTAATGTCACATAAAGACCTACGAATAGTCAATTTGTCTTGAAACTCTACAAGTTACCGTTAGGGAAATTCACAGAAAATGGGAATTTAAAGCTTTCAAGGGATATCTCGCTTTAGCCCGCCCAAAATGGGTTAAGACGTCGACTTTTGAATACCCTTACTGCTTACAAAAATGTTTCCGTATAAATTGTGCGCTCGATAAAAGGAGGCACTTTTCTTTGTGGTGTACCCTTTGGGTGCTGTTGGTGTCCAAAAACAGCCCATTTTATCACAATTTTGACTTTCAACAGCCTGGAGAGGGTTAACTAATGCTGACCGGAATATTTTGTTCATGCAACTTGTAATGTCACACAAAGACCTGCAAATAGCCGATTTTTTTCTTGAAAACCTACAAAATGTTGATAGAGAATTCCACAGAAAACGGGTATTTTAAGATTTTAATGGGTATCTCTATTTAACCAGCCCAAAATGGGTTAAGACGTCAAATTTTGAATACCCTTACCACTCTCAAAAATATTTTCCGATCAATTTCGCGTCCGATAAATGAAGGCCCCTTTCTCTCTGGAATACCATTTGGGTGCTGTTGGCGTCTAAAAACAGCCCATTTTATCACAATTTTTACGTTTAGCAGCTCAGGGAGGGTTAACTAATGCTGACCGGAATATTTTATCCATGCATCTTGTAATGTCACGCCAAGTGACCAATTTTTCTTGAAAATCTACAAGACTCGTTTAGAGAAATCCACGGAAAACATGAAGTTTTGAGTTTTTTTTGGGGGTATTGCTGTTTAACCAGCCCAAAAGGGGTTAACACTTGGTTTTCTGAACACCCTTATTACTTACAAAAATGATCATTGGTGAATTCCACTTCCAATAAAGGAAGTTATGTTTACCTCCTCGGGTATCGTTTGGGTGCTGTGTGGGTCTGAAACCGGCCCATCTCATCAAACTTTTGATGTTTGGCAGCCTGTGGAGGGTTACCATATGCATCGCCTAATATGTCGTGTGTATCAAAGGTTGTGTCATAGGCAGGTCTAGTAATTATGACTATTTAAAAAAAATCCTAAAGACGTGTTTCGAGAAAGTGCCGATAAACCCCAATTTTGGCAGTTTTTTGCCAATTCTGGCGAAATAGGGGTTAAATCGAAAATTCCGCTTCGGTACATTTTTAGATTTTTTGCCACTCTATACGGTGTGCCAAATTGTGTGAAAATCTGTTCGAAAATGGCTTCTGAATCGTACGGACAAAAATGTGTGGAAAAAAAAAAACAAAACCCCCCCCCCCCCCCCCCCCCAAAACTAGACTTTATGATTCTGGAGAATCATGGCTTTTCCCGATTAGATTCCATGATTTTTCATGACCTCACAGTGTCTGATGAATTGTTTTTTAAATGTCTCACTAAAGTTCCTTCATTGATGTTATGAGAAAGGTGAGTATAGTAGTCTCAAATGACTCGGTTTGGGTTTGATAAAAAAATGTTTAGGTAAAACCCATCATTAATGGTAGAATGGGTTAATATCAAGATCAATGTTTCCCTATCAGTTTTGCGTCCGGTAAAAGAAGTTACATTTCTCTGTGGCATTTCCATTTGTTGGTGTCCAAAAACAGACTATTTCTTCATTTTTTTTACATTTAGCAGCCCATGGAGGGTTAACAAATGCCTACCAGAATAATTTATCCATGCAACTGGTCATATGACACCAAGACCTATCAACGGCCATTTTCTCTTGGAAACCCCACAAAATGTTAGTAAAGAAATCCAGGGAAAACGATTTTTAAGCTATCGATGGGTATCCGTGTTAACCTCCCCAACAGGGGTTAACGCTTTGTTTTTTTAATACCCTTATTACTTACAAAGATGGTCCTCTGTGAATTCCACTTCCAACAAAGGAGATTATGTTTATCTCTCATGTATACATTGGGTGCTGTGCGTGTCTGAAAACAGCCCCATGTTAACAAAATTACGATGCTTGGCAGCTTGTAGATGGTTAATAAACGCTCACCGGAGTATTTTGTCCATGCAACTTGTAATGTCACATAAAGACCTACGAATAGTCAATTTGTCTTGAAACTCTACAAGTTACCGTTAGGGAAATTCACAGAAAATGGGAATTTAAAGCTTTCAAGGGATATCTTGCTTTAGCCCGCCCAAAATGGGTTAAGACGTCGACTTTTGAATACCCTTACTGCTTACAAAAATGTTTCCGTATAAATTGTGCGCTCGATAAAAGGAGGCACTTTTCTTTGTGGTGTACCCTTTGGGTGCTGTTGGTGTCCAAAAACAGCCCATTTTATCACAATTTCGACCTTCAACAGCCTGGAGAGGGTTTACTAATGCTGACCGGAATATTTTGTTCATGCAACTTGTAATGTCACACAAAGACCTGCAAATAGCCGATTTTTTTCTTGAAAACCTACAAAATGTTGATAGAGAAATCCACAGAAAACGGGTATTTTTAGATTTTAATGGGTATCTCTATTTAACCAGCCCAAAATGGGTTAAGACGTCAAATTTTGAATACCCTTACCACTCTCAAAAATATTTTCCGATCAATTTCGCGTCCGATAAATGAAGGCCCCTTTCTCTCTGGAATACCGTTTGGGTGCTGTTGGCGTCTAAAAACAGCCCATTTTATCACAATTTTTACGTTTAGCAGCTCGGGGAGGGTTAACTAATGCTGACCGGAATATTTTATCCATGCATCTTGTAATGTCACGCCAAGACCTGAGAGTGACCAATTTTTCTTGAAAATCTACAAGACTCGTTTAGAGAAATCCACGGAAAACATGAAGTTTTGAGTTTTTTTTGGGTATTGCTGTTTAACCAGCCCAAAACGGGTTAACACTTGGTTTTCTGAACACCCTTATTACTTACAAAAATGATCATTGGTGAATTCCACTTCCAATAAAGGAAGTTATGTTTACCTCTCGGGTATCGTTTGGGTGCTGTGGGGGTCTGAAACCGGCCCATTTCATCAAACTTTCGATGTTTGGCAGCCTGTGGAGGGTTACCATATGCATCGCCTAATATGTCGTGTGTATCAAAGGTTGTGTCATAGGCAGGTCTAGTCATTATGAATATTTAAAAAAAATCGTGAAGACGTGTTTCGAGAAAGTGCCGATAAACCCCAATTTTGGCAGTTTTTTGCCAATTCTGGCGAAATAGGGGGTTAAATCGAAAATTCCGCTTCGGTACATTTTTAGATTTTTTGCCACTCTATACGTGTGCCAAATTGTGTGAAAATCGGTTCGAAAATGGCTTCTGAATCGTACGGACAAAAATGTGTGGAAAAAAAAAACAAAACCCCCCCCCCCCAAAACTAGACTTTATGATTCTGGAGAATCATGGCTTTTCCCGATTAGATTCCATGATTTTTCATGACCTCACAGTGTCTGATGAATTGTTTTTAAATGTCTCACTAAAGTTCCTTCATTGATGTTATGAGAAAGGTGAGTATAGTAGTCTCAAATGACTCGGTTTGGGTTTGATAAAAAAATGTTTAGGTAAAACCCATCATTAATGGTAGAATGGGTTAATATCAAGATCAATGTTTCCCTATCAGTTTTGCGTCCGGTAAAAGAAGTTACATTTCTCTGTGGCATTTCCATTTGTTGGTGTCCAAAAACAGACTATTTCTTCATTTTTTTTACATTTAGCAGCCCATGGAGGGTTAACAAATGCCTACCAGAATAATTTATCCATGCAACTGGTCATATGACACCAAGACCTATCAACGGCCATTTTCTCTTGGAAACCCCACAAAATGTTAGTAAAGAAATCCAGGGAAAACGATTTTTAAGCTATCGATGGGTATCCGTGTTAACCTCCCCAACAGGGGTTAACGCTTTGTTTTTTTAATACCCTTATTACTTACAAAGATGGTCCTCTGTGAATTCCACTTCCAACAAAGGAGATTATGTTTATCTCTCATGTATACATTGGGTGCTGTGCGTGTCTGAAAACAGCCCCATGTTAACAAAATTACGATGCTTGGCAGCTTGTAGATGGTTAATAAACGCTCACCGGAGTATTTTGTCCATGCAACTTGTAATGTCACATAAAGACCTACGAATAGTCAATTTGTCTTGAAACTCTACAAGTTACCGTTAGGGAAATTCACAGAAAATGGGAATTTAAAGCTTTCAAGGGATATCTTGCTTTAGCCCGCCCAAAATGGGTTAAGACGTCGACTTTTGAATACCCTTACTGCTTACAAAAATGTTTCCGTATAAATTGTGCGCTCGATAAAAGGAGGCACTTTTCTTTGTGGTGTACCCTTTGGGTGCTGTTGGTGTCCAAAAACAGCCCATTTTATCACAATTTCGACCTTCAACAGCCTGGAGAGGGTTTTACTAATGCTGACCGGAATATTTTGTTCATGCAACTTGTAATGTCACACAAAGACCTGCAAATAGCCGATTTTTTTCTTGAAAACCTACAAAATGTTGATAGAGAAATCCACAGAAAACGGGTATTTTTAGATTTTAATGGGTATCTCTATTTAACCAGCCCAAAATGGGTTAAGACGTCAAATTTTGAATACCCTTACCACTCTCAAAAATATTTTCCGATCAATTTCGCGTCCGATAAATGAAGGCCCCTTTCTCTCTGGAATACCGTTTGGGTGCTGTTGGCGTCTAAAAACAGCCCATTTTATCACAATTTTTACGTTTAGCAGCTCGGGGAGGGTTAACTAATGCTGACCGGAATATTTTATCCATGCATCTTGTAATGTCACGCCAAGACCTGAGAGTGACCAATTTTTCTTGAAAATCTACAAGACTCGTTTAGAGAAATCCACGGAAAACATGAAGTTTTGAGTTTTTTTTGGGTATTGCTGTTTAACCAGCCCAAAACGGGTTAACACTTGGTTTTCTGAACACCCTTATTACTTACAAAAATGATCATTGGTGAATTCCACTTCCAATAAAGGAAGTTATGTTTACCTCTCGGGTATCGTTTGGGTGCTGTGGGGGTCTGAAACCGGCCCATTTCATCAAACTTTCGATGTTTGGCAGCCTGTGGAGGGTTACCATATGCATCGCCTAATATGTCGTGTGTATCAAAGGTTGTGTCATAGGCAGGTCTAGTCATTATGAATATTTAAAAAAAATCGTGAAGACGTGTTTCGAGAAAGTGCCGATAAACCCCAATTTTGGCAGTTTTTTGCCAATTCTGGCGAAATAGGGGTTAAATCGAAAATTCCGCTTCGGTACATTTTTAGATTTTTTGCCACTCTATACGTGTGCCAAATTGTGTGAAAATCGGTTCGAAAATGGCTTCTGAATCGTACGGACAAAAATGTGTGGAAAAAAAAAACAAAAACCCCCCCCCCAAAACTAGACTTTATGATTCTGGAGAATCATGGCTTTTCCCGATTAGATTCCATGATTTTTCATGACCTCACAGTGTCTGATGAATTGTTTTTAAATGTCTCACTAAAGTTCCTTCATTGATGTTATGAGAAAGGTGAGTATAGTAGTCTCAAATGACTCGGTTTGGGTTTGATAAAAAAATGTTTAGGTAAAACCCATCATTAATGGTAGAATGGGTTAATATCAAGATCAATGTTTCCCTATCAGTTTTGCGTCCGGTAAAAGAAGTTACATTTCTCTGTGGCATTTCCATTTGTTGGTGTCCAAAAACAGACTATTTCTTCATTTTTTTTACATTTAGCAGCCCATGGAGGGTTAACAAATGCCTACCAGAATAATTTATCCATGCAACTGGTCATATGACACCAAGACCTATCAACGGCCATTTTCTCTTGGAAACCCCACAAAATGTTAGTAAAGAAATCCAGGGAAAACGATTTTTAAGCTATCGATGGGTATCCGTGTTAACCTCCCCAACAGGGGTTAACGCTTTGTTTTTTTAATACCCTTATTACTTACAAAGATGGTCCTCTGTGAATTCCACTTCCAACAAAGGAGATTATGTTTATCTCTCATGTATACATTGGGTGCTGTGCGTGTCTGAAAACAGCCCCATGTTAACAAAATTACGATGCTTGGCAGCTTGTAGATGGTTAATAAACGCTCACCGGAGTATTTTGTCCATGCAACTTGTAATGTCACATAAAGACCTACGAATAGTCAATTTGTCTTGAAACTCTACAAGTTACCGTTAGGGAAATTCACAGAAAATGGGAATTTAAAGCTTTCAAGGGATATCTCGCTTTAGCCCACCCAAAATGGGTTAAGACGTCGACTTTTGAATACCCTTACTGCTTACAAAAATGTTTCCGTATAAATTGTGCGCTCGATAAAAGGAGGCACTTTTCTTTGTGGTGTACCCTTTGGGTGCTGTTGGTGTCCAAAAACAGCCCATTTTATCACAATTTCGACCTTCAACAGCCTGGAGAGGGTTTACTAATGCTGACCAGAATATTTTGTTCATGCAACTTGTAATGTCACACAAAGACCTGCAAATAGCCGATTTTTTTCTTGAAAACCTACAAAATGTTGATAGAGAAATCCACAGAAAACGGGTATTTTTAGATTTTAATGGGTATCTCTATTTAACCAGCCCAAAATGGGTTAAGACGTCAAATTTTGAATACCCTTACCACTCTCAAAAATATTTTCCGATCAATTTCGCGTCCGATAAATGAAGGCCCCTTTCTCTCTGGAATACCGTTTGGGTGCTGTTGGCGTCTAAAAACAGCCCATTTTATCACAATTTTTACGTTTAGCAGCTCGGGGAGGGTTAACTAATGCTGACCGGAATATTTTATCCATGCATCTTGTAATGTCACGCCAAGACCTGAGAGTGACCAATTTTTCTTGAAAATCTACAAGACTCGTTTAGAGAAATCCACGGAAAACATGAAGTTTTGAGTTTTTTTTTGGGTATTGCTGTTTAACCAGCCCAAAACGGGTTAACACTTGGTTTTCTGAACACCCTTATTACTTACAAAAATGATCATTGGTGAATTCCACTTCCAATAAAGGAAGTTATGTTTACCTCTCGGGTATCGTTTGGATGCTGTGGGGGTCTGAAACCGGCCCATTTCATCAAACTTTCGATGTTTGGCAGCCTGTGGAGGGTTACCATATGCATCGCCTAATATGTCGTGTGTATCAAAGGTTGTGTCATAGGCAGGTCTAGTAATTATGAATATTTAAAAAAAATCCTAAAGACGTGTTTCGAGAAAGTGCCGATAAACCCCAATTTTGGCAGTTTTTTGCCAATTCTGGCGAAATAGGGGTTAAATCGAAAATTCCGCTTCGGTACATTTTTAGATTTTTTGCCACTCTATACGTGTGCCAAATTGTGTGAAAATCGGTTCGAAAATGGCTTCTGAATCGTACGGGCAAAAATGTGTGGAAAAAACCGCCCCCAAAAAACCCCCAAAACTAGACTTTATGATTCTGGAGAATCATGGCTTTTCCCGATTAGATTCCATGATTTTTCATGACCTCACAGTGTCTGATGAATTGTTTTTAACTGTCTCACTGAAGTTCCCTCATTGATGTTATGAGAAAGGTGAGTATAGTAGTCTCAAATGACTCACTTTGGGTTTGATAAAAAAAAATGTTTAGGTAAAACCCATCATTAATGGTAGAATGGGTTAATATCAAGATCAATGTTTCCCTATCAGTTTTGCGTCCGGTAAAAGAAGTTACATTTCTCTGTGGCATTTCCATTTGTTGGTGTCCAAAAACAGACTATTTCTTCATTTTTTTTACATTTAGCAGCCCATGGAGGGTTAACAAATGCCTACCAGAATAATTTATCCATGCAACTGGTCATATGACACCAAGACCTATCAACGGCCATTTTCTCTTGGAAACCCCACAAAATGTTAGTAAAGAAATCCAGGGAAAACGATTTTTAAGCTATCGATGGGTATCCGTGTTAACCTCCCCAACAGGGGTTAACGCTTTGTTTTTTTAATACCCTTATTACTTACAAAGATGGTCCTCTGTGAATTCCACTTCCAACAAAGGAGATTATGTTTATCTCTCATGTATACATTGGGTGCTGTGCGTGTCTGAAAACAGCCCCATGTTAACAAAATTACGATGCTTGGCAGCTTGTAGATGGTTAATAAACGCTCACTGGAGTATTTTGTCCATGCAACTTGTAATGTCACATAAAGACCTACGAATAGTCAATTTGTCTTGAAACTCTACAAGTTACCGTTAGGGAAATTCACAGAAAATGGGAATTTAAAGCTTTCAAGGGATATCTCGCTTTAGCCCGCCCAAAATGGGTTAAGACGTCGACTTTTGAATACCCTTACTGCTTACAAAAATGTTTCCGTATAAATTGTGCGCTCGATAAAAGGAGGCACTTTTCTTTGTGGTGTACCCTTTGGGTGCTGTTGGTGTCCAAAAACAGACCATTTTATCACAATTTTGACTTTCAACAGCCTGGAGAGGGTTAACTAATGCTGACCGGAATATTTTGTTCATGCAACTTGTAATGTCACACAAAGACCTGCAAATAGCCGATTTTTTTCTTGAAAACCTACAAAATGTTGATAGAGAATTCCACAGAAAACGGGTATTTTAAGATTTTAATGGGTATCTCTATTTAACCAGCCCAAAATGGGTTAAGACGTCAAATTTTGAATACCCTTACCACTCTCAAAAATATTTTCCGATCAATTTCGCGTCCGATAAATGAAGGCCCCTTTCTCTCTGGAATACCATTTGGGTGCTGTTGGCGTCTAAAAACAGCCCATTTTATCACAATTTTTACGTTTAGCAGCTCAGGGAGGGTTAACTAATGCTGACCGGAATATTTTATCCATGCATCTTGTAATGTCACGCCAAGACCTGAGAGTGACCAATTTTTCTTGAAAATCTACAAGACTCGTTTAGAGAAATCCACGGAAAACATGAAGTTTTGAGTTTTTTTGGGGTATTGCTGTTTAACCAGCCCAAAACGGGTTAACACTTGGTTTTCTGAACACCCTTATTACTTACAAAAATGATCATTGGTGAATTCCACTTCCAATAAAGGAAGTTATGTTTACCTCTCGGGTATCGTTTGGATGCTGTGGGGGTCTGAAACCGGCCCATTTCATCAAACTTTCGATGTTTGGCAGCCTGTGGAGGGTTACCATATGCATCGCCTAATATGTCGTGTGTATCAAAGGTTGTGTCATAGGCAGGTCTAGTAATTATGAATATTTAAAAAAAATCCTAAAGACGTGTTTCGAGAAAGTGCCGATAAACCCCAATTTTGGCAGTTTTTTGCCAATTCTGGCGAAATAGGGGTTAAATCGAAAATTCCGCTTCGGTACATTTTTAGATTTTTTGCCACTCTATACGTGTGCCAAATTGTGTGAAAATCGGTTCGAAAATGGCTTCTGAATCGTACGGGCAAAAATGTGTGGAAAAAACCGCCCCCAAAAAACCCCCAAAACTAGACTTTATGATTCTGGAGAATCATGGCTTTTCCCGATTAGATTCCATGATTTTTCATGACCTCACAGTGTCTGATGAATTGTTTTTAACTGTCTCACTGAAGTTCCCTCATTGATGTTATGAGAAAGGTGAGTATAGTAGTCTCAAATGACTCAGTTTAGGTTTGATAAAAAAAAATGTTTAGGTAAAACCCATCATTAATGGTAGAATGGGTTAATATCAAGATCAATGTTTCCCTATCAGTTTTGCGTCCGGTAAAAGAAGTTACATTTCTCTGTGGCATTTCCATTTGTTGGTGTCCAAAAACAGACTATTTCTTCATTTTTTTTACATTTAGCAGCCCATGGAGGGTTAACAAATGCCTACCAGAATAATTTATCTATGCAACTGGTCATATGACACCAAGACCTATCAACGGCCATTTTCTCTTGGAAACCCCACAAAATGTTAGTAAAGAAATCCAGGGAAAACGATTTTTAAGCTATCGATGGGTATCCGTGTTAACCTCCCCAACAGGGGTTAACGCTTTGTTTTTTTAATACCCTTATTACTTACAAAGATGGTCCTCTGTGAATTCCACTTCCAACAAAGGAGATTATGTTTATCTCTCATGTATACATTGGGTGCTGTGCGTGTCTGAAAACAGCCCCATGTTAACAAAATTACGATGCTTGGCAGCTTGTAGATGGTTAATAAACGCTCACCGGTGTATTTTGTCCATGCAACTTGTAATGTCACATAAAGACCTACGAATAGTCAATTTGTCTTGAAACTCTACAAGTTACCGTTAGGGAAATTCACAGAAAATGGGAATTTAAAGCTTTCAAGGGATATCTCGCTTTAGCCCGCCCAAAATGGGTTAAGACGTCGACTTTTGAATACCCTTACTGCTTACAAAAATGTTTCCGTATAAATTGTGCGCTCGATAAAAGGAGGCACTTTTCTTTGTGGTGTACCCTTTGGGTGCTGTTGGTGTCCAAAAACAGCCCATTTTATCACAATTTCGACCTTCAACAGCCTGGAGAGGGTTAACTAATGCTGACCGGAATATTTTGTTCATGCAACTTGTAATGTCACACAAAGACCTGCAAATAGCCGATTTTTTTCTTGAAAACCTACAAAATGTTGATAGAGAAATCCACAGAAAACGGGTATTTTTAGATTTTAATGGGTATCTCTATTTAACCAGCCCCAAATGGGTTAAGACGTCAAATTTTGAATACCCTTACCACTCTCAAAAATATTTTCCGATCAATTTCGCGTCCGATAAATGAAGGCCCCTTTCTCTCTGGAATACCGTTTGGGTGCTGTTGGCGTCTAAAAACAGCCCATTTTATCACAATTTTTACGTTTAGCAGCTCGGGGAGGGTTAACTAATGCTGACCGGAATATTTTATCCATGCATCTTGTAATGTCACGCCAAGACCTGAGAGTGACCAATTTTTCTTGAAAATCTACAAGACTCGTTTAGAGAAATCCACGGAAAACATGAAGTTTTGAGTTTTTTTTGGGTATTGCTGTTTAACCAGCCCAAAACGGATTAACACTTGGTTTTCTGAACACCCTTATTACTTACAAAAATGATCATTGGTGAATTCCACTTCCAATAAAGGAAGTTATGTTTACCTCTCGGGTATCGTTTGGGTGCTGTGGGGGTCTGAAACCGGCCCATTTCATCAAACTTTCGATGTTTGGCAGCCTGTGGAGGGTTACCATATGCATCGCCTAATATGTCGTGTGTATCAAAGGTTGTGTCATAGGCAGGTCTAGTAATTATGAATATTTAAAAAAAATACTAAAGACGTGTTTCGAGAAAGTGCCGATAAACCCCAATTTTGGCAGTTTTTTGCCAATTCTGGCGAAATAGGGGTTAAATCGAAAATTCCGCTTTGGTACATTTTTAGATTTTTTGCCACTCTATACGTGTGCCAAATTGTGTGAAAATCGGTTCGAAAATGGCTTCTGAGTCGTACGGGCAAAAATGTGTGGAAAAAAACCCCAAAAAACCCCCCCAAAACTAGACTTTATGATTCTGGAGAATCATGGCTTTTCCCGATTAGATTCCATGATTTTTCATGACCTCACAGTGTCTGATGAATTGTTTTTAACTGTCTCACTGAAGTTCCCTCATTGATGTTATGAGAAAGGTGAGTATAGTAGTCTCAAATGACTCACTTTGGGTTTGATAAAAAAAAATGTTTAGGTAAAACCCATCATTAATGGTAGAATGGGTTAATATCAAGATCAATGTTTCCCTATCAGTTTTGCGTCCGGTAAAAGAAGTTACATTTCTCTGTGGCATTTCCATTTGTTGGTGTCCAAAAACAGACTATTTCTTCATTTTTTTACATTTAGCAGCCCATGGAGGGTTAACAAATGCCTACCAGAATAATTTATCCATGCAACTGGTCATATGACACCAAGACCTATCAACGGCCATTTTCTCTTGGAAACCCCACAAAATGTTAGTAAAGAAATCCAGGGAAAACGATTTTTAAGCTATCGATGGGTATCCGTGTTAACCTCCCCAACAGGGGTTAACGCTTTGTTTTTTTAATACCCTTATTACTTACAAAGATGGTCCTCTGTGAATTCCACTTCCAACAAAGGAGATTATGTTTATCTCTCATGTATACATTGGGTGCTGTGCGTGTCTGAAAACAGCCCCATGTTAACAAAATTACGATGCTTGGCAGCTTGTAGATGGTTAATAAACGCTCACTGGAGTATTTTGTCCATGCAACTTGTAATGTCACATAAAGACCTACGAATAGTCAATTTGTCTTGAAACTCTACAAGTTACCGTTAGGGAAATTCACAGAAAATGGGAATTTAAAGCTTTCAAGGGATATCTCGCTTTAGCCCGCCCAAAATGGGTTAAGACGTCGACTTTTGAATACCCTTACTGCTTACAAAAATGTTTCCGTATAAATTGTGCGCTCGATAAAAGGAGGCACTTTTCTTTGTGGTGTACCCTTTGGGTGCTGTTGGTGTCCAAAAACAGACCATTTTATCACAATTTTGACTTTCAACAGCCTGGAGAGGGTTAACTAATGCTGACCGGAATATTTTGTTCATGCAACTTGTAATGTCACACAAAGACCTGCAAATAGCCGATTTTTTTCTTGAAAACCTACAAAATGTTGATAGAGAATTCCACAGAAAACGGGTATTTTAAGATTTTAATGGGTATCTCTATTTAACCAGCCCAAAATGGGTTAAGACGTCAAATTTTGAATACCCTTACCACTCTCAAAAATATTTTCCGATCAATTTCGCGTCCGATAAATGAAGGCCCCTTTCTCTCTGGAATACCATTTGGGTGCTGTTGGCATCTAAAAACAGCCCATTTTATCACAATTTTTACGTTTAGCAGCTCAGGGAGGGTTAACTAATGCTGACCGGAATATTTTATCCATGCATCTTGTAATGTCACGCCAAGACCTGAGAGTGACCAATTTTTCTTGAAAATCTACAAGACTCGTTTAGAGAAATCCACGGAAAACATGAAGTTTTGAGTTTTTTTTGGGTATTGCTGTTTAACCAGCCCAAAACGGGTTAACACTTGGTTTTCTGAACACCCTTATTACTTACAAAAATGATCATTGGTGAATTCCACTTCCAATAAAGGAAGTTATGTTTACCTCTCGGGTATCGTTTGGGTGCTGTGTGGGTCTGAAACCGGCCCATCTCATCAAACTTTTGATGTTTGGCAGCCTGTGGAGGGTTACCATATGCATCGCCTAATATGTCGTGTGTATCAAAGGTTGTGTCATAGGCAGGTCTAGTAATTATGACTATTTAAAAAAAATCCTAAAGACGTGTTTCGAGAAAGTGCCGATAAACCCCAATTTTGGCAGTTTTTTGCCAATTCTGGCGAAATAGGGGTTAAATCGAAAATTCCGCTTCGGTACATTTTTAGATTTTTTGCCACTCTATACGTGTGCCAAATTGTGTGAAAATCGGTTCGAAAATGGCTTCTGAATCGTACGGACAAAAATGTGTGGAAAAAAAAAAAACAAAACCCCCCCCCCCCCCCCCCAAAACTAGACTTTATGATTCTGGAGAATCATGGCTTTTCCCGATTAGATTCCATGATTTTTCATGACCTCACAGTGTCTGATGAATTGTTTTTAAATGTCTCACTAAAGTTCCTTCATTGATGTTATGAGAAAGGTGAGTATAGTAGTCTCAAATGACTCGGTTTGGGTTTGATAAAAAAATGTTTAGGTAAAACCCATCATTAATGGTAGAATGGGTTAATATCAAGATCAATGTTTCCCTATCAGTTTTGCGTCCGGTAAAAGAAGTTACATTTCTCTGTGGCATTTCCATTTGTTGGTGTCCAAAAACAGACTATTTCTTCATTTTTTTTACATTTAGCAGCCCATGGAGGGTTAACAAATGCCTACCAGAATAATTTATCCATGCAACTGGTCATATGACACCAAGACCTATCAACGGCCATTTTCTCTTGGAAACCCCACAAAATGTTAGTAAAGAAATCCAGGGAAAACGATTTTTAAGCTATCGATGGGTATCCGTGTTAACCTCCCCAACAGGGGTTAACGCTTTGTTTTTTTAATACCCTTATTACTTACAAAGATGGTCCTCTGTGAATTCCACTTCCAACAAAGGAGATTATGTTTATCTCTCATGTATACATTGGGTGCTGTGCGTGTCTGAAAACAGCCCCATGTTAACAAAATTACGATGCTTGGCAGCTTGTAGATGGTTAATAAACGCTCACTGGAGTATTTTGTCCATGCAACTTGTAATGTCACATAAAGACCTACGAATAGTCAATTTGTCTTGAAACTCTACAAGTTACCGTTAGGGAAATTCACAGAAAATGGGAATTTAAAGCTTTCAAGGGATATCTCGCTTTAGCCCGCCCAAAATGGGTTAAGACGTCGACTTTTGAATACCCTTACTGCTTACAAAAATGTTTCCGTATAAATTGTGCGCTCGATAAAAGGAGGCACTTTTCTTTGTGGTGTACCCTTTGGGTGCTGTTGGTGTCCAAAAACAGACCATTTTATCACAATTTTGACTTTCAACAGCCTGGAGAGGGTTAACTAATGCTGACCGGAATATTTTGTTCATGCAACTTGTAATGTCACACAAAGACCTGCAAATAGCCGATTTTTTTCTTGAAAACCTACAAAATGTTGATAGAGAATTCCACAGAAAACGGGTATTTTAAGATTTTAATGGGTATCTCTATTTAACCAGCCCAAAATGGGTTAAGACGTCAAATTTTGAATACCCTTACCACTCTCAAAAATATTTTCCGATCAATTTCGCGTCCGATAAATGAAGGCCCCTTTCTCTCTGGAATACCATTTGGGTGCTGTTGGCGTCTAAAAACAGCCCATTTTATCACAATTTTTACGTTTAGCAGCTCAGGGAGGGTTAACTAATGCTGACCGGAATATTTTATCCATGCATCTTGTAATGTCACGCCAAGACCTGAGAGTGACCAATTTTTCTTGAAAATCTACAAGACTCGTTTAGAGAAATCCACGGAAAACATGAAGTTTTGAGTTTTTTTGGGGTATTGCTGTTTAACCAGCCCAAAACGGGTTAACACTTGGTTTTCTGAACACCCTTATTACTTACAAAAATGATCATTGGTGAATTCCACTTCCAATAAAGGAAGTTATGTTTACCTCTCGGGTATCGTTTGGGTGCTGTGTGGGTCTGAAACCGGCCCATCTCATCAAACTTTTGATGTTTGGCAGCCTGTGGAGGGTTACCATATGCATCGCCTAATATGTCGTGTGTATCAAAGGTTGTGTCATAGGCAGGTCTAGTAATTATGACTATTTAAAAAAAATCCTAGAGACGTGTTTCGAGAAAGTGCCGATAAACCCCAATTTTGGCAGTTTTTTGCCAATTCTGGCGAAATAGGGGTTAAATCGAAAATTCCGCTTCGGTACATTTTTAGATTTTTTGCCACTCTATACGTGTGCCAAATTGTGTGAAAATCGGTTCGAAAATGGCTTCTGAATCGTACGGACAAAAATGTGTGGAAAAAAAAAACAAAACCCCCCCCCCCAAAACTAGACTTTATGATTCTGGAGAATCATGGCTTTTCCCGATTAGATTCCATGATTTTTCATGACCTCACAGTGTCTGATGAATTGTTTTTAAATGTCTCACTAAAGTTCCTTCATTGATGTTATGAGAAAGGTGAGTATAGTAGTCTCAAATGACTCGGTTTGGGTTTGATAAAAAAATGTTTAGGTAAAACCCATCATTAATGGTAGAATGGGTTAATATCAAGATCAATGTTTCCCTATCAGTTTTGCGTCCGGTAAAAGAAGTTACATTTCTCTGTGGCATTTCCATTTGTTGGTGTCCAAAAACAGACTATTTCTTCATTTTTTTTACATTTAGCAGCCCATGGAGGGTTAACAAATGCCTACCAGAATAATTTATCCATGCAACTGGTCATATGACACCAAGACCTATCAACGGCCATTTTCTCTTGGAAACCCCACAAAATGTTAGTAAAGAAATCCAGGGAAAACGATTTTTAAGCTATCGATGGGTATCCGTGTTAACCTCCCCAACAGGGGTTAACGCTTTGTTTTTTTAATACCCTTATTACTTACAAAGATGGTCCTCTGTGAATTCCACTTCCAACAAAGGAGATTATGTTTATCTCTCATGTATACATTGGGTGCTGTGCGTGTCTGAAAACAGCCCCATGTTAACAAAATTACGATGCTTGGCAGCTTGTAGATGGTTAATAAACGCTCACCGGAGTATTTTGTCCATGCAACTTGTAATGTCACATAAAGACCTACGAATAGTCAATTTGTCTTGAAACTCTACAAGTTACCGTTAGGGAAATTCACAGAAAATGGGAATTTAAAGCTTTCAAGGGATATCTTGCTTTAGCCCGCCCAAAATGGGTTAAGACGTCGACTTTTGAATACCCTTACTGCTTACAAAAATGTTTCCGTATAAATTGTGCGCTCGATAAAAGGAGGCACTTTTCTTTGTGGTGTACCCTTTGGGTGCTGTTGGTGTCCAAAAACAGCCCATTTTATCACAATTTCGACCTTCAACAGCCTGGAGAGGGTTTACTAATGCTGACCGGAATATTTTGTTCATGCAACTTGTAATGTCACACAAAGACCTGCAAATAGCCGATTTTTTTCTTGAAAACCTACAAAATGTTGATAGAGAAATCCACAGAAAACGGGTATTTTTAGATTTTAATGGGTATCTCTATTTAACCAGCCCAAAATGGGTTAAGACGTCAAATTTTGAATACCCTTACCACTCTCAAAAATATTTTCCGATCAATTTCGCGTCCGATAAATGAAGGCCCCTTTCTCTCTGGAATACCGTTTGGGTGCTGTTGGCGTCTAAAAACAGCCCATTTTATCACAATTTTTACGTTTAGCAGCTCGGGGAGGGTTAACTAATGCTGACCGGAATATTTTATCCATGCATCTTGTAATGTCACGCCAAGACCTGAGAGTGACCAATTTTTCTTGAAAATCTACAAGACTCGTTTAGAGAAATCCACGGAAAACATGAAGTTTTGAGTTTTTTTTGGGTATTGCTGTTTAACCAGCCCAAAACGGGTTAACACTTGGTTTTCTGAACACCCTTATTACTTACAAAAATGATCATTGGTGAATTCCACTTCCAATAAAGGAAGTTATGTTTACCTCTCGGGTATCGTTTGGGTGCTGTGGGGGTCTGAAACCGGCCCATTTCATCAAACTTTCGATGTTTGGCAGCCTGTGGAGGGTTACCATATGCATCGCCTAATATGTCGTGTGTATCAAAGGTTGTGTCATAGGCAGGTCTAGTAATTATGAATATTTAAAAAAAATCCTAAAGACGTGTTTCGAGAAAGTGCCGATAAACCCCAATTTTGGCAGTTTTTTGCCAATTCTGGCGAAATAGGGGTTAAATCGAAAATTCCGCTTCGGTACATTTTTAGATTTTTTGCCACTCTATACGTGTGCCAAATTGTGTGAAAATCGGTTCGAAAATGGCTTCTGAATCGTACGGGCAAAAATGTGTGGAAAAAACCGCCCCCAAAAAACCCCCAAAACTAGACTTTATGATTCTGGAGAATCATGGCTTTTCCCGATTAGATTCCATGATTTTTCATGACCTCACAGTGTCTGATGAATTGTTTTTAACTGTCTCACTGAAGTTCCCTCATTGATGTTATGAGAAAGGTGAGTATAGTAGTCTCAAATGACTCAGTTTGGGTTTGATAAAAAAAAATGTTTAGGTAAAACCCATCATTAATGGTAGAATGGGTTAATATCAAGATCAATGTTTCCCTATCAGTTTTGCGTCCGGTAAAAGAAGTTACATTTCTCTGTGGCATTTCCATTTGTTGGTGTCCAAAAACAGACTATTTCTTCATTTTTTTTACATTTAGCAGCCCATGGAGGGTTAACAAATGCCTACCAGAATAATTTATCTATGCAACTGGTCATATGACACCAAGACCTATCAACGGCCATTTTCTCTTGGAAACCCCACAAAATGTTAGTAAAGAAATCCAGGGAAAACGATTTTTAAGCTATCGATGGGTATCCGTGTTAACCTCCCCAACAGGGGTTAACGCTTTGTTTTTTTAATACCCTTATTACTTACAAAGATGGTCCTCTGTGAATTCCACTTCCAACAAAGGAGATTATGTTTATCTCTCATGTATACATTGGGTGCTGTGCGTGTCTGAAAACAGCCCCATGTTAACAAAATTACGATGCTTGGCAGCTTGTAGATGGTTAATAAACGCTCACCGGTGTATTTTGTCCATGCAACTTGTAATGTCACATAAAGACCTACGAATAGTCAATTTGTCTTGAAACTCTACAAGTTACCGTTAGGGAAATTCACAGAAAATGGGAATTTAAAGCTTTCAAGGGATATCTCGCTTTAGCCCGCCCAAAATGGGTTAAGACGTCGACTTTTGAATACCCTTACTGCTTACAAAAATGTTTCCGTATAAATTGTGCGCTCGATAAAAGGAGGCACTTTTCTTTGTGGTGTACCCTTTGGGTGCTGTTGGTGTCCAAAAACAGCCCATTTTATCACAATTTCGACCTTCAACAGCTGGAGAGGGTTAACTAATGCTGACCGGAATATTTTGTTCATGCAACTTGTAATGTCACACAAAGACCTGCAAATAGCCGATTTTTTTCTTGAAAACCTACAAAATGTTGATAGAGAAATCCACAGAAAACGGGTATTTTTAGATTTTAATGGGTATCTCTATTTAACCAGCCCCAAATGGGTTAAGACGTCAAATTTTGAATACCCTTACCACTCTCAAAAATATTTTCCGATCAATTTCGCGTCCGATAAATGAAGGCCCCTTTCTCTCTGGAATACCGTTTGGGTGCTGTTGGCGTCTAAAAACAGCCCATTTTATCACAATTTTTACGTTTAGCAGCTCGGGGAGGGTTAACTAATGCTGACCGGAATATTTTATCCATGCATCTTGTAATGTCACGCCAAGACCTGAGAGTGACCAATTTTTCTTGAAAATCTACAAGACTCGTTTAGAGAAATCCACGGAAAACATGAAGTTTTGAGTTTTTTTTGGGTATTGCTGTTTAACCAGCCCAAAACGGATTAACACTTGGTTTTCTGAACACCCTTATTACTTACAAAAATGATCATTGGTGAATTCCACTTCCAATAAAGGAAGTTATGTTTACCTCTCGGGTATCGTTTGGGTGCTGTGGGGGTCTGAAACCGGCCCATTTCATCAAACTTTCGATGTTTGGCAGCCTGTGGAGGGTTACCATATGCATCGCCTAATATGTCGTGTGTATCAAAGGTTGTGTCATAGGCAGGTCTAGTAATTATGAATATTTAAAAAAAATCCTAAAGACGTGTTTCGAGAAAGTACCGATAAACCCCAATTTTGGCAGTTTTTTGCCAATTCTGGCGAAATAGGGGTTAAATCGAAAATTCCGCTTTGGTACATTTTTAGATTTTTTGCCACTCTATACGTGTGCCAAATTGTGTGAAAATCGGTTCGAAAATGGCTTCTGAGTCGTACGGGCAAAAATGTGTGGAAAAAAACCCCAAAAAACCCCCCCAAAACTAGACTTTATGATTCTGGAGAATCATGGCTTTTCCCGATTAGATTCCATGATTTTTCATGACCTCACAGTGTCTGATGAATTGTTTTTAACTGTCCTCACTGAAGTTCCCTCATTGATGTTATGAGAAAGGTGAGTATAGTAGTCTCAAATGACTCACTTTGGGTTTGATAAAAAAAAATGTTTAGGTAAAACCCATCATTAATGGTAGAATGGGTTAATATCAAGATCAATGTTTCCCTATCAGTTTTGCGTCCGGTAAAAGAAGTTACATTTCTCTGTGGCATTTCCATTTGTTGGTGTCCAAAAACAGACTATTTCTTCATTTTTTTTACATTTAGCAGCCCATGGAGGGTTAACAAATGCCTACCAGAATAATTTATCCATGCAACTGGTCATATGACACCAAGACCTATCAACGGCCATTTTCTCTTGGAAACCCCACAAAATGTTAGTAAAGAAATCCAGGGAAAACGATTTTTAAGCTATCGATGGGTATCCGTGTTAACCTCCCCAACAGGGGTTAACGCTTTGTTTTTTTAATACCCTTATTACTTACAAAGATGGTCCTCTGTGAATTCCACTTCCAACAAAGGAGATTATGTTTATCTCTCATGTATACATTGGGTGCTGTGCGTGTCTGAAAACAGCCCCATGTTAACAAAATTACGATGCTTGGCAGCTTGTAGATGGTTAATAAACGCTCACTGGAGTATTTTGTCCATGCAACTTGTAATGTCACATAAAGACCTACGAATAGTCAATTTGTCTTGAAACTCTACAAGTTACCGTTAGGGAAATTCACAGAAAATGGGAATTTAAAGCTTTCAAGGGATATCTCGCTTTAGCCCGCCCAAAATGGGTTAAGACGTCGACTTTTGAATACCCTTACTGCTTACAAAAATGTTTCCGTATAAATTGTGCGCTCGATAAAAGGAGGCACTTTTCTTTGTGGTGTACCCTTTGGGTGCTGTTGGTGTCCAAAAACAGCCCATTTTATCACAATTTTGACTTTCAACAGCCTGGAGAGGTTAACTAATGCTGACCGGAATATTTTGTTCATGCAACTTGTAATGTCACACAAAGACCTGCAAATAGCCGATTTTTTTCTTGAAAACCTACAAAATGTTGATAGAGAATTCCACAGAAAACGGGTATTTTAAGATTTTAATGGGTATCTCTATTTAACCAGCCCAAAATGGGTTAAGACGTCAAATTTTGAATACCCTTACCACTCTCAAAAATATTTTCCGATCAATTTCGCGTCCGATAAATGAAGGCCCCTTTCTCTCTGGAATACCATTTGGGTGCTGTTGGCGTCTAAAAACAGCCCATTTTATCACAATTTTTACGTTTAGCAGCTCAGGGAGGGTTAAGTAATGCTGACCGGAATATTTTATCCATGCATCTTGTAATGTCACGCCAAGACCTGAGAGTGACCAATTTTTCTTGAAAATCTACAAGACTCGTTTAGAGAAATCCACGGAAAAACATGAAGTTTTGAGTTTTTTTGGGGTATTGCTGTTTAACCAGCCCAAAACGGGTTAACACTTGGTTTTCTGAACACCCTTATTACTTACAAAAATGATCATTGGTGAATTCCACTTCCAATAAAGGAAGTTATGTTTACCTCTCGGGTATCGTTTGGGTGCTGTGTGGGTCTGAAACCGGCCCATCTCATCAAACTTTTGATGTTTGGCAGCCTGTGGAGGGTTACCATATGCATCGCCTAATATGTCGTGTGTATCAAAGGTTGTGTCATAGGCAGGTCTAGTAATTATGACTATTTAAAAAAAATCCTAAAGACGTGTTTCGAGAAAGTGCCGATAAACCCCAATTTTGGCAGTTTTTTGCCAATTCTGGCGAAATAGGGGTTAAATCGAAAATTCCGCTTCGGTACATTTTTAGATTTTTTGCCACTCTATACGTGTGCCAAATTGTGTGAAAATCGGTTCGAAAATGGCTTCTGAATCGTACGGACAAAATGTGTGGAAAAAAAAAACAAAAAAACCCCCCAAAACTAGACTTTATGATTCTGGAGAATCATGGCTTTTCCCGATTAGATTCCATGATTTTTCATGACCTCACAGTGACTGATGAATTGTTTTTAAATGTCTCACTAAAGTTCCTTCATTGATGTTATGAGAAAGGTGAGTATAGTAGTCTCAAATGACTCGGTTTGGGTTTGATAAAAAAATGTTTAGGTAAAACCCATCATTAATGGTAGAATGGGTTAATATCAAGATCAATGTTTCCCTATCAGTTTTGCGTCCGGTAAAAGAAGTTACATTTCTCTGTGGCATTTCCATTTGTTGGTGTCCAAAAACAGACTATTTCTTCATTTTTTTTACATTTAGCAGCCCATGGAGGGTTAACAAATGCCTACCAGAATAATTTATCCATGCAACTGGTCATATGACACCAAGACCTATCAACGGCCATTTTCTCTTGGAAACCCCACAAAATGTTAGTAAAGAAATCCAGGGAAAACGGTTTTTAAGCTATCGATGGGTATCCGTGTTAACCTCCCCAACAGGGGTTAACGCTTTGTTTTTTTAATACCCTTATTACTTACAAAGATGGTCCTCTGTGAATTCCACTTCCAACAAAGGAGATTATGTTTATCTCTCATGTATACATTGGGTGCTGTGCGTGTCTGAAAACAGCCCCATGTTAACAAAATTACGATGCTTGGCAGCTTGTAGATGGTTAATAAACGCTCACCGGAGTATTTTGTCCATGCAACTTGTAATGTCACATAAAGACCTACGAATAGTCAATTTGTCTTGAAACTCTACAAGTTACCGTTAGGGAAATTCACAGAAAATGGGAATTTAAAGCTTTCAAGGGATATCTTGCTTTAGCCCGCCCAAAATGGGTTAAGACGTCGACTTTTGAATACCCTTACTGCTTACAAAAATGTTTCCGTATAAATTGTGCGCTCGATAAAAGGAGGCACTTTTCTTTGTGGTGTACCCTTTGGGTGCTGTTGGTGTCCAAAAACAGCCCATTTTATCACAATTTCGACCTTCAACAGCCTGGAGAGGGTTTACTAATGCTGACCGGAATATTTTGTTCATGCAACTTGTAATGTCACACAAAGACCTGCAAATAGCCGATTTTTTTCTTGAAAACCTACAAAATGTTGATAGAGAAATCCACAGAAAACGGGTATTTTTAGATTTTAATGGGTATCTCTATTTAACCAGCCCAAAATGGGTTAAGACGTCAAATTTTGAATACCCTTACCACTCTCAAAAATATTTTCCGATCAATTTCGCGTCCGATAAATGAAGGCCCCTTTCTCTCTGGAATACCGTTTGGGTGCTGTTGGCGTCTAAAAACAGCCCATTTTATCACAATTTTTACGTTTAGCAGCTCGGGGAGGGTTAACTAATGCTGACCGGAATATTTTATCCATGCATCTTGTAATGTCACGCCAAGACCTGAGAGTGACCAATTTTTCTTGAAAATCTACAAGACTCGTTTAGAGAAATCCACGGAAAACATGAAGTTTTGAGTTTTTTTTGGGTATTGCTGTTTAACCAGCCCAAAACGGGTTAACACTTGGTTTTCTGAACACCCTTATTACTTACAAAAATGATCATTGGTGAATTCCACTTCCAATAAAGGAAGTTATGTTTACCTCTCGGGTATCGTTTGGGTGCTGTGGGGGTCTGAAACCGGCCCATTTCATCAAACTTTCGATGTTTGGCAGCCTGTGGAGGGTTACCATATGCATCGCCTAATATGTCGTGTGTATCAAAGGTTGTGTCATAGGCAGGTCTAGTCATTATGAATATTTAAAAAAAATCGTGAAGACGTGTTTCGAGAAAGTGCCGATAAACCCCAATTTTGGCAGTTTTTTGCCAATTCTGGCGAAATAGGGGTTAAATCGAAAATTCCGCTTCGGTACATTTTTAGATTTTTTGCCACTCTATACGTGTGCCAAATTGTGTGAAAATCGGTTCGAAAATGGCTTCTGAATCGTACGGACAAAAATGTGTGGAAAAAAAAAACAAAACCCCCCCCCCCCCCAAAACTAGACTTTATGATTCTGGAGAATCATGGCTTTTCCCGATTAGATTCCATGATTTTTCATGACCTCACAGTGTCTGATGAATTGTTTTTAAATGTCTCACTAAAGTTCCTTCATTGATGTTATGAGAAAGGTGAGTATAGTAGTCTCAAATGACTCGGTTTGGGTTTGATAAAAAAATGTTTAGGTAAAACCCATCATTAATGGTAGAATGGGTTAATATCAAGATCAATGTTTCCCTATCAGTTTTGCGTCCGGTAAAAGAAGTTACATTTCTCTGTGGCATTTCCATTTGTTGGTGTCCAAAAACAGACTATTTCTTCATTTTTTTTACATTTAGCAGCCCATGGAGGGTTAACAAATGCCTACCAGAATAATTTATCCATGCAACTGGTCATATGACACCAAGACCTATCAACGGCCATTTTCTCTTGGAAACCCCACAAAATGTTAGTAAAGAAATCCAGGGAAAACGATTTTTAAGCTATCGATGGGTATCCGTGTTAACCTCCCCAACAGGGGTTAACGCTTTGTTTTTTTAATACCCTTATTACTTACAAAGATGGTCCTCTGTGAATTCCACTTCCAACAAAGGAGATTATGTTTATCTCTCATGTATACATTGGGTGCTGTGCGTGTCTGAAAACAGCCCCATGTTAACAAAATTACGATGCTTGGCAGCTTGTAGATGGTTAATAAACGCTCACCGGAGTATTTTGTCCATGCAACTTGTAATGTCACATAAAGACCTACGAATAGTCAATTTGTCTTGAAACTCTACAAGTTACCGTTAGGGAAATTCACAGAAAATGGGAATTTAAAGCTTTCAAGGGATATCTCGCTTTAGCCCGCCCAAAATGGGTTAAGACGTCGACTTTTGAATACCCTTACTGCTTACAAAAATGTTTCCGTATAAATTGTGCGCTCGATAAAAGGAGGCACTTTTCTTTGTGGTGTACCCTTTGGGTGCTGTTGGTGTCCAAAAACAGCCCATTTTATCACAATTTCGACCTTCAACAGCCTGGAGAGGGTTTACTAATGCTGACCGGAATATTTTGTTCATGCAACTTGTAATGTCACACAAAGACCTGCAAATAGCCGATTTTTTTCTTGAAAACCTACAAAATGTTGATAGAGAAATCCACAGAAAACGGGTATTTTTAGATTTTAATGGGTATCTCTATTTAACCAGCCCAAAATGGGTTAAGACGTCAAATTTTGAATACCCTTACCACTCTCAAAAATATTTTCCGATCAATTTCGCGTCCGATAAATGAAGGCCCCTTTCTCTCTGGAATACCGTTTGGGTGCTGTTGGCGTCTAAAAACAGCCCATTTTATCACAATTTTTACGTTTAGCAGCTCGGGGAGGGTTAAGTAATGCTGACCGGAATATTTTATCCATGCATCTAGTAATGTCACGCCAAGACCTGAGAGTGACCAATTTTTCTTGAAAATCTACAAGACTCGTTTAGAGAAATCCACGGAAAACATGAAGTTTTGAGTTTTTTTTGGGTATTGCTGTTTAACCAGCCCAAAACGGGTTAACACTTGGTTTTCTGAACACCCTTATTACTTACAAAAATGATCATTGGTGAATTCCACTTCCAATAAAGGAAGTTATGTTTACCTCTCGGGTATCGTTTGGGTGCTGTGGGGGTCTGAAACCGGCCCATTTCATCAAACTTTCGATGTTTGGCAGCCTGTGGAGGGTTACCATATGCATCGCCTAATATGTCGTGTGTATCAAAGGTTGTGTCATAGGCAGGTCTAGTAATTATGAATATTTAAAAAAAATCCTAAAGACGTGTTTCGAGAAAGTGCCGATAAACCCCAATTTTGGCAGTTTTTTGCCAATTCTGGCGAAATAGGGGTTAAATCGAAAATTCCGCTTCGGTACATTTTTAGATTTTTTGCCACTCTATACGTGTGCCAAATTGTGTGAAAATCGGTTCGAAAATGGCTTCTGAGTCGTACGGGCAAAAATGTGTGGAAAAAAACCCCAAAAAACCCCCCCAAAACTAGACTTTATGATTCTGGAGAATCATGGCTTTTCCCGATTAGATTCCATGATTTTTCATGACCTCACAGTGTCTGATGAATTGTTTTTAACTGTCTCACTGAAGTTCCCTCATTGATGTTATGAGAAAGGTGAGTATAGTAGTCTCAAATGACTCACTTTGGGTTTGATAAAAAAAATGTTTAGGTAAAACCCATCATTAATGGTAGAATGGGTTAATATCAAGATCAATGTTTCCCTATCAGTTTTGCGTCCGGTAAAAGAAGTTACATTTCTCTGTGGCATTTCCATTTGTTGGTGTCCAAAAACAGACTATTTCTTCATTTTTTTTACATTTAGCAGCCCATGGAGGGTTAACAAATGCCTACCAGAATAATTTATCCATGCAACTGGTCATATGACACCAAGACCTATCAACGGCCATTTTCTCTTGGAAACCCCACAAAATGTTAGTAAAGAAATCCAGGGAAAACGATTTTTAAGCTATCGATGGGTATCCGTGTTAACCTCCCCAACAGGGGTTAACGCTTTGTTTTTTTAATACCCTTATTACTTACAAAGATGGTCCTCTGTGAATTCCACTTCCAACAAAGGAGATTATGTTTATCTCTCATGTATACATTGGGTGCTGTGCGTGTCTGAAAACAGCCCCATGTTAACAAAATTACGATGCTTGGCAGCTTGTAGATGGTTAATAAACGCTTACCGGAGTATTTTGTCCATGCAACTTGTAATGTCACATAAAGACCTACGAATAGTCAATTTGTCTTGAAACTCTACAAGTTACCGTTAGGGAAATTCACTGAAAATGGGAATTTAAAGCTTTCAAGGGATATCTCGCTTTAGCCCGCCCAAAATGGGTTAAGACGTCGACTTTTGAATACCCTTACTGCTTACAAAAATGTTTCCGTATAAATTGTGCGCTCGATAAAAGGAGGCACTTTTCTTTGTGGTGTACCCTTTGGGTGCTGTTGGTGTCCAAAAACAGCCCATTTTATCACAATTTCGACCTTCAACAGCCTGGAGAGGGTTTACTAATGCTGACCGGAATATTTTGTTCATGCAACTTGTAATGTCACACAAAGACCTGCAAATAGCCGATTTTTTTCTTGAAAACCTACAAAATGTTGATAGAGAAATCCACAGAAAACGGGTATTTTTAGATTTTAATGGGTATCTCTATTTAACCAGCCCAAAATGGGTTAAGACGTCAAATTTTGAATACCCTTACCACTCTCAAAAATATTTTCCGATCAATTTCGCGTCCGATAAATGAAGGCCCCTTTCTCTCTGGAATACCGTTTGGGTGCTGTTGGCGTCTAAAAACAGCCCATTTTATCACAATTTTTACGTTTAGCAGCTCGGGGAGGGTTAACTAATGCTGACCGGAATATTTTATCCATGCATCTAGTAATGTCACGCCAAGACCTGAGAGTGACCAATTTTTCTTGAAAATCTACAAGACTCGTTTAGAGAAATCCACGGAAAACATGAAGTTTTGAGTTTTTTTTGGGTATTGCTGTTTAACCAGCCCAAAACGGGTTAACACTTGGTTTTCTGAACACCCTTATTACTTACAAAAATGATCATTGGTGAATTCCACTTCCAATAAAGGAAGTTATGTTTACCTCTCGGGTATCGTTTGGGTGCTGTGGGGGTCTGAAACCGGCCCATTTCATCAAACTTTCGATGTTTGGCAGCCTGTGGAGGGTTACCATATGCATCGCCTAATATGTCGTGTGTATCAAAGGTTGTGTCATAGGCAGGTCTAGTCATTATGAATATTTAAAAAAAATCCTAAAGACGTGTTTCGAGAAGGTGCCGATAAACCCCAATTTTGGCAGTTTTTTGCCAATTCTGGCGAAATAGGGGTTAAATCGAAAATTCCGCTTCGGTACATTTTTAGATTTTTTGCCACTCTATACGTGTGCCAAATTGTGTGAAAATCGGTTCGAAAATGGCTTCTGAATCGTACGGGCAAAAATGTGTGGAAAAAAACCCCAAAACCCCCCCCCAAAACTAGACTTTATGATTCTGGAGAATCATGGCTTTTCCCGATTAGATTCCATGATTTTTCATGACCTCACAGTGTCTGATGAATTGTTTTTAACTGTCTCACTGAAGTTCCCTCATTGATGTTATGAGAAAGGTGAGTATAGTAGTCTCAAATGACTCACTTTGGGTTTGATAAAAAAAAATGTTTAGGTAAAACCCATCATTAATGGTAGAATGGGTTAATATCAAGATCAATGTTTCCCTATCAGTTTTGCGTCCGGTAAAAGAAGTTACATTTCTCTGTGGCATTTCCATTTGTTGGTGTCCAAAAACAGACTATTTCTTCATTTTTTTTACATTTAGCAGCCCATGGAGGGTTAACAAATGCCTACCAGAATAATTTATCCATGCAACTGGTCATATGACACCAAGACCTATCAACGGCCATTTTCTCTTGGAAACCCCACAAAATGTTAGTAAAGAAATCCAGGGAAAACGATTTTTAAGCTATCGATGGGTATCCGTGTTAACCTCCCCAACAGGGGTTAACGCTTTGTTTTTTTAATACCCTTATTACTTACAAAGATGGTCCTCTGTGAATTCCACTTCCAACAAAGGAGATTATGTTTATCTCTCATGTATACATTGGGTGCTGTGCGTGTCTGAAAACAGCCCCATGTTAACAAAATTACGATGCTTGGCAGCTTGTAGATGGTTAATAAACGCTCACTGGAGTATTTTGTCCATGCAACTTGTAATGTCACATAAAGACCTACGAATAGTCAATTTGTCTTGAAACTCTACAAGTTACCATTAGGGAAATTCACAGAAAATGGGAATTTAAAGCTTTCAAGGGATATCTCACTTTAGCCCGCCCAAAATGGGTTAAGACGTCGACTTTTGAATACCCTTACTGCTTATAAAAATGTTTCCGTATAAATTGTGCGCTCGATAAAAGGAGGCACTTTTCTTTGTGGTGTACCCTTTGGGTGCTGTTGGTGTCCAAAAACAGCCCATTTTATCACAATTTTGACTTTCAACAGCCTGGAGAGGGTTAACTAATGCTGACCGGAATATTTTGTTCATGCAACTTGTAATGTCACACAAAGACCTGCAAATAGCCGATTTTTTTCTTGAAAACCTACAAAATGTTGATAGAGAATTCCACAGAAAACGGGTATTCTAAGATTTTAATGGGTATCTCTATTTAACCAGCCCAAAATGGGTTAAGACGTCAAATTTTGAATACCCTTACCACTCTCAAAAATATTTTCAGATCAATTTCGCGTCCGATAAATGAAGGCCCCTTTCTCTCTGGAATACCATTTGGGTGCTGTTGGCGTCTAAAAACAGCCCATTTTATCACAATTTTTACGTTTAGCAGCTCGGGGAGGGTTAACTAATGCTGACCGGAATATTTTATCCATGCATCTTGTAATGTCACGCCAAGACCTGAGAGTGACCAATTTTTCTTGAAAATCTACAAGACTCGTTTAGAGAAATCCACGGAAAACATGAAGTTTTTTAGTTTTTTTGGGGTATTGCTGTTTAACCAGCCCAAAACGGGTTAACACTTGGTTTTCTGAACACCCTTATTACTTACAAAAATGATCATTGGTGAATTCCACTTCCAATAAAGGAAGTTATGTTTACCTCTCGGGTATCGTTTGGGTGCTGTGTGGGTCTGAAACCGGCCCATTTCATCAAACTTTTGATGTTTGGCAGCCTGTGGAGGGTTACCATATGCATCGCCTAATATGTCGTGTGTATCAAAGGTTGTGTCATAGGCAGGTCTAGTAATTATGAATATTTAAAAAAAATCCTAAAGACGTGTTTCGAGAAAGTGCCGATAAACCCCAATTTTGGCAGTTTTTTGCCAATTCTGGCGAAATAGGGGTTAAATCGAAAATTCCGCTTCGGTACATTTTTAGATTCTTTGCCACTCTATACGTGTGCCAAATTGTGTGAAAATCAGTTCGAAAATTGCTTCTGAATCGTACGGACAAAAATGTGTGGAAAAAAAAATAACCCCCCCCCCCCCCCCCCAAAACTAGACTTTATGATTCTGGAGAATCATGGCTTTTCCCGATTAGATTCCATGATTTTTCATGACCTCACAGTGTCTGATGAATTGTTTTTAACTGTCTCACTGAAGTTCCCTCATTGATGTTATGAGAAAGGTGAGTATAGTAGTCTCAAAGACTCAGTTTGGGTTTGATAAAAAAAATGTTTAGGTAAAACCCATCATTAATGGTAGAATGGGTTAATATCAAGATCAATGTTTCCCTATCAGTTTTGCGTCCGGTAAAAGAAGTTACATTTCTCTGTGGCATTTCCATTTGTTGGTGTCCAAAAACAGACTATTTCTTCATTTTTATTACATTTAGCAGCCCATGGAGGGTTAACAAATGCCTACCAGAATAATTTATCCATGCATCTGGTCATATGACACCAAGACCTATCAACGGCCATTTTCTCTTGGAAACCCCACAAAATGTTAGTAAAGAAATCCAGGGAAAACGATTTTTAAGCTATCGATGGGTATCCGTGTTAACCTCCCCAACAGGGGTTAACGCTTTGTTTTTTTAATACCCTTAGTACTTACAAAGATGGTCCTCTGTGAATTCCACTTCCAACAAAGGAGATTATGTTTATCTCTCATGTATACATTGGGTGCTGTGCGTGTCTGAAAACAGCCCCATGTTAACAAAATTACGATGCTTGGCAGCTTGTAGATGGTTAATAAACGCTCACCGGAGTATTTTGTCCATGCAACTTGTAATGTCACATAAAGACCTACGAATAGTCAATTTGTCTTGAAACTCTACAAGTTACCGTTAGGGAAATTCACAGAAAATGGGAATTTAAAGCTTTCAAGGGATATCTCGCTTTAGCCCGCCCAAAATGGGTTAAGACGTCGACTTTTGAATACCCTTACTGCTTACAAAAATGTTTCCGTATAAATTGTGCGCTCGATAAAAGGAGGCACTTTTCTTTGTGGTGTACCCTTTGGGTGCTGTTGGTGTCCAAAAACAGCCCATTTTATCACAATTTCGACCTTCAACAGTCTGGAGAGGGTTAACTAATGCTGACCGGAATATTTTGTTCATGCAACTTGTAATGTCACACAAAGACCTGCAGATAGCCGATTTTTTTCTTGAAAACCTACAAAATGTTGATAGAGAAATCCACAGAAAACGGGTATTTTAAGATTTTAATGGGTATCTCTATTTAACCAGCCCAAAATGGGTTAAGACGTCAAATTTTGAATACCCTTACCACTCTCAAAAATATTTTCCGATCAATTTCGCGTCCGATAAATGAAGGCCCCTTTCTCTCTGCAATACCATTTGGGTGCTGTTGGCGTCTAAAAACAGCCCATTTTATCACAATTTTTACGTTTAGCAGCTCGGGGAGGGTTAACTAATGCTGACCGGAATATTTTATCCATGCATCTTGTAATGTCACGCCAAGACCTGAGAGTGACCAATTTTTCTTGAAAGTCTACAAGACTCGTTTAGAGAAATCCACGGAAAACATGAAGTTTTGAGTTTTTTTGGGGTATTGCTGTTTAACCAGCCCAAAACGGGTTAACACTTGGTTTTCTGAACACCCTTATTACTTACAAAAATGATCATTGGTGAATTCCACTTCCAATAAAGGAAGTTATGTTTACCTCTCGGGTATCGTTTGGGTGCTGTGGGGGTCTGAAACCGGCCCATTTCATCAAACTTTCGATGTTTGGCAGCCTGTGGAGGGTTACCATATGCATCGCCTAATATGTCGTGTGTATCAAAGGTTGTGTCATAGGCAGGTCTAGTAATTATGAATATTTGAAAAAAATCCTAAAGACGTGTTTCGAGAAAGTGCCGATAAACCCCAATTTTGGCAGTTTTTTGCCAATTCTGGCGAAATAGGGGTTAAATCGAAAATTCCGCTTCGGTACATTTTTAGATTTTTTGCCACTCTATACGTGTGCCAAATTGTGTGAAAATCGGTTCGAAAATGGCTTCTGAATCGTACGGACAAAAATGTGTGGAAAAAAAAACAAAAAAAACCCCCCCAAAACTAGACTTTATGATTCTGGAGAATCATGGCTTTTCCCGATTAGATTCCATGATTTTTCATGACCTCACAGTGTCTGATGAATTGTTTTTAACTGTCTCACTGAAGTTCCCTCATTGATGTTATGAGAAAGGTGAGTATAGTAGTCTCAAATGACTCAGTTTGGGTTTGATAAAAAAAATGTTTAGGTAAAACCCATCATTAATGGTAGAATGGGTTAATATCAAGATCAATGTTTCCCTATCAGTTTTGCGTCCGGTAAAAGAAGTTACATTTCTCTGTGGCATTTCCATTTGTTGGTGTCCAAAAACAGACTATTTCTTCATTTTTTTTACATTTAGCAACCCATGGAGGGTTAACAAATGCCTACCAGAATAATTTATCCATGCAACTGGTCATATGACACCAAGACCTATCAACGGCCATTTTCTCTTGGAAACCCCACAAAATGTTAGTAAAGAAATCCAGGGAAAACGATTTTTAAGCTATCGATGGGTATCCGTGTTAACCTCCCCAACAGGGGTTAACGCTTTGTTTTTTTAATACCCTTATTACTTACAAAGATGGTCCTCTGTGAATTCCACTTCCAACAAAGGAGATTATGTTTATCTCTCATGTATACATTGGGTGCTGTGCGTGTCTGAAAACAGCCCCATGTTACCAAAATTACGATGCTTGGCAGCTTGTAGATGGTTAATAAACGCTCACTGGAGTATTTTGTCCATGCAACTTGTAATGTCACATAAAGACCTACGAATAGTCAATTTGTCTTGAAACTCTACAAGTTACCGTTAGGGAAATTCACAGAAAATGGGAATTTAAAGCTTTCAAGGGATATCTCGCTTTAGCCCGCCCAAAATGGGTTAAGACGTCGACTTTTGAATACCCTTACTGCTTACAAAAATGTTTCCATATAAATTGTGCGCTCGATAAAAGGAGGCACTTTTATTTGTGGTGTACCCTTTGGGTGCTGTTGGTGTCCAAAAACAGCCCATTTTATCACAATTTCGACCTTCAACAGCCTGGAGAGGGTTAACTAATGCTGACCGGAATATTTTGTTCATGCAACTTGTAATGTCACACAAAGACCTGCAAATAGCCGATTTTTTTCTTGAAAACCTACAAAATGTTGATAGAGAAATCCACAGAAAACGGGTATTTTAAGATTTTAATGGGTATCTCTATTTAACCAGCCCAAAATGGGTTAAGACGTCAAATTTTGAATACCCTTACCACTCTCAAAAATATTTTCCGATCAATTTCGCGTCCGATAAATGAAGGCCCCTTTCTCTCTGGAATACCGTTTGGGTGCTGTTGGCGTCTAAAAACAGCCCATTTTATCACAATTTTTACGTTTAGCAGCTCGGGGAGGGTTAACTAATGCTGACCGGAATATTTTATCCATGCATCTTGTAATGTCACGCCAAGACCTGAGAGTGACCAATTTTTCTTGAAAATCTACAAGACTCGTTTAGAGAAATCCACGGAAAACATGAAGTTTTGAGTTTTTTTTGGGTATTGCTGTTTAACCAGCCCAAAACGGGTTAACACTTGGTTTTCTGAACACCCTTATTACTTACAAAAATGATCATTGGTGAATTCCACTTCCAATAAAGGAAGTTATGTTTACCTCTCGGGTATCGTTTGGGTGCTGTGGGGGTCTGAAACCGGCCCATTTCATCAAACTTTCGATGTTTGGCAGCCTGTGGAGGGTTACCATATGCATCGCCTAATATGTCGTGTGTATCAAAGGTTGTGTCATAGGCAGGTCTAGTAATTATGAATATTTAAAAAAAATCCTAAAGACGTGTTTCGAGAAAGTGCCGATAAACCCCAATTTTGGCAGTTTTTTGCCAATTCTGGCGAAATAGGGGTTAAATCGAAAATTCCGTTTCGGTACATTTTAAGATTTTTTGCCACTCTATACGTGTGCCAAATTGTGTGAAAATCGGTTCGAAAATGGCTTCTGAATCGTACGGGCAAAAATGTGTGGAAAAAAACCCCAAAAAAAACCCCCAAAACTAGACTTTATGATTCTGGAGAATCATGGCTTTTCCCGATTAGATTCCATGATTTTTCATGACCTCACAGTGTCTGATGAATTGTTTTTAACTGTCTCACTGAAGTTCCCTCATTGATGTTATGAGAAAGGTGAGTATAGTAGTCTCAAATGACTCACTTTGGGTTTGATAAAAAAAAATGTTTAGGTAAAACCCATCATTAATGGTAGAATGGGTTAATATCAAGATCAATGTTTCCCTATCAGTTTTGCGTCCGGTAAAAGAAGTTACATTTCTCTGTGGCATTTCCATTTGTTGGTGTCCAAAAACAGACTATTTCTTCATTTTTTTTACATTTAGCAGCCCATGGAGGGTTAACAAATGCCTACCAGAATAATTTATCCATGCAACTGGTCATATGACACCAAGACCTATCAACGGCCATTTTCTCTTGGAAACCCCACAAAATGTTAGTAAAGAAATCCAGGGAAAACGATTTTTAAGCTATCGATGGGTATCCGTGTTAACCTCCCCAACAGGGGTTAACGCTTTGTTTTTTTAATACCCTTATTACTTACAAAGATGGTCCTCTGTGAATTCCACTTCCAACAAAGGAGATTATATTTATCTCTCATGTATACATTGGGTGCTGTGCGTGTCTGAAAACAGCCCCATGTTAACAAAATTACGATGCTTGGCAGCTTGTAGATGGTTAATAAACGCTCACTGGAGTATTTTGTCCATGCAACTTGTAATGTCACATAAAGACCTACGAATAGTCAATTTGTCTTGAAACTCTACAAGTTACCGTTAGGGAAATTCACAGAAAATGGGAATTTAAAGCTTTCAAGGGATATCTCGCTTTAGCCCGCCCAAAATGGGTTAAGACGTCGACTTTTGAATACCCTTACTGCTTACAAAAATGTTTCCGTATAAATTGTGCGCTCGATAAAAGGAGGCACTTTTATTTGTGGTGTACCCTTTGGGTGCTGTTGGTGTCCAAAAACAGCCCATTTTATCACAATTTCGACCTTCAACAGCCTGGAGAGGGTTAACTAATGCTGACCGGAATATTTTGTTCATGCAACTTGTAATGTCACACAAAGACCTGCAAATAGCCGATTTTTTTCTTGAAAACCTACAAAATGTTGATAGAGAAATCCACAGAAAACGGGTATTTTAAGATTTTAATGGGTATCTCTATTTAACCAGCCCAAAATGGGTTAAGACGTCAAATTTTGAATACCCTTACCACTCTCAAAAATATTTTCCGATCAATTTCGCGTCCGATAAATGAAGGCCCCTTTCTCTCTGGAATACCGTTTGGGTGCTGTTGGCGTCTAAAAACAGCCCATTTTATCACAATTTTTACGTTTAGCAGCTCGGGGAGGGTTAACTAATGCTGACCGGAATATTTTATCCATGCATCTTGTAATGTCACGCCAAGACCTGAGAGTGACCAATTTTTCTTGAAAATCTACAAGACTCGTTTAGAGAAATCCACGGAAAACATGAAGTTTTGAGTTTTTTTGGGGTATTGCTGTTTAACCAGCCCAAAACGGGTTAACACTTGGTTTTCTGAACACCCTTATTAGTTACAAAAATGATCATTGGTGAATTCCACTTCCAATAAAGGAAGTTATGTTTACCTCTCGGGTATCGTTTGGGTGCTGTGTGGGTCTGAAACCGGCCCATTTCATCAAACTTTTGATGTTTGGCAGCCTGTGGAGGGTTACCATATGCATCGCCTAATATGTCGTGTGTATCAAAGGTTGTGTCATAGGCAGGTCTAGTAATTATGAATATTTAAAGAAACTCCTAAAGACGTGTTTCGAGAAAGTGCCGATAAACCCCAATTTTGGCAGTTTTTTGCCAATTCTGGCGAAATAGGGGTTAAATCGAAAATTCCGCTTCGGTACATTTTTAGATTTTTTGCCACTCTATACGTGTGCCAAATTGTGTGAAAATCGGTTCGAAAATGGCTTCTGAATCGTACGGACAAAAATGTGTGGAAAAATAAACAAACCCCCCCCCCCCCCCCCAAAACTAGACTTTATGATTCTGGAGAATCATGGCTTTTCCCGATTAGATTCCATGATTTTTCATGACCTCACAGTGTCTGATGAATTGTTTTTAACTGTCTCACTAAAGTTCCTTCATTGATGTTATGAGAAAGGTGAGTATAGTAGTCTCAAATGACTCGGTTTAGGTTTGATAAAAAAATGTTTAGGTAAAACCCATCATTAATGGTAGAATGGGTTAATATCAAGATCAATGTTTCCCTATCAGTTTTGCGTCCGGTAAAAGAAGTTACATTTCTCTGTGGCATTTCCATTTGTTGGTGTCCAAAAACAGACTATTTCTTCATTTTTTTTACATTTAGCAGCCCATGGAGGGTTAACAAATGCCTACCAGAATAATTTATCCATGCAACTGGTCATATGACACCAAGACCTATCAACGGCCATTTTCTCTTGGAAACCCCACAAAATGTTAGTAAAGAAATCCAGGGAAAACGATTTTTAAGCTATCGATGGGTATCCGTGTTAACCTCCCCAACAGGGGTTAACGCTTTGTTTTTTTAATACCCTTATTACTTACAAAGATGGTCCTCTGTGAATTCCACTTCCAACAAAGGAGATTATGTTTATCTCTCATGTATACATTGGGTGCTGTGCGTGTCTGAAAACAGCCCCATGTTAACAAAATTACGATGCTTGGCAGCTTGTAGATGGTTAATAAACGCTCACCGGAGTATTTTGTCCATGCAACTTGTAATGTCACATAAAGACCTACGAATAGTCAATTTGTCTTGAAACTCTACAAGTTACCGTTAGGGAAATTCACAGAAAATGGGAATTTAAAGCTTTCAAGGGATATCTCGCTTTAGCCCGCCCAAAATGGGTTAAGACGTCGACTTTTGAATACCCTTACTGCTTACAAAAATGTTTCCGTATAAATTGTGCGCTCGATAAAAGGAGGCACTTTTATTTGTGGTGTACCCTTTGGGTGCTGTTGGTGTCCAAAAACAGACCATTTTATCACAATTTCGACCTTCAACAGCCTGGAGAGGGTTTACTAATGCTGACCGGAATATTTTGTTCATGCAACTTGTAATGTCACACAAAGACCTGCAAATAGCCGATTTTTTTCTTGAAAACCTACAAAATGTTGATAGAGAAATCCACAGAAAATGGGTATTTTAAGATTTTAATGGGTATCTCTATTTAACCAGCCCAAAATGGGTTAAGACGTCAAATTTTGAATACCCTTACCACTCTCAAAAATATTTTCCGATCAATTTTGCGTCCGATAAATGAAGGCCCCTTTCTCTCTGGAATACCATTTGGGTGCTGTTGGCGTCTAAAAACAGCCCATTTTATCACAATTTTTACGTTTAGCAGCTCGGGGAGGGTTAACTAATGCTGACCGGAATATTTTATCCATGCATCTTGTAATGTCACGCCAAGACCTGAGAGTGACCAATTTTTCTTGAAAATCTACAAGACTCGTTTAGAGAAATCCACGGAAAACATGAAGTTTTGAGTTTTTTTGGGGTATTGCTGTTTAACCAGCCCAAAACGGGTTAACACTTGGTTTTCTGAACACCCTTATTACTTACAAAAATGATCATTGGTGAATTCCACTTCCAATAAAGGAAGTTATGTTTACCTCTCGGGTATCGTTTGGGTGCTGTGTGGGTCTGAAACCGGCCCATTTCATCAAACTTTTGATGTTTGGCAGCCTGTGGAGGGTTACCATATGCATCGCCTAATATGTCGTGTGTATCAAAGGTTGTGTCATAGGCAGGTCTAGTAATTATGAATATTTAAAGAAAATCCTAAAGACGTGTTTCGAGAAAGTGCCGATAAACCCCAATTTTGGCAGTTTTTTGCCAATTCTGGCGAAATAGGGGTTAAATCGAAAATTCCGCTTCGGTACATTTTTAGATTTTTTGCCACTCTATAGGTGTGCCAAATTGTGTGAAAATCGGTTCGAAAATGGCTTCTGAATCGTACGGACAAAAATGTGTGGAAAAAAAAACAAACCCCCCCCCCCCCCAAAACTAGACTTTATGATTCTGGAGAATCATGGCTTTTCCCGATTAGATTCCATGATTTTTCATGACCTCACAGTGTCTGATGAATTGTTTTTAACTGTCTCACTAAAGTTCCTTCATTGATGTTATGAGAAAGGTGAGTATAGTAGTCTCAAATGACTCGGTTTAGGTTTGATAAAAAAATGTTTAGGTAAAACCCATCATTAATGGTAGAATGGGTTAATATCAAGATCAATGTTTCCCTATCAGTTTTGCGTCCGGTAAAAGAAGTTACATTTCTCTGTGGCATTTCCATTTGTTGGTGTCCAAAAACAGACTATTTCTTCATTTTTTTTACATTTAGCAGCCCATGGAGGGTTAACAAATGCCTACCAGAATAATTTATCCATGCAACTGGTCATATGACACCAAGACCTATCAACGGCCATTTTCTCTTGGAAACCCCACAAAATGTTAGTAAAGAAATCCAGGGAAAACGATTTTTAAGCTATCGATGGGTATCCGTGTTAACCTCCCCAACAGGGGTTAACGCTTTGTTTTTTTAATACCCTTATTACTTACAAAGATGGTCCTCTGTGAATTCCACTTCCAACAAAGGAGATTATGTTTATCTCTCATGTATACATTGGGTGCTGTGCGTGTCTGAAAACAGCCCCATGTTAACAAAATTACGATGCTTGGCAGCTTGTAGATGGTTAATAAACGCTCACCGGAGTATTTTGTCCATGCAACTTGTAATGTCACATAAAGACCTACGAATAGTCAATTTGTCTTGAAACTCTACAAGTTACCGTTAGGGAAATTCACAGAAAATGGGAATTTAAAGCTTTCAAGGGATATCTCGCTTTAGCCCGCCCAAAATGGGTTAAGACGTCGACTTTTGAATACGCTTACTGCTTACAAAAATGTTTCCGTATAAATTGTGCGCTCGATAAAAGGAGGCACTTTTCTTTGTGGTGTACCCTTTGGGTGCTGTTGGTGTCCAAAAACAGCCCATTTTATCACAATTTCGACCTTCAACAGCCTGGAGAGGGTTTACTAATGCTGACCGGAATATTTTGTTCATGCAACTTGTAATGTCACACAAAGACCTGCAAATAGCCGATTTTTTTCTTGAAAACCTACAAAATGTTGATAGAGAAATCCACAGAAAACGGGTATTTTAAGATTTTAATGGGTATCTCTATTTAACCAGCCCAAAATGGGTTAAGACGTCAAATTTTGAATACCCTTACCACTCTCAAAAATATTTTCCGATCAATTTCGCGTCCGATAAATGAAGGCCCCTTTCTCTCTGGAATACCGTTTGGGTGCTGTTTGCGTCTAAAAACAGCCCATTTTATCACAATTTTTACGTTTAGCAGCTCGGGGAGGGTTAACTAATGCTGACCGGAATATTTTATCCATGCATCTTGTAATGTCACGCCAAGACCTGAGAGTGACCAATTTTTCTTGAAAATCTACAAGACTCGTTTAGAGAAATCCACGGAAAACATGAAGTTTTGAGTTTTTTTGGGGTATTGCTGTTTAACCATCCCAAAACGGGTTAACACTTGGTTTTCTGAACACCCTTATTACTTACAAAAATGATCATTGGTGAATTCCACTTCCAATAAAGGAAGTTATGTTTACCTCTCGGGTATCGTTTGGGTGCTGTGGGGGTCTGAAACCGGCCCATTTCATCAAACTTTCGATGTTTGGCAGCCTGTGGAGGGTTACCATATGCATCGCCTAATATGTCGTGTGTATCAAAGGTTGTGTTATAGGCAGGTCTAGTAATTATGAATATTTAAAAAAAATCCTAAAGACGTGTTTCGAGAAAGTGCCGATAAACCCCAATTTTGGCAGTTTTTTGCCAATTCTGGCGAAATAGGGGTTAAATCGAAAATTCCGCTTCGGTACATTTTTAGATTTTTTGCCACTCTATACGTGTGCCAAATTGTGTGAAAATCGGTTCGAAAATGGCTTCTGAATCGTACGGACAAAAATGTGTGGAAAAAAAAATAAAACCCCCCCCCCCAAAACTAGACTTTATGATTCTGGAGAATCATGGCTTTTCCCGATTAGATTCCATGATTTTTCATGACCTCACAGTGTCTGATGAATTGTTTTTAACTGTCTCACTGAAGTTCCCTCATTGATGTTATGAGAAAGGTGAGTATAGTAGTCTCAAATGACTCACTTTGGGTTTGATAAAAAAAAATGTTTAGGTAAAACCCATCATTAATGGTAGAATGGGTTAATATCAAGATCAATGTTTCCCTATCAGTTTTGCGTCCGGTAAAAGAAGTTACATTTCTCTGTGGCATTTCCATTTGTTGGTGTCCAAAAACAGACTATTTCTTCATTTTTTTTACATTTAGCAGCCCATGGAGGGTTAACAAATGCCTACCAGAATAATTTATCCATGCAACTGGTCATATGACACCAAGACCTATCAACGGCCATTTTCTCTTGGAAACCCCACAAAATGTTAGTAAAGAAATCCAGGGAAAACGATTTTTAAGCTATCGATGGGTATCCGTGTTAACCTCCCCAACAGGGGTTAACGCTTTGTTTTTTTAATACCCTTATTACTTACAAAGATGGTCCTCTGTGAATTCCACTTCCAACAAAGGAGATTATATTTATCTCTCATGTATACATTGGGTGCTGTGCGTGTCTGAAAACAGCCCCATGTTAACAAAATTACGATGCTTGGCAGCTTGTAGATGGTTAATAAACGCTCACTGGAGTATTTTGTCCATGCAACTTGTAATGTCACATAAAGACCTACGAATAGTCAATTTGTCTTGAAACTCTACAAGTTACCGTTAGGGAAATTCACAGAAAATGGGAATTTAAAGCTTTCAAGGGATATCTCGCTTTAGCCCGCCCAAAATGGGTTAAGACGTCGACTTTTGAATACCCTTACTGCTTACAAAAATGTTTCTGTATAAATTGTGCGCTCGATAAAAGGAGGCACTTTTCTTTGTGGTGTACCCTTTGGGTGCTGTTGGTGTCCAAAAACAGCCCATTTTATCACAATTTTGACTTTCAACAGCCTGGAGAGGGTTAACTAATGCTGACCGGAATATTTTGTTCATGCAACTTGTAATGTCACACAAAGACCTGCAAATAGCCGATTTTTTTCTTGAAAACCTACAAAATGTTGATAGAGAATTCCACAGAAAACGGGTATTTTAAGATTTTAATGGGTATCTCTATTTAACCAGCCCAAAATGGGTTAAGACGTCAAATTTTGAATACCCTTACCACTCTCAAAAATATTTTCCGATCAATTTTGCGTCCGATAAATGAAGGCCCCTTTCTCTCTGGAATACCATTTGGGTGCTGTTGGCGTCTAAAAACAGCCCATTTTATCACAATTTTTACGTTTAGCAGCTCGGGGAGGGTTAACTAATGCTGACCGGAATATTTTATCCATGCATCTTGTAATGTCACGCCAAGACCTGAGAGTGACCAATTTTTCTTGAAAATCTACAAGACTCGTTTAGAGAAATCCACGGAAAACATGAAGTTTTGAGTTTTTTTGGGGTATTGCTGTTTAACCAGCCCAAAACGGGTTAACACTTGGTTTTCTGACCACCCTTATTACTTACAAAAATGATCATTGGTGAATTCCACTTCCAATAAAGGAAGTTATGTTTACCTCTCGGGTATCGTTTGGGTGCTGTGTGGGTCTGAAACCGGCCCATTTCATCAAACTTTTGATGTTTGGCAGCCTGTGGAGGGTTAACATATGCATCGCCTAATATGTCGTGTGTATCAAAGGTTGTGTCATAGGCAGGTCTAGTAATTATGAATATTTAAAGAAAATCCTAAAGACGTGTTTCGAGAAAGTGCCGATAAACCCCAATTTTGGCAGTTTTTTGCCAATTCTGGCGAAATAGGGGTTAAATCGAAAATTCCGCTTCGGTACATTTTTAGATTTTTTGCCACTCTATACGTGTGCCAAATTGTGTGAAAATCGGTTCGAAAATGGCTTCTGAATCGTACGGACAAAAATGTGTGGAAAAAAAAACAACCCCCCCCCCCCCAAAACTAGACTTTATGATTCTGGAGAATCATGGCTTTTCCCGATTAGATTCCATGATTTTTCATGACCTCACAGTGTCTGATGAATTGTTTTTAACTGTCTCACTAAAGTTCCTTCATTGATGTTATGAGAAAGGTGAGTATAGTAGTCTCAAATGACTCGGTTTAGGTTTGATAAAAAAATGTTTAGGTAAAACCCATCATTAATGGTAGAATGGGTTAATATCAAGATCAATGTTTCCCTATCAGTTTTGCGTCCGGTAAAAGAAGTTACATTTCTCTGTGGCATTTCCATTTGTTGGTGTCCAAAAACAGACTATTTCTTCATTTTTTTTACATTTAGCAGCCCATGGAGGGTTAACAAATGCCTACCAGAATAATTTATCCATGCAACTGGTCATATGACACCAAGACCTATCAACGGCCATTTTCTCTTGGAAACCCCACAAAATGTTAGTAAAGAAATCCAGGGAAAACGATTTTTAAGCTATCGATGGGTATCCGTGTTAACCTCCCCAACAGGGGTTAACGCTTTGTTTTTTTAATACCCTTATTACTTACAAAGATGGTCCTCTGTGAATTCCACTTCCAACAAAGGAGATTATGTTTATCTCTCATGTATACATTGGGTGCTGTGCGTGTCTGAAAACAGCCCCATGTTAACAAAATTACGATGCTTGGCAGCTTGTAGATGGTTAATAAACGCTCACCGGAGTATTTTGTCCATGCAACTTGTAATGTCACATAAAGACCTACGAATAGTCAATTTGTCTTGAAACTCTACAAGTTACCGTTAGGGAAATTCACAGAAAATGGGAATTTAAAGCTTTCAAGGGATATCTCGCTTTAGCCCGCCCAAAATGGGTTAAGACGTCGACTTTTGAATACCCTTACTGCTTACAAAAATGTTTCCGTATAAATTGTGCGCTCGATAAAAGGAGGCACTTTTCTTTGTGGTGTACCCTTTGGGTGCTGTTGGTGTCCAAAAACAGCCCATTTTATCACAATTTCGACCTTCAACAGCCTGGAGAGGGTTTACTAATGCTGACCGGAATATTTTGTTCATGCAACTTGTAATGTCACACAAAGACCTGCAAATAGCCGATTTTTTTCTTGAAAACCTACAAAATGTTGATAGAGAAATCCACAGAAAACGGGTATTTTAAGATTTTAATGGGTATCTCTATTTAACCAGCCCAAAATGGGTTAAGATGTCAAATTTTGAATACCCTTACCACTCTCAAAAATATTTTCCGATCAATTTCGCGTCCGATAAATGAAGGCCCCTTTCTCTCTGGAATACCGTTTGGGTGCTGTTTGCGTCTAAAAACAGCCCATTTTATCACAATTTTTACGTTTAGCAGCTCGGGGAGGGTTAACTAATGCTGACCGGAATATTTTATCCATGCATCTTGTAATGTCACGCCAAGACCTGAGAGTGACCAATTTTTCTTGAAAATCTACAAGACTCGTTTAGAGAAATCCACGGAAAACATGAAGTTTTGAGTTTTTTTGGGGTATTGCTGTTTAACCATCCCAAAACGGGTTAACACTTGGTTTTCTGAACACCCTTATTACTTACAAAAATGATCATTGGTGAATTCCACTTCCAATAAAGGAAGTTATGTTTACCTCTCGGGTATCGTTTGGGTGCTGTGGGGGTCTGAAACCGGCCCATTTCATCAAACTTTCGATGTTTGGCAGCCTGTGGAGGGTTACCATATGCATCGCCTAATATGTCGTGTGTATCAAAGGTTGTGTTATAGGCAGGTCTAGTAATTATGAATATTTAAAAAAAATCCTAAAGACGTGTTTCGAGAAAGTGCCGATAAACCCCAATTTTGGCAGTTTTTTGCCAATTCTGGCGAAATAGGGGTTAAATCGAAAATTCCGCTTCGGTACATTTTTAGATTTTTTGCCACTCTATACGTGTGCCAAATTGTGTGAAAATCGGTTCGAAAATGGCTTCTGAATCGTACGGACAAAAATGTGTGGAAAAAAAAATAAAACCCCCCCCCCCCCCCCAAAACTAGACTTTATGATTCTGGAGAATCATGGCTTTTCCCGATTAGATTCCATGATTTTTCATGACCTCACAGTGTCTGATGAATTGTTTTTAACTGTCTCACTGAAGTTCCCTCATTGATGTTATGAGAAAGGTGAGTATAGTAGTCTCAAATGACTCAGTTTGGGTTTGATAAAAAAAATGTTTAGGTAAAACCCATCATTAATGGTAGAATGGGTTAATATCAAGATCAATGTTTCCCTATCAGTTTTGCGTCCGGTAAAAGAAGTTACATTTCTCTGTGGCATTTCCATTTGTTGGTGTCCAAAAACAGACTATTTCTTCATTTTTATTACATTTAGCAGCCCATGGAGGGTTAACAAATGCCTACCAGAATAATTTATCCATGCAACTGGTCATATGACACCAAGACCTATCAACGGCCATTTTCTCTTGGAAACCCCACAAAATGTTAGTAAAGAAATCCAGGGAAAACGATTTTTAAGCTATCGATGGGTATCCGTGTTAACCTCCCCAACAGGGGTTAACGCTTTGTTTTTTTAATACCCTTATTACTTACAAAGATGGTCCTCTGTGAATTCCACTTCCAACAAAGGAGATTATGTTTATCTCTCATGTATACATTGGGTGCTGTGCGTGTCTGAAAACAGCCCCATGTTAACAAAATTACGATGCTTGGCAGCTTGTAGATGGTTAATAAACGCTCAACGGAGTATTTTGTCCATGCAACTTGTTATGTCACATAAAGACCTACGAATAGTCAATTTGTCTTGAAACTCTACAAGTTACCGTTAGGGAAATTCACAGAAAATGGGAATTTAAAGCTTTCAAGGGATATCTCGCTTTAGCCCGCCCAAAATGGGTTAAGACGTCGACTTTTGAATACCCTTACTGCTTACAAAAATGTTTCTGTATAAATTGTGCGCTCGATAAAAGGAGGCACTTTTCTTTGTGGTGTACCCTTTGGGTGCTGTTGGTGTCCAAAAACAGCCCATTTTATCACAATTTCGACCTTCAACAGCCTGGAGAGGGTTAACTAATGCTGACCAGAATATTTTGTTCATGCAACTTGTAATGTCACACAAAGACCTGCAAATAGCTGATTTTTTTCTTGAAAACCTACAAAATGTTGATAGAGAATTCCACAGAAAACGGGTATTTTAAGATTTTAATGGGTATCTCTATTTAACCAGCCCAAAATGGGTTAAGACGTCAAATTTTGAATACCCTTACCACTCTCAAAAATATTTTCCGATCAATTTCGCGTCCGATAAATGAAGGCCCCTTTCTCTCTGGAATACCGTTTGGGTGCTGTTGGCGTCTAAAAACAGCCCATTTTATCACAATTTTTACATTTAGCAGCTCGGGGAGGGTTAACTAATGCTGACCGGAATATTTTATCCATGCATCTTCTAATGTCACACCAAGACCTGAGAGTGACCAATTTTTCTTGAAAATCTACAAGACTCGTTTAGAGAAATCCACGGAAAACACAAAGTTTTGAGCATTATGGGGGTATTGCTGTTTAACCAGCTCAAAATGGGTTAACGCTTGGTTTCCTGAACACCCTTATTACTGACAAAAATGATCCACAGTGAATTCCACTCCCAATAAAGGAAGTTATGTTTATCTCTCGTGTATTGTTTGGGTGCAGTGGGGGCCTGAAACCGGCCTATTTCATCAAAATTTCGATGTTTGGCAGCCTGTGGAGGGTTACCATATGCATCGCCTGATATGTCGTGTGTACCAAAGGGTGTGTCACAGACAGGACTAGCAATGACGAATGTATAAAAAAAATCTACAAGACATGTTTCGAGAAAGTGTCGATAAACCCCAATTTTGGCAGTTTTTTGCCAATTCTGCCGAAATAAGGGTTAAATCGAAAATTCTGCTTGGGTACATTTTTAGATTTTGTGCCCCTCTATGCGTGTGCAAAATTTCGTGAAAATCGGTGTGAAAATGGCTTCTGAATCGTACGGAAAAAATGTGTGGAAAAAAAAAAAACAAAAAAAACAAAAAAAAACCCAAAAATAATAATCCGTAGAAAAACAATAGTCTTTTCCAGAGGGAAAAGCCTAAAAAAAAAAAAAAAAAAAAAAAAAAAAAAAAAAATAAGAATAATCCGTAGAAAAACAATAGTCTTTTTCAGAGGGAAAAGCCTAATTAAGTGAATGTGGAAGGCAAGTTAGCGGTCTTAAATATCACAAGACTCGGAGTTCGGAACTGAATTCTGTATATCTAAAATATTTACGCCAGACCTGAAATGTATTTGAGAGGTGTCTTACAATTCAGTCACATATCGCGCCGAGAAAGCCTTTTTGCGCTTTTAAAAACTGCAGTTGAGCATAAACTTAGTTGTGCACATGCATTTAATAATTCTAGTGTGACGAATAAATGGAATGGAGAAGAAAAATCGTCATCTTTCAATGAGTAGACCAAACAGTGAGTTGAAAATTTATCATTACTCTCACTCTGGGGCAAACCCAGTTGAACACTGGCCTGGGTAATAAAAAAACTAGTTGTACACATAATTTAGTAATTCTAGTGCAATACATACATAAATGGAATGGAGGAAAAAAACACCGCCTTGCAATGAACTGGTAATACGCTGAACTGGAACATTTTTCATTACTGTCACTTTGAGGGCAAACCTAGTTCTGCACATGATTTCAGTAATTCCAATTCTCACTATATTTGAGGTGTCACTGTGGGACTGGGCTGTAAGTTATTGTAATAACTGCAGTTGGGGCCACGCCTTCTGCACACACCGTGTGAAGATCTAGATTTAGTATAGTAAAGGGGTTAACAAGCAGTTACGTCCGGAAGGCAACAATAAATAAATAAATAAATAAATAATAAAAATGTATTGATAATTTATTAGGAATAAGGAAATTGAAATTTACAACAGCTAAACGTAAACTATGCAAGACAACTGAGTGAGATCAGCTCTGCATTGTGTTCAACCTGTACGGCATGTTTGACACAATGGAGGATTAACAGGTTACCTTCACTCAATGCTTTCTTGATTAGCTGAGTACACGGCTCTCTGTTGTTCTGACTCCCAATTAGCCCAGAGTAGGAAATGCCTGTTCATTAATTGCCAAGCAAGTGTGAAAAACACACGTTGTTATAGAAGCCACTGTTTTCTTGGTAACACTGCTTCCTGCAGGAAGAGAATATAAATAAGGCTGTAACAGTGGTCAAATTGACCATCTGAAGAGGAGATGGAGGAAGACGATCTGTCTATGGTACAGGAAGTTGTCCCAGACGACGCACCTTCCACCCCTCCAGCTCTTGCTTCTCCGGCTTCTTCGGACCAGGAGTCTGACCAGGAGGAGAGCATCCCGGATACCGTGGAGGCATTCCTCGGGGAGGAGATCCCGTGCGAGTATTCCGTGCCACACTCCAGGAGACAACAACCAACCAGAAGCAGGTACCTCATCCCAAATGACCAGGACAGTACTCAAAATGATTATCGGACATTACAACAGCTCTCAAGAAAGTTCTCAAGAAACAGCAGCAAGGATCAGGCCGTACACCAAAGAAGAGCCTACTCTTCCCCCTGATCCGATAACACCACCTACAACCATCTCACCGACGCATCCTCCTGCTCCCAAGAAAAACAGCAGGAGACACAGACGCCGCTGACTACCTTAACTCCTTCCCTCCTTTTCCACATCCAGACAAGCCAAAAACTTATACAGTCAAAGAGGGTCGAAAGGGGCTTGTCCTCCAAAACCGTCCCTGCGCGCCATCGGCGCGCCAAACCATTTCGTTCAGTCAAATTGCATTGTGTAGTTTGACCACTGTGTGTTATTTGTGAAATAAATAATTACAGCCGTATATACTTTTCTTTGAAGGTAAGTCCAGTTTACTTAATATTTTACTTACAGTTTGTTGCGAATGTCCTAAATAGTAACAGAAAAAAAGTTATTGCTGAGAAACATGCTAAGCATTTATTCCAATGCTTATCAGGTTTCAGAGAATAAATTAATGTAGGCCATTTTGTACTCGGCACATAAATTGCGTAAATTATAATAAAGGAAAGATAAGTGTTAGGAATTTTTTAGAGAAACAAGTAGAGTAGTTCCGAAACATTTTTGTTATATAGAAAGTGTAAATAACAGCTCAGAGTCGGGCCGGTCTTGAGTGTATTATTTGTTAAAGCAACATGCAATTTTTATAGGAAAATAACACCAATGTATGCGTGACGATGAACTGTAGAAAGTTTTTGCATAATTACAGAGCCAAATTTGTATTTACATAGAGCACAGACGTCGAAGCACTGACCTGTTGTATGCTGTGTTTACAATTTGCAGTTGAGATGTCATGAATATCTTGTCAAAAGAATACTAATTTTTCAGTAAATTGCAAAACTTTTTTTTAACATGTTATCAATGCGTGGACTTATAATATTTTGATAAATATTAGTCAGTTCCGAATGTCACTAGGTTTGGTCACCTTGGTGGGTATATAAGGCAGGGCAGGATGGTCACAAATGCATGTCGAACAGATGCAAAGGAGAGTTGCGTTGCATGAAATGCGGCGAAAAACATTTAACAAAGTCATGCAAGGTTTCAACACTGAAATGCCCAAATTGTAATGGGCAACACCCAAGCAATTATCGGGGGTGTACCCACTACAAAAAAGTTAAAACCGACATAGAACTCAAAGCTATGAATGTCAACAGCGTATAAAACGCAACCTCTGCACATTCGATGTGCAGCCTAATGACTGGTTCAATTTTTAATATAATGAACAAACACTTCGACGAGAGTCTTTCAGACATATGTAAAGAAGTTGGGAAAACAGCATCCAAGCTATATCGAACTCAAATCTCTTCCTCGCTAATAGAAGCCGCCATAAATAAAATATAAATCATACCCATAACAAGTTAACTAGTACACTTACGTCAGGTACTGACCAACTAAGGATAAGTTGAAAATAATTCAGTGGAACGCTCGAAACGTTAACTACAAAAGCTCACAGATGTCCGATTACTTCACAAACGTAAATGAAATTGGTATCAGCGAAACATGGTTAAAGGCAAGTAAGACATTTTTGCTAAGTGGATTCAACATCATTAGACGAGACCGTCCCACACAACGTGGAGGCGGAGTGGCTCTCCTCAAAAGGCAGGACTTAAAATATATAACGATATCAAGCGATCACCTCAACGCAGAGGTGATTGCCGCTGAGATTGAACTAGATCATAAAAAAGTTGCCGTAATCTCATATTATAATGAACCAAAAAAAAAACAAAAAACAGTTGACAGAAAAGTCTTTGAATTCTTTGTGAAAAATCACAAACACTGTATTTTCTTAGGTGATTTCAACGCCAAACATCAGGTTTTCGGATGCAATAAAACGGAGCCCAATGGCGACGCCCTCTTCAATATCATCGAACAATTTGATCTTTTTGTATTAAATAACGACCAAGATATTACCACATCAGTAACAACACACTCCACCAATCCGACATCCTTGACCTAATTATAACCAGTAAATCACTAACTAATCAAATGCAAGACATATTTGTGGGGGACGATGATTTAGGTAGCGACCACCTGCCTGTTCATGCTACATTACACGGTTGCAGCGGACCCACAAGATACCCCACAATGAGGAGGAGGAATCTATCCAAAATTGACTGGGACCTCTTCAGAAAAATAATTCAGGTTAAAATAAACAAAAACGACTCAATGAATACCTGCGAACTCGAACAAGTATGTACCAATCTGAGTGAAGTCATTAACAACACTCTTGATGAGATTTGTCCCAAACAGACGGTTAAACCGCGGGCCAACAGAATAACTGAAACCACACTCCAAATAATAAAACAAAAAAGAAAGGCCTTCCGTGCATACAAATCAGAAAAACTTCCAACTAAAAAGGTTATATAATCGCCTCCACGGCGAAGTTAAAAAAGCAATAGCAAACGACAATCGCGTGAAAAGGGAAAAAGCAATGGAAAATCTAAATGGACTCAGGGAGCCTAAAAAGGTTTGGGATACTTTTAAAACCCTTACTGGACAAAAACATAAAGACGCCAACAGTAAGGCTCTTAAGATCAGCGATGGAACTATGGCCCTGGATGACAAGGCTAAGGCTGGCGCCTTCGCTGAGCATCTTAATTTAATATCATCGCCCTCATGAGGGCGATAGGTTTGATGATGAGTTCAAAGAAAAAGTAAACAAATATGTTCAAGACAACAAGAGAACGTTTAACAATGCCAACTTCAGCCAAACGCCCGAGGACGGAGATGGCCATGAACTCACGGAACCGATAAGCCAAGAAGAAGTGGCTAACACAATTAAAAAATGTAAGTCTTCTTCTTCCCCAGGAGGGGACGAGGTCGATAGACTCACTAACCTCCTGAACTGCTGTCTCTCTAGTGGATACTTCCCAAAATGTTGGAAAGTAGCTACAGGAGTCATGATACCTAAACCCGACAAAGACCTTACCAACCCTTCTAACTACCGACCAATCAGCTTGCTTAGCTGTGTTGGAAAAATATTTGAGCGGATTCTCACTACGAGGCTTCGCAGATATCTCGAATCAATCAGCTTTTTCAACAAATGGCAAAAAGCGTATAGGAGTCAGAAAGAGGGAATCGAACACGTATATAGACTGGTCGATTATATAAAAACAGCAAAACGAAATTGGAACAGCGCTTTTCTTGGATGTAGAAAAGGCGTTCGACTCGGTATGGCACAATAGCGTGAGATATAAACTAGCGAAAATGGGATTACCCACTAAAATTCTGAGGATCATATCATCATTTCTAACTGACCGAAAAATCAGGGTGAGGGTTAATCGCGAGATGTCAGAGGAAGTAATACTCGAAGCGGGAACATCACAAGGGTCGGTTCTAAGTCCGCTTCTTTTCATAATATATGTGAATGACATAGAAAAAGTAGAGAAAACTGTGTTGAACTATCGCAGTTTTCAGACGACAAAGGCATTTGGACGGCCAGCAAGTCCCGAAACATAATTAAAAATCGTCTACAGGATACCATTCGCGATCTTGAGAGCTGGTGCGCCCTGTGGCGCATCAAACTCAATGCCGCCAAAACTAAAAAGGTTACGTTCTTCAAGAAGCAAAGGAAAAAACCTGTCCATAGTATCGATCTCCAGTTATACGATCACAAATTAGAAGCAAACAAAGAGGCCAATTTTTTGGATTTATCCTAGATAGCAATCTCAGTCTAAACAGTCACGTAAACTCCATTACGGTTAGAGCTACTACACGTATCAATCATCTGAAGATGATCAGAGGTAGAAATTGGTGAGCAAACAAAGATGTGCTTCTCAAGCTCTACAAAACATTTATATGTCCGGTACTAGAATACGGTGTCATAATAACACGTGACCTGAGCAAAACCAACATTCAGAAGCTACAGAGGGTTCAAAATTATGCCCTGCGTGTGGCACTATGCAAACCGAAATGGACACCGATAAAGGAACTTCACGAGCTAGCAAAAATAGAAAATATTGATGCGCGATTAAAAGACCTACAAAACAAAACCCTCAACAGACTCCAAGATAGTGAATTAATGGTTGAGCTGAACGAACACTGATACCTTAACAGAAAAACAAAATAAGTTTCCAGAATAAAAAAAAAAAAAAAAAAAAAAAAAAAATATACAATATAACTATATTGCGTGGAGTCAGTGAGGATTACCTCGCTACTCATTGAGAACTTTAGGATAGAGTCTGGGAGGACTGCCTCGCAACTCTGCTGAAGCTCGATTGAAATACGTTTAATAAGATCTATATAACAAAACCCTCCACATACTCCAGGATAGTGAATCAATGGTGAAGCTGAACGAACACCGAACCCTTAACAGAAAAACAAAATAAGCCACAGTAAATTAAAATTACTCAATAAAATTAAACTGCGTGGAGTCAGTGAGGATTGCCTCGCTACTCATTGAGATCTTTAGGATGAGTCTGTGAGGATTGCCTCGCAACTCTTCTGCGTGTGGGGAGTTGGCTCCGAAGAAACACACCCCTTACCCCATCCATAGCAACAATCACACAACAGTCACAACATACAATAGCGGATATCTATCTTTCTCTCTACCTATAACTTTTCTAATTGAACATTCTCAAATTTTCTTGCAACACTCTTATCAAGAAGACGCATGGAAATGATAGACAAAGCGTAGGAGGAATTGGTGCAACCTACCTTTCTGCAACATACACAAGAAACTACCAAACATCAGGCAAGGATTGAAACAAGCTTGTCTGGCTGGGGACGAGTGTACATGTTATATAAATAAACATTTGAATAAAGATTTAACAGCCCTTTTAAGGGCTTGAGGGTGTGTGTCTGTGAGAGGATGTGTTTTTTCAGGGGTGGGGGTGGGGGGGGGGAGGTCATTTGGAATTCCCGAAAGATAACCAGATACCTCATAATCACATACGGCATCCTATCTCCCAGAAGGCTTGATGGATGACTCCCGGTTTTTCAAAACTAAACTGTTGGAGCTTTCTCTACTCCCTTTTTGTAACCGCTATGGTCATATACCGGGGCCGCTACCAAACCGGAGTTGCTGTTTGGTTTTCTTTTCTCTTCTTCCCTTAAATTTGCCATCGCACAACATTATATTCTGGCTCGCCACCATGGTGGGTCTCAAACCTCTACCATCGCCGAGCTGGAACCGAATAGAGCCCACTCTCTAATAGTCTTAATGGCGTTCAGGGATTGAGTATTGACAATCTATCACTCCAACGTAAACTGCCGGGAATTCTAACCACGTGCATAGCCCCTCAGACCCCATATGAGGCAATAGGAAAGCTAGGCCTGTGTGATCCAAGTGAAATAAAATAAGGTTAACCGGGTCGCAAGGGATTTGTAAATCCCACATCGTCCCTGTGCGCCTTCGGCGCGCTAAAACCATTCATTCATTCGATTTCTAAACTTTTCAGTCTTAATGACGTTGAGGGATTGATTATTGACAATCTATCACTCCAACGTAATCTGCCGGAAATTCGAACCGCTTGCATACCACCTCAGACCCCATTTGAGGCAATATGAAGATAGGACTGTGTGATGCAGTTAGTAAAATACATAAGGTTAATCGGGTCGCAAGGGATTGGTAAATCCCACATTGTCCCTGCGCGCCTTCGGCGCGCTAAAACCTTTCATTCACAAATGCAGCCCATCAACATTTTCAGTTTAAGTTGATGTAACTGTGCAGTTAAGAAAATAGTAACCTTCATTAGAACGGATATAGAGAAGACATTTAAGTTGTAAGTTAATCGCAAGTAAATATTTATGTTGTTGTTGCACTGCTCTCACGTATGGCCAACGTTTTCTTTTGCGAGGCGAGTAGGCCAACAGTTTGAAAGTTTTATTACAGAAGCAAGAAAGTTAGTATCAAAACTGATTCTTTAGGTATCATATTCATACTGGACAGGTCTGTTTTGAAAATAGAAACATATGGGTTAACCTTAAACTCAGAGGTACTGTCAAGATGACCATATGGGGGTGGGGAGGTGTTAACCTGTTTTTGCAGTGATGGGTCAAGTCAAGTCCAGACTGATCAAATATTCCCACTACATCATCAAGCCATGTCTTCATTGAAGGGAATGCTTTGTTGATATTATAAATTATTGTGTTGAGTTGACGGTAACATGGTCTGAGGTTTGGGGCTCGGAGCGAAGCGTCGTGGTTGAACATACGCTCCGAGCCGCAAACCTCAGACCATGTTACCGTCAACTCATCTCAATAACGTATTATGTTTCAATAGGACATTAACTATAGACCAAACTCTATATTGTGAAACACGAGAGGTTTATTTATTAAACTTGTGATTGTTAAAAGTTGCCTTCTGCGAGGCCTTCTGAAAAAGAACTTGTTGTTAAATTACAACTACATGTGCATGAAATAGAAAAAGGTTTGCACATAAGATAAATATTAAAATTTGATACCTGTATCAACTTGTAATATACTTTTACCTGCCAGATAATACTGGTGACTGAATAATAGTGAAGGATAATAACAGGATAGTTTATTGGAAATAGTAACTCTGATGGCATTTGTCCACTATTCCTCACTGCCAAATAATAAGGGTGCTGGATTTCTTTCTACAGAATTAATAATTGTGTTCATACTATTATTTGGCAGGTGAGAGTATGTTGAGTTTTTAAGAAATTATACTTGTTATCATGTCAGGCCCAAGTGAAATGGTAATGCTCCAATATATAAATCATGCCTGTCATTGACCATTACAGGCTGTCTACAGGTATTTGCAGTCTTGTCTGGCAAATTTTTCTTCTTTCACTAGCCTGATATAATGTCATTCTGTAATACACTGTTGGAAAGACCCCACCAAACCCTTCTAACAGTCTGATACATTACATGATTGCAGTGCCAAGGCCAACAAATTCTGAGTGTTATCGTGATAAGACAGGTAACAGTTCGGGAAGAAAAAAGACTTTGATAGCAATGACAGTTTCTTTGACAGGTCTCTTGCTGTTGGTCTTAGAACGATAGTGTGACGGTGTATTTAAGCCCCCCACCCCCACCCCCACCCAAAATAAAAAAATAAAAAATACCGTGGTCTGTTTCCCATCACCTTACCTCTCTATTACTCTAGGTCCTGACCCTTGACTTTTTCTTGAAGTCATGAGTTAGGGTTCATTTATTGTGATTTAATGAGTATTGCAAGCATCTTGATTACATGTCGGGCAGTGGTACGGGTGGAGGAAGCCCGATAGAACCACTGTGCACAGCAAGCACATGCTAGACTCTCCATCTAGCTAACTATGCAAAGTGGAATTAGCACCTGTCAAAGGCAACCACATCATCAACGTGAAGTACGCCTCAGTACACAGCGCCACCTTGCCCCATCTGGGCATTTGGGATTAAGTGTCTTGACCAAGGACACAACAGAGTTACTGATGGTAAGGAACAAATCGTGAACTGCTCAGTTTGAAGTCCAATGCTCTTTGTTCTGAGCCACCACTCTCCCAGACCTCGAGTAGTAATTACTGTTATAGCAAGTTATATTACACAATATAGGCTGTTGTGCAATTTTGTTGATTCGAGACCATTAACGGATAACCAGCACATTGTCTGTGCTGACAGTCGATTAACTACCCTAATGTTATCCAGATCAATTGTTGGCCAAAATTTCGTGCAGGGTCCCTGCATGACACCTCCACACACACACTTTTTAAATGCAGTCCTGTTTTAAACCTTTACATTGGTTTAATTTGGGAGCATATCAGTAAATCCAAAGTAAGGCAGTTCTGTTGGACACAGAAATAATGTCATTTTTTATTTTTATGAATCGTGTTTTATCAAGAACCTAGTCAGACAATGGGAAGAAGCCCCAACCAACAGGAAGATGAGATGGTTAGCCCATGGGAGAAGACTGAAGAACTGCAAAGACTAAAATGATTCCTTGAGAGAAGACTGAAGAACTACAAAGACGAAAATGAAAATTTCAGAAAAAGGGATGCCGAAGGCCATATGTTTTCCAAAAAGGGTTTCTATGGGATATGGTCATTAAACACCGAGATGAGGCTAAAAGGGATAGTAGATTAGACCTCACTGAGGGATTTTCTCATGACACACATGGCCTCATACGATAAAAAGGGATTCCTTAATCAGAGACGTTTTCCAAAAAAAGGATTCCATGGGATGTGGCCATTGGATACAGAGGTGATGAGAATCGTATAGGACTTCGTTGTAATAAGGGGAGATAACTCTGCATAAAGATTACGGGGATGAAGCAATCTGATTGGTTAGTTAGCGCCAGTAAAGTGAACTGATTGGGTGATCCAGATAAATGAAACAACAAGAATACTCGGAATAGAGTCAGAACTAGCAAGAACAGACCAGAAAGACTAAATATCGTAACAATAAGCAAAACTGTTCCACATGATAGGCTCTTCTACTCTACTGAAGTATACTCCAAGAAAACGAACATGGTCGGGTAGATGAAAACTATTGCATAGACAGATAGAAGCAGAGGATTCTGAAAGAATTCGAAATAGTACACCTTGTCGGGTTTATTTGGGTAATTCTACGAATCCGGAAATTACTCTTATTGAATCGAACACACCATCCGAACATACCCCTGTCTTGTTGTAAGCCTTTGGGTAACATAGCAACTGCTACCATAGAATCCAAGATGCGGCCTCCAGTGTACAAAATGGCCGACGGAAACACATATCACGCTGACAACACGGCTGCGCATGCGCACTAGGACCACGTATCACTATGGGAATGACGTCATAAGATGGCCGCTCACGCGGGCTACCATGACAACACAACATGGCGTCACTAGGTCACGTGACATGACATTAGTTCCGGTGTCGGGCCGGGGTCCTGCTGAATAGGGACGGTTCATCACTCTCCTACTACTTTTGCCGTTCCCTAATGATTTAAGTCCTTAAAAGTCCATAAAACCACATTTCTAAGTTTTTGTTACTCTTATGCATAGCTTAACAACATGTGGTGCATTGTTGGTTACATTGTGAAGTGGTAGGGTCTTCACACGGGTGTAACCTCCGGTTTGTAATATGATGTTCACGTGGATGACACCTCAGGTTTAGAATAGACTGGATGCTAACACAAGGCGCTACTTTAATTTTGGTATTTTCAAAAAACTGCTGGAGACTGATCTTTTTGGACTTATGTTGCAAAATTTTTGATATTTGTTCTCATTTTACGGAACATAGGTGCAATTATACATAGGTGCAATTACTGAACATAGGTGCAATTATACATTATATAACTTAATGTCCTGCTTATGGTGAAAATGGATATACTCTTAGTTATGTTGTACTATATCCATAATTAATTATTATTTTTATTGTTAGTTGCAGATCTCATCTGTATCAGGGAGTGAATACCAAAGAGAAACTCTGGATCTCTGTTCATAAGGTAATTATCTCCCTTTACTTGTTAATGGTTTAAGCGACGTTGCTGATATTGAAAGGCAGTATTGCGCCTTGTGTATGAAGTCCAATATGTTAATTAGGAAGTTTGGAAAATGCAGTACAAATATAAAATCTTTTCTACTTGAAAAATTAATCTCCCCGTTATATTGCACTTAATTATGGGTGAAATTTTTTAAGCACAATATGCGCCGCATAACTGTTTGTTATAACAATGCCTATCGTTTACTTATGAAATATGATCGGTTCTGTAGTGCTAGCGCAATGTTCGTCTACAACTCTGTCCCTACTTTCCCGATGCTTAGACGCAAAGCAGTAAACCGATTTCGAGAAAATGTCAACCAACTCGAGAATGTTTACACTCACACCATTTGTTCTTCGGACTTAAGGTTTAAGTCTCAAACGTTTAAACACTGGATCGAAATCCTGTACCCACAGAGTCCCTGGAATTCCAGTACATGTACATCTATGATTGCTTCGGTAGCCCTATCTTGTATTATTTGTATATGCAATACTTGATAAACAGCCTAGAAGCCTTGTATAATTTATAAATGTTGAGGCATACTTTATATTTGGTTTATACATAGTTAATATTAATATTTCTATATTTATGTTCACTCTTTCTATGGACCTACATGTAGAGTCTGAAATGAAGATATACTATTATTATATTATTATTACTTGACTTCAAATTAATTAGGAATCATTCATATCACCTTTCTGATTTTCAACTGCATTTGTTTTATTAGGCAGTATGTTCGATAATTCCTAGGGAATGGTAAGTGAGTTCCAAATTATTTCTTTATATTTCTTTTTTTAAAGTTATACGTTTTTGATTGAAGTTTAACACAGATTAATGGTGGGTTAACAAGGTTAACCTTTTATAGGAGTAGTGAAGATTTAGGGGTTTTTTTGTGGTAGGTACATGGTTTTTCCCGTGCAGTTTATATTTACAGCTGATATATATATGTATTTATTTTTTTACTCATTCATCATTTTTCATACAAGTTTGATAGGTCCATTTTTGAATTGGCATATTTTCGACTAGGGTTTAAAGAGGAGAAAATGTGATAAAAATGTCTCAGGAACTGTACTGTGGTGTTTTGAATATAATTAATTGGTTTGAGTACAGCTTCTGTCCAAACACTATAACATTTTCTTTCCATGAAATTGTGAATGATTTGTACAGCCATACTTTTTTCATTACTTTTTGGCTGTAAAAAGTTCCAGTACATTGTTATATAATAATTTGTTTATTTATTTCGATTTTATTTTTCTGTCTGAAATTAAACTATTTCCAGTTGCAAGGTAAAGTGTTGTTGTCAAGTGTGTGAAGTAACTTTTGTTGACGTTAATTTTTAACTTCCGGTTGTCACTTTGCTGTTTTTGTGAAAGTTCATACATCAGCTTCTTCATTGGTTTACAAAGTCATTATTTTCTATTTTGGTAAATTTTTTCATGCTACTCTATATTTGTAGTGTATAGAACCACATAGTATTGCATTAACCCTTATTTACAATGGTTTCAGTGGGTTTTCACACCATCTTTTTCACCAAAGCTTCCGTTCCTATAAACCTTAAGCGACCAGATTTCCAATAACACTAAAAAGAGGTATACTTCCAGGGAAGAAGAAGAAGAAAGATTTCATTTAAATACATGAACATTAAATTTGTCATTGCGTTCCATATTAAATTTTAAACTCCTCTGGTGTATCCCCCGCCCCCAAATCAGTATAGTATAACACCTTGAACAAGATTTAATTTAGTTAGGAGCCACAGAAAAGGTGTTTATCATATATCAAATTATTCTGCGTTGTGGATCAGAACAAGAAGATCTTCGAAGAATATTTCTCATTTTGCACTAAGTTAAACCCAGGGAGTTGATAAACGTCAATCTGACCCGATAAGGATGCTAAATACCAAATATCAAAAAAGATTCTAACAGTTCTATCTGAAGAAGATTTTTAAAACATATTCCTATTCCTATTATACCTCCAAGTTTCCTAATACAATACTGAGTTACGATTCGGACTCCTACACGGAGCCCAAATATCAACATGGAATAGATTTGAACAAACTGAAATCTGACCTCCTCACTGGGAAGGTTCTATGCACAATATCAAACTATTCTGTCTGGTGGATCTGAAGATGAAGATTTTTAAAGAATATTCCTCATATAGTTCCAAGTTAAACCCGGCACTCCCACAGAGAGCTACAAATATGAACCCAGTGACGTGATTTGAACAAATTTGAATCTGACCGCACTAAGGATGTTGTACACAAATATCGAAATATTCTTGATTGGTGGCACTGAAGGAGATTTTTTCAATTCAAAAACAAATTCTGGATGCAAACAGAGTTATGTCCCTTCGGGCCCCAAAAGGAGTGGTAATCTCATGTAAAGAAGCTTGAATTGACAAATGATAAGGAACATAACTCCAAAGTTGGTTAAATTCGGTCAAGTAACTCTTGAAGAGAAGTCGATAAGGTAAAGTTCACGAAGGACGATGCGAGTGATTAGCTAAGTTCCCCCAGGTGAGCAAATAAATAGGATCTGTCTCTGATTACAATTTTCGGAACTGAGGACACCAAGTGTAGATTTCTCCTCTGTTTATTATGAATGCTCCATACCTGTGTAGTTCTCGGCAGGATATACATTTTCAATGGTGCGTATTTGTTCACCCTCGTCCTTCTTATACTGGTTGTGCTCACCAACATATATCTCCCAGTTTTTCAATACATCCAGTCCATGCATGACCCCTCCACTAAAAAAAAAATATAATGCAAGGCATATGTTAATAATGAAAGTAGTAGTGTATATAATTTAGTGGCAGTGGAATTAAAGGGAAATGATGTGAGTGTGTGTATGTGTGTGTGTGTGTGTGGGGGGGGGGGGGGGTGCTGATTATTTTTGTTCCAAGTTTTTGCCTAAAATATAACTTATGACACCTCATTCGAGCAAGCTTGTTAAGCGTCTCCGCTCGCGAGTAACAGAATTTATTCACTTCCGATCACTTCCGATCACATATTGCGTACACAGTAATTCCTGTCTCAGGCCAGCGAGTTCGAATCCTTTTTGTCACGTTGTCATTCAACCCTGTGTTTTGAGCATTGTCGATTGCAAAACCATGTTCAGTTAATGACGAATCCATTTTACGAATGTTGGAAGGTAGTAGAGTAAAAATACCGGTTTTGACTTAGCGAATGAAAGGTACCTCTCTAGATACACTCAGCGGTCTAAAGCTACCATCAAGAGGGGTATCTTTTCTTACCCTGAGTCAGAATACCTACTTGTCTTATGGTATGAAAGATGCACTTGTTGATATGCTCATTAATCTCAGGGTATAAAAGATACCTCTGTTCATTCCTCCGAGAGTCTAGAGATACAATCAACAGAAGTATCTTCCATTGTAAAATACCGTCAGTGGTCTAATGGTACCATCAATAGAGGTATCTTTAATACCCTGGTCGACAAAGGTGTCTTTTCATTGAGGAGATATCTTTCATCTCGTTAGATCAGAGATGTCCCTCTTAATAACTTTTGGGGTCTGACGATACCATTAACAGAGGTATCTACCATCGAGTGCACAAAAATTGTCAGGCGTCTTCCATTTTTTTCCGTCTGCGGAGCGAATGCTTCGGCCATAAAAATGGAAGGGGGAGGCTGAGCTCATGCGTGATGGGACAAGTTTTTTTAAAAAAAATTTCTTCTCTCTCTGCGAATCGGATTTTTAAAAATAATTTTGCGCCAAGTTAACGCTGTCATCGTTTTTATCAGTTTTGCAGACAACGCATTTTAGAGCAAGTTTTTTCAAAAAAGCAAAAAAAAAAAAAGAAAAAAGAAAACAAATATAATAAAAGACATTAAAAAAAGAAAAAGAAGAAAAAAATACAACAATTAAATTTATTTCCAGATACCACCCAACAAAGCACGGCCAACGCCCATTTTTGTCACTTCAGGGAGCAGGTGTCGATGTCATGTTTCACTTGAATTCAACTTTTCATTTTAAAGTTTTACGACATTCGATCTGGATGAACACGATAATATTGAATAATTATATCAATTTGAATACGAATATAATGTTGAATAAATTCAAGTATTCATTTAGACGTATGTGAGATATGAAAGCCGAATCTCTTGCAGTTTCAAACTTTCAGATCGATGAACCGAAAATGGGCTAAAACGAAAGATTAAAAAGAAACAGTAAAACTCGCATCGCGGAGAGAAAGTGAAAGAAGTAAAGTTATTGTTGACACTTTCAAATGACTAAAAAGCAGCGTTTCATAGCTCTGCTACTTACAACTACGGAGGTTCAAAAAATTTGACTTTTTAATGAAAACTACTTAAAATGGCCGAAAACATGAAGAAATACGACCGACGGTAATTTCGTTATATCTCCAGTATTTGAAGTATCACTTTAAAAGTTTTTTCACAGCTCTGTATTTAGAATATTAAGTACTAAAATAAATGTCACTTGCCCAAAAATGAAACTAAAATATCACTAGATTTCAACTTTATCCAGTGAAATTTAATTTTGACACATGTTTCGGGGTTTTGATGGTTTTTTGGCTGTAACGTCGGAAGTTTTAGAAGTATTGGAGTCAAACCACGACGCTTTACCCCAGTGATTATTGTAACGTCTGTATGCGAAATTTGGTGTATCTATGTGTTTTATAGTTAGATTCAGATTCAGATTCTTTATTCACGATATACATATATGTATGATGTAAACAAAAATAAAAATTATGCATGAGTAACAAATAGCATACCGTGGGAAGTGGCATAGCCAGATTGGCTGTCTACCTGCCACCCCCTAAAGGAAACATAACTCGCGAACAGACTGTGACTAGATGAGTAAACATAGGGCGATTTATCCGATCTATGATAGGGATGCTGGTTCTTCAGTTCCTTGCGTCGAAATTACGTTCAAGTGTGAGAAGCTAGGATAAGAAGCCAGCGGGAGGGTGGTGTTTCTGTTTAGGCAGAGTCCGCAGAGAGCAACCTGCTTGCTAAATTACCATCATTGCTCCGCATAAAGTTCAAGAGACACAATTAGTCAAATCGAGTGGATAATGTCGTTCCAACTAGAAAGATCATGATCTTTATAATTGGACGAGGGGTCAATGTCGGTGGGCGCACCATGGGAAGCGAATGCCGTAAACTAGCTGACAGCATTTAGGTGTCGGTCAGTTCACCGCATGCGACTTCCCATGATTAGCCGACCGACTTGACCAAGCACTTGCTTAAATACGTGTTCCCGAACGCAAATTTGTTCCTCAAGAGTATTGTTTGGAGCTTCTTAACCATGTGTGTCTCTACGCGAGGTTAGTGGGGCAACTAGAGGGGAAAAACTCTGCAGGTTGCATTGGACGAGGGTGCAAGATTAAGACATATCGCACGACTAGTATGTTTCTATTGCGGATTTGTTTAATTTGCTAAAGTGTCACTATGATCAATATTTACTAATTACAGTCTGGGCAGTAGGGATTATCGCAACGGACATACGTCGAATATGACGAAAGGAATGTTGAGGTCAATGTTTTCTTAAATGTAGCCCTGTTACTGATATTTTGCAACTGAAAATCTAAAATTGAGCCTGTAATATAGAACCAATATCTAGCATGCATGCCAAGTTTCGGGAGTATAGATCAATAGAAAGTAATCTAAAAAGTGGTGCTTACGAAAAATTGAATTGAATTTAATTTAGTTTCGTTGAATAGTATAACTAGAGGCTTACTTAAGATCGCAAAGCGAATCTCCAAATACCATTCTACGAAGCACGGCCAACGCCAATTTGTCCCACTTCAAAGAGCTTCAAAGAGAAGGTGTCTAGATCACATGCACAGAAGTCTCACTTAATTTAAACTTAAAACAATGAATTTAATCTAAAGGTTTTCCGGAGTTCGGTTGAGTTTAACGTCGTAGTGTTGAGTACATTATGTCAACTTGAATAAAAATGTGGCGTTTAATAAGAATTCCTAGATGCACGCTAAATAGGAAAGTGGTATCTCTGAGATTCTCTCAGGTTGGTCTGTCAGAAAATGGAAAGGTAGTCTGCGTTACATCTGAAGACATGAAATGACTTAAAAACGTCAAAAATGACGTTGAATAAAAGAATTCAAAATCACGTGTTTGTTTTTTTTTTTGAGCTCTGCAAAAACACCCCTCCCCCCAAAAAAAAAAAAAAATAATAATAAAATAAAATAAAATAATATAAAAAATCGAGAAAACCGAATGCATTTAGACTTTTCGGACATCGACCCACTTTTAATGAAGTTGGCCCATCAAACATTTAGATCAGAGATGTTTTATATTGGGTACTTCTGAAAAAATAAGTAATTCTCGGTATATTCCGGATAATTTAGGCGTTGAGGAGGACCCTCTAATTTAGGCGTTCAGGAGGACCCTCTGGATCTTCAATTCCCTCAACCCAAACATATATAAGTCAATATTATTTTAATAAACATTGTATATAAAGTAACGAATGATTCGTATATAAACTGGGCGTATGTTACTGTCATGATGAAACTTATTTCCCTGAAATACCATATAGACACCAATTTACTGACTGCCGTAAACTCAGCTCCAATTGAAATTAAAATTGTTAATGAACAGAGTTTTTTGAAGACTCCAAGAACCGAGTCTTCATGGAATTTATTTTCCGTTTATGAATAAATAACATATACATGTAATAGTCACGAATCTGCTTCTCGTTTAATTAACAGCAACCGTTCCGAAACACCAAAGCTGTCACGCTATGAGAAGGCTTTAACAGGTGGAGTGATGGAATACCATATTTGGGCTTTACAGAATATCACAGGTTGTGACTATAACATCTACACTCTGTTCGAGAAGGTTTCATAATGAACCTGGAAAGAATCTAATTTTGTTAGTGACACTATCGGCACTATCCGATCAAATGTAACAGTGCAATGTGTGATCGGGCCGATTTCATTCAAATCAATAATCTTCAGCGTAATTCTTCTGGGCAGTTTGTGCAGAATGAATCTCTCTTTTTTTTTCTTTTTTTTTGGGGGGGGGGGGGGGGTCAATTCCCTACAACTTTTAAGAGGCCTATATTATTTTCAATTTAAGATGAATGGAAAGAGGAACAATTTGGAGAAAATCGTCATGTGGAATTTTTTTTTATTCCTAGTTCAGGATGCCCTCTTAGTACATTTTCTCAAAACCTGCTTACTAGCATTCATGCCTTGGTTACTTAAGATCGCGAACACATCATTGACCACCGGTGTTTTCCATCAAGCATGAAGGAGGCGTGCGTAGATCCGCTCCTAAAGAAGCCTGGGCTAGATAAAGAGGTTCTGAAAAACTATCGCCCAGTGTCAAATTTATCTTTCATTTCCAAGTTATTGGAGCGTGTTGTCAGCACTCAGATTCGTGACCATCTAACGCAAACCGGCTTGTTTGAAGAATTTCAGTCCGCATACAGGCCCAGGTGTAGCACTGAAACTGCTCTATTACGCGTGCAAAATGACATTCTACAATCCATGGATCAACCGCAGGTATCATGTATTGTACTTCTGGACCTACGTGCAGCGTTTGATACCATCGATCACGCTGTACTTTTTAACACCATGGAAAACCGACTGGGTATCACAGGACTGTGTTTATAATGGTTTCGATCCTATCTATCTGGGCGGACGCAACGAGTGTGCTTGGATGGGACGCTCTCCGAGCATGAAACGCTTAAGTGTGGTGTCCCACAAGGGATCTGTTCTCGGACCCCTGCTATATACCATATATGCGCTACCCCTAGGCGATATAATACGTAGCCATGGACTTTCATTTCACTGTTATGCGGACGACAAACAATTATATATTCATTTTAAACCCCGTGACGAGAGACAAGCAGCCCAAATTCCCGAGAACTGTGCATCCGATATCAGAAACTGGATGACTCAAAATTTCTTAAAACTTAATTCTGATAAAACTGAAATAATGTACATAGGACTACCCTGTCAACTTTCCAAAGTGTCTAAACTCGGTTTACATATTGAAGACAGTGTCATCTCACCGTCGATAGCATCCGCAATCTGGGATACTGGATAGATGGGAATTTGGCTGCAGATGCGCATATGATGCAAGTCTGCAGATCCGCTTTCCATCATCTGCGCAATATCGGCAGAGTTCGGAACGTGATCGATGAGAAGACGACCAAGCAGCCTGTGCACGCCCTTGTAACTAGCCGTCTTGATTACTGCAATTCTCTGTTATATGGCTCCAAACAACATCTATTGAAGAAACTTCAAAATGTTCAAATTTGCGCGGCTAGAAATTTTGTCATATTACACCTATACTGAAAGATCTACACTGGTTACCCATAAAGGAGCGAATTAATTTCAAAATTCTTCTTTTAACTTTTAAATCTCGCTTAGATGTTGCACCTGGTTATTTGAACTCTCTTATACACTGTTACGAACCTGTCAGAGCTCTTAGATCTTCGTCAGCCAACAATCTGGTATACAACCCTGGATACCTTGTAACTACCGGTGATTGAGCATTCAGTGTAGCTGGACCTTATTTGTGGAACCAACTGCCCGATCACCTGAAGGTCGTCCAGGACATAGTTTCGTTCAAAAAGTCACTGAAAACCCATCTGTTTAAATTAGCCTATCCCGCCATAATATCTAGTTAGTTACATATTCATATTAGATGTCATGTACTTATTGTAAAGCCCGTGAGCACGTTCAGTGGAAACTCTGCTTTAAACCATATTATTATTAGGCTTTTCCCTCTGGAAAAAACTATTGTTTTTCTACGGATTATTATTTTTTTTTTAGGCTTTTCCCTCTGGAAAAGACTATTGTTTTTCTACGGATTATTAGGCTTTTCCCTCTGGAAAAGACTATTGTTTTTCTACGGATTATTATTTTTTTTCCCACACATTTTGTCCGTACGATTCAGAAGCCATTTTCGAACCGATTTTCACAAAATTTTGCACACTCATAGAGAGGCACAAAATCTAAAAATGTACCCAGGCGGAATTTTCGATTTAACCCTTATTTCGTCAAAATTGACAAAAAACTGCCAAATTTGTGGTTTATTGGCACTTTCTCGAAACACGTCTTGTAGAATTTTTTTAAACATTCATCATTGCAAGAACTGCCTGTGACACGACCATTGATACACATGACATATTAGGCGATGCATATGGTAACCCTCCACAGGCTGCCAAACATCAAAACTTTGATGAAATGGGCTGTTTTCGGGCCCCCACAGCACCCAAACGATACACGAAAGATAAACATAACTTCCTTTATGGGACATGGAATTCACCGAGGATCATTTTTGTAAGTAATAAGGGTGTTAAAAAACCAAGCGTTAACCCGTTTTGGGCTGGTTAAACCGCAATACTCTCAAAAAGCTCAAAACTTAATGTTTTCCGTGGATTTCTCTAAACGAGTCTTGTAGATTTTCAAGAATAATTGGTCACTCTCAGGTCTTGGTGAGACATTACAAGTTGCATGGATAAAATATTCCGGTCAGCATTACTTAACCCTCCCCGACCAGCTAAACGTAAAAATTGTGATAAAATGGGTTGTTTTTAGACACCAACAGCTCCCAAACGGGATACCACAGAGCAAGGGGCCTTCAGTTATCGGACGCAAAATTGATCGGAGAATATTTTTGAAAGTGTAAGGGTGTTCAAAATTTGACGTCTTAACCCATTTTGGGCTGGTTAAAGAGAGATACCCATTAAAATCTTAAAATACCTGTTTTCTGTGGATTTCTCTAAAAATATCTTGTAGGTTTTCAAGAAAAAATCGGCTATTCACAGGTCTTGGTGTGACATTACAAGTTGCATTAACAAAATATTCTGGTCAGCATTAGTTAACCCTCCCCGGGCTGCTGAAGGTCAAAATTGGGATAAAATGGGCTGTTTTTGGACACCAACAGCACCCAAAGGGATCACCACAAAGAAAAGTGCCTCCTTTTATTGAGCGCACAATTTATACAGAAACATTTTTGTAAGTAGTAAGGGTATTCAAAAGTCGAAGTCTTAACCCATTTTGGAAAGGCTAAAGAGACATATCCCTTAAAAGCTTTAAATTCCCATTTTCTGTGAATTTCCCTAACCGTAACTTGTAGGGTTTCAAGACAAATCGACTCTTCGTAGGTCTTTATGTGACATTACAAGTTACATGGACAAAATACTCCGATGAGCGTTTATTAACCATCTACAAACTGCCAAGCATTGTCATTTTGTTGACATGTGCTGTTTTCAGACACGCACAGCACCCAATGTATACATGAGAGATAAACATAATCTCCTTTGTTGGAAGTGGAATTCACAGAGGACCATTTTTGTAAGTAATAAGAATATTCAAAAAAACAAGCGTTAAACCCTGCTGGGGAGGTTAACAGGGATACCCTTGAAAGCTTAAAAAATCATTTTCCCTGGATTTCTTTACACACATCTTGTGGGGTTTTCAAGAGAAAATGGCCATTGATAGGTCTTGGTGTCACATGACCAGTTGCATGGATAAATTATTCGGGTAGGCATTTGTTAACCCTCCATGGTTGCTAAATGTAAAAAAATTTGAGGAAATAGGCTGTTTTTGGACACCAACAACATCAAATGGAAATGCCTCAGAGAAACGTAACTTCTTTTACCGGACGCAAAGCTAATAGAGAAACATTGATATTGATATTAACCCATTCTACCGTTAATGATGGGTTTTACCAAAACATTTTTTTATCAAACCGAGTGATTTGAGAGTACTATACTCACCTTTCTTATAACATCAATGAAGTTTCTTTTGTGAGACAGTAAAAAACAATTCATCAGACATTGTGGGGTCATGAAAAATCATGAAATCTAATCGGGAAAAGCCATGATTCTCCAGAATCATAAAGTCTAGTTATTTTTTTTTTTTTGGGGGGGGAGGGGGCGGGGGTGGTGGTTTCCACACATTTTGTCCGTACGATTCAGAAGCCATTTTCGAACCGATTATCACGAAATTTTGCACACGCATAAAGAGGCACAAAATCTAAAAATGTACCGAAGCTGAATTTTCGATTCAACCCTTACTTCGTCTGAATTGGCAAAAAACTGCCAAAATTGTGGTTTATCGGCACTTTCTCGAAACATGTCTTGTAAATTTTTTTTTATACATTCGTCATTGCTAGACCTGTCTGTGACACGCCTTTTGATACACACGACATATCAGGCGATGCATATGGTAACCCTCCACAGGCTGCCAAATATGGAAATTTTGATGAAATAGGCCGGTTTCAGGTCCCCACTGCACCCAAACAATTCACGAGAGATAAACATAACTTCTTTTATTGGGAGTGGAATTCACCAAGGATCATTTTTGTCAGTAATAAGGGTGTTCAAAAAACCAAGCGTTAACCCGTTTTGGGCTGGTTAAACAGCAATACCCCCATAAAGCTAAAAAATTCGTATTTTCCGTGGATTTCTCTAAACGAGTCTTGTAGATTTTCAAGAAAAATTTGTCACTCCCAGGCCTTCGTGTGACGATAGAAGCTGCATGGACAAAATATTGCGGTGAGCATTTGTTAACCCTCCACGGGCTGCTAAAAGTCAAAATTGTGTTAAAATGGGCTGTTTTTGGACGCCAACAGCACCCACTTGGTGTACCACCGAGAAAGGTTCCTTCTTTTATCGGACGCAAAATTGATGGGGAAACATTTTTGATACTGGTAAGGGTATTCAAAAGTCCACGTCTTAACCCATTTTGGACTCGTTAAAGAGAGATACCCTTTAAAAGCTTAAAATTCCCATTTCCTGTGGATTTCTCTAAAAGCAACTTGTAGGTTTTCAGGAAAAAATGATTATTCGCAGGTCTTTGTGTGACATTACAAGCTGCATGGACAAAATATTCCAGTGAGCATTTATTAACCCTCTACAGACTGCTAAGCATCGTAATTTTGTTGAAATAGGCTGTTTTCAGACGCGCACAGCACCCAATGCATACCCGAGAGATAAACATAATCTACTTTGTTGGAAGTGGAATTCACCGAGGACCAAATTTGTTAGTAATAAGGGTATTCAAAAAACCAAGCATTAACCCCTTTTGGGATGGTTAATAGCAATACCCATCAAAAGCTTAAAAAATCATGTTTTCCCTGAATTTCTTTATAAACGTCTTGTAGGGTTTCAAGAGAAAATGGCCGTTGGTAGGTCTTAGAGTCACATTACCAGTTGCATGGATGAAATATTCAGATAAGCATTTGTTAACCCTCCATAGGCTGCTAGATATCAAAATTTCGAAAAAATAGGCTGTTTTTGGACACCAACAACATCAAATGGGAATGCTGCAGAGAAACATAACTTCTTTTACCGGACGCAAAACTGATAGGTACAATTTTTAGTAAGTAGTAAAGGGTATTCAAAAATTGAGGTCTTAACCCATTTTCGCCCGGTTAAGGAGATGTACCCCTTAAAAGCTTAAAATTCCCATTTTCTGTGCATTTCTCCAAAAATCTAATAAGTATTCAAGAGAAATTGACCATTTGCAGGTCTTGGAGTGACATTACAAATTGCATGAACAAAAGATTCCGTTTGTTAACCCTCCAGAGACAGCAAATTTTGAGAAAGTGGGATGTACTTGGCCACCCATTACACCCAATGTGTACCTGCGAGATGAACATAACCACATTCATTGGAAGTGGGATTCACCGAGGATCATTTTTGTGAGTAATGAAGGCATTCATAAAACCAAGCAATAACCCGTTTAGAGCTGGTTACAGGATGATACACCTCAAAAGGTTAAAAAATTCATGTTATCCGAGGATTTCTCTCAAAACATCATGTAGATTTTCAAGAAAAATTGGCAATTCTCAGATCTTAGTGTGAATTACAAGTTGCATGGACAAAATATGCCAGTAAGCATTTGTTAACCCTATGCTGGTTCTCTAACATCAAAATGTTGAAAAAGTAGGCTGTGTTTGCATATCCGCAGCACCCAAAGTTAAGAGGTGAGTATAAAAGTCTCAAATGACTCAGTTTGATAAAAAAAATTGTTTAAGTAAAACCATCATTAACGGTGGAGAGGGTTAATATCAATATCGTCATCCAACAAGTTAATGACCGACAAAAGGAGTTATGTTTGTTTGACACATACCCATGGAGTGCTGTATCTATTTGAAAATGGACCGTTTTAGCTCAAATGTATCCAAAATATTGATGTCTGGCAATTTGTTAAGGGTTAACAAGTGCTAACAGGAATATTTATTCATGCAACTTGTAATTTCACACCAAAAACTGTGAATGGCCATTTTTACTTAAAAATCTACGAGATGTTTTCAGAGAAATCCAGGGAGAACATGAATTTTAAGCTGTTGATGGGTATAATTGTTTATCCAGCCCAACACGGGTTAAGGGTTGTTTTTTTAATACGCTTATTACTTATAAAAATAATGCTCAGTGAATTCTACATCCACTTATGTTGATTTCTCCTCTTAACTCTGGGTGCTGTGGGTATGCAAACACAGCCTACTTTTTCAACATTTTGATGTTTGAGAACCAGCATAGGGTTAGCAAATGCTTACTGGAATATTTTGTACAATCAACTTGTGATTCACACTAAGGTCTGAGAATGGCCATTTTTTCTTGAAAATCTACGGGATGTTTTTAGAGAAATCCTCGGATAACATGAATTTTTAACCTTTTGAGGGGTATCGCCCTGTAACCAGCCCTAAATGGGTTAATGCTTGGTTTTATGAATACCTTCATTACTTACAAAAATGATCCTCGGTGAATCCCACTTCCAATGAAGGTGGTTATGTTCATCTCGCAGGTACACATTGGGTGTAATGGGTGGCCAAGTACAGCCCATTTTCTCAAAATTTGCTTTTCTGTATATTTTATCTGTGCAACTGGTAATGTGACACTAAGACCTATCAACGGCCATTTTCTCTTGAAACCCTACGAGACGTTTGTAAAGAAATTCAGGGAAAGTATGTTTTTTTAAGCTTTTGATGGGTATTGCTATTAACCATCCCAAAAGGGGTTAATGCTTGGTTTTTTGAATACCCTTATTACTAACAAATTTGGTCCTCGGTGAATTCCACTTCCAACAAAGTAGATTATGTTTATCTCTCGGGTATGCATTGGGTGCTGTGCGCGTCTGAAAACAGCCTATTTCAACAAAATTACGATGCTTAGCAGCCTGTAGAGGGTTAATAAATGCTCACCGGAATATTTTGTCCATGCAACTTGTAATGTCACATAAAGACCTGCGAATAGTCAATTTTTCCTGAAAACCTACAAGTTGCTTTTAGAGAAATCCACAGAAAATGGGAATTTTAAGCTTTTAAGGGGTATCTCTCTTTAACCAGTCCAAAATGGGTTAAGACTTCGACTTTTGAATACCCTTACCACTACCAAAAATGTTTCCCCATCAATTTTGCGTCCGATAAAAGAAGGAACCTTTCTCGGTGGTACACCAAGTGGGTGCTGTTGGCGTCCAAAAACAGCCCATTTTATCACAATTTTGACTTTTAGCAGCCCGTGGAGGGTTAACAAATCCTCACTGCAGTATTTTGTCCATGCAACTTCTATTGTCACACGAAGGCCTGGGAGTGACAATTTTTTCTTGAAAATCTACAAGACTCGTTTAGAGAAATCCACGGAAAATACGAATTTTTGAGCTTTATCGGGGTATTGCTGTTTAACCAGACCAAAACGGGTTAACGCTTGGTTTTTTAAACACCCTTATTACTGACAAAAATGATCCTAGGTGAATTCCACTCCCAATAAAGGAAGTTATGTTTATCTCTCGTGTATTGTTTGGGAGCAGTGGGGGGGCCTGAAACCGGCCTATTTCATCAAAATTTCGATGCTTGGCAGTCTGTGGAGGGTTACCATATGCATCGCCTGATATGTCGTGTGTATCAAAGGGCGTGTCACGGAAAGGTCTAGCAATGACGAATGTATAAAAAAAATCTACAAGACGTGATTCGAGAAAGTGCGGATAAACCCTAATTTTGGCAGTTTTTTGCCAATTCTGACAAAATAAGGGTTAAATCGAAAATTCCGCAATGGTACATTTTTAGATTTTGTGCCCCTCTATGCGTGTGCAAAATTTCGTGAAAATCGGTTTGAAAATGGCTTCTGAATCGTATGGACAAAATGTGTGAAAAAAAAAAAACCCCAAAAACTAGACTTTATGATTCTGGAGAATCATGGCTTTTCCCGATGAGATTCCATGATTTGTCATGATCCCACAGTGTCTGATGAATTGTTTTTAACTGTCTCACTGAAGTTCCTTCATTGATGTTATGAGAAAGGTGCGTATAGTAGACTCAAATGACACAGTTTGATAAAAAAATTGTTTAGGTAAAAACCATCATTAACGGTGTAGTGGGTTAATGTGAATATCGTCATCCAACATTCAGTGACCGACAAAAGGAGTTATGTTTCTTTGACACATACCCACTGAGTGCTGTGTCTATTTGAAAATGGTCCATTGCATCTCAAATGTATCCAAAATATTGACGTGTGGCAGCTTGTAGAGTGTTAACAAGTGCTAACAGGAATATTTATTCATGCAACTGGTAATGTCACACCAAGAACTGTGAATGGTCATTTTTTCTTTAAAATCTACAAGATGTTTTCAGAGAAATTCAGGGAGAACATGAATTTTAAGCTTTCGATGGGTATAATTGTTCATCCAGCCCAAAAGGGGTTAAGTGTTGTTTTTTGAATACTCTTATTACTTCCAAAAATAATTCTCAGTGAATTCTGCTTCCACTTATTTTGAACTCTCCTCTCAACTTCGGGTGCTGTGGGTACGCAAACACAGCCCATTTTATCAACATTCTGATGTTTGAGAACCCGCATAGGGTTAACAAATGCTTAGAGAAATATTTTGTACATGCAACTTGTAATGTCACATTAAGATCTGAGCATGGCCATTTTTTCTTGAAAATATACGAGATGTTTTTAGAGAAATCCTCGGATAATATGAATTTTTAACCTTTTGAGGGGTATGGATCTGTAAACAGCCCTAAACGGGTTAATGCATGGTTTGATGAATACCTTCATTACTTACAAAATGATCCTCGGGGAATTCCACTTCCAAAGAAGGAGGTTATGTTTATCTCAAAGGTACACATTGCGTGCAATGGGTGCCCAAGAACAGTCAATTTTCTCAAAATTTCTATGCTTTGCAGCCTCTGGAGGGTTAATTAACGCCTACCGGAATATTTTGTCTATGCGTCTTGTAATGTCACTCCAAGACCTGCAAATGGTCAATTTTTCTTGAATACTTATAATATTTTTTTGAGAAATCCACAGAAAAATGGAATTTTAAGCTCTTTAAGGGGTACATCTTAACCAGGCGAAAATGGGTTAAGACCTCGATTTTTTGAATACCCTTACCACTTACTAAATTTTTCCCTATCAGTTTTGCATCCGGTAAAAGAAGTTATGTATCTGTGTGGCATTCCCATTTGTTGTTGTTGGTGTCCAAAAACAGACTATTTTTTTAAACTGTTGACATTTAGCAGCCCATGGAGGGTTAACAAATGCTTACTGTAATATTTTATCCATGCAACCGGTAATGTGACTTCAAGACCTATCAATGGCCATTTTCTGTTGAAATATTACAAGATGTTTGTAATGAAATCCACGGAAAACATGATTTTTTAGCTTTTGCTGGGTATCGCTATTAACCACCCCAAAAGGGGTTAACGCTTGAGTTTTTGAATACCCTTATTACTTACAAAAATGGTCCTCAGTGAATTCCACTTCCAACAAAGGAGATTATGTGTAACTCTCCGGCATAAATTGCGTGCTGTGAGTGTGCGAAAACAGACCATTTCAATAAAATTATGATGTTTGGCATTCTGTAGAGGGTTAATAAACGCTCAGCTGAATATTTTGTCCACGCAACTTGTAATGTCACACAAAGACCTGCAAGTAGTCAATTTTTCTTGAAAACCTATGGAATGTATTTAGAGAAATCCACAGAAAATGGGAATTTTTAGATTTTAAGGGGTCTCTCTCTTTAGCCTGCCCAAAATGGGTTAAGACTTCGTTTCTTGAATACCCTTACTACTTACAAAAATGTTTCCGTATAGATTGTGCGCTCGATAAAAGAAAGCACGTTTCTTTGTGGCGTACCCGTTGGGTGCTGTTGGCGTCCAAAAACAGCCCATTTTATCCCAATTTTGACATTTAGTAGCCCGTGGAGGGTTAACAAATGCTCACCGTAGTATTTTGTCCATGCAACTTCTATTGTCTCATCAAGGCCTGGGAATGACAATGTTTTCTAGAAAATCTACAAGACTTGTTTAGAGAAATCCACAAAAAACCTGAATTTTTTATCTTTATGGAGGTATTGCTGTTTAACCTGCCCAAAACGGGTTAACGCTTGGTTTTGTGAACACTCTTATTACTTACAAAAATGATGTCCGGTGAATTCCACTTCCAATAAAGGAAGTTATGTTTATCTCTTGTGTATCTTTTGGGTGCTCTGGGGGCCTGAAACCGGTCTATTTCATCAAAATTTCGATGTTTGGCAGCCTGTGGAGGGTTACCATATGCATCGCCTGATATGTCATGTGTAGCAAAGGTCAACGCACAGTCAGGTCTAGCAATGATAAACGTTTAAAAAAAATCTACAAGACGTGTTTCTAGAAAGTGCCGATAAACCCCAATTTTGACAGTTTTTTGCCAATTCTAACAAAATAAGGGTTAAATCGAAAATTCCACTTTTTGGTACATTTTTAGATTTTGTGCCCCTGTATGCGTGAGCAAAATTTAGTGAAAAATCGGTCCGAAAATTGCTTCGGAATCGTGCGGACAAAATGTGTGGAAAAAAAACAAAAAAAAAAAAAAAAAAAAACCCCAAAAAGTAATAATCCGTAGAAAAACAATAGTCTTTTCCAGAGGGAAAAGCCTAAAAAAAACTAGACTTTATGATTCTGGAGAATCATGGCTTTTCCCGATTAGATTCCATGATTTTTCTTGACCCCACAGTGTCTGGTGAATTGTTTTTAACTGTCTCACTAAAGTTCCTTCATTGATGTTAGAGAAAGGTGAGCATAGTAGTCTCAAATGACTCGGTTTGGGTTTGATAAAAAAATGTTTAGGTAAAACCCATCATTAATGGTAGAATGGGTTAATATCAATATCCATGTTTCCCTATCAGTTTTGCAACGGGTAAAAGAAGTTACGTTTCTCTGTGGCATTTCCATTTGATGTTGTTGGTGTCCAAAAACAGACTATTTTCTCATTTTTTTTACATTTAGCAGCCCATGAAGGGTTAACAAATGCCTTCCAGAATAATTGATCCATGCAACTGGTCATATGACACCAAGACCTATCAACGGCCATTTTCTCTTGAAAACCCCACAAAATGTTTGTAGAAATCCAGGGAAAACGATTTTTTAAGCTTTTGATGGGTATCCCTGTTAACCTCCCCAACAGGGGTTAACGCTTGGCTTTTTGAATACCTTTATTACTTACAAAAATGGTCCTCTGTGAATTCCACTTCAAACAAAGGAGATTATGTTTATCTCTCGTGTATACATTAGGTGCTGCGCATGTCTGAAAACAGTCCCATGTTAACAACATTACGATGCTTGGCAGCTTGTATATGGTTAAAAAACGCTCACCGGAGTATTTTGTCCATGCAACTTGTAATGTCACATAAAGACCTACGAATAGTCAATTTGTCTTGAAACCCTACAAGTTACCGTTAGGGAAATTCACAGAAAATGGGAATTTAAAGCTTTCAAGGGACATCTCTCTTTAGCCTGCCCAAAATGGGTTAAGACGTCGACTTTTGAATACCCTTACTACTTACAAAAATGTTTCTGTATAAATTGTACGCGCGATAAAAGAAGGCACTTTTCTTTGTGGTGTACCATTTGGGTGCTGTTGGTGTGCAAAAACAGCCCATTTTATCGCAATTTTGACCTTCAGCAGCCCGGGGAGGGTTAACTAATGCTGATCGGAATATTTTGTTCATGCGACTTGTAATGTCACACCAAGACCTGCAAATAGCCGATTTTTCTGGAAAACCTACAAGATGTTGTTAGAGAAATCCACAGAAAATGGGTATTTTAAGATTTTAATGGGTATCTCTCTTTAACCAGCCCAAAATGGGTTAAGATGTCAAATTTTGAATACCCTTACCACTTTCAAAAATATTTTCCGATCAATTTTGGGTCCGATAAATGAAGGCCCCTTTCTCTGTGGTATATCGTTTGGGTCCTGTTGGTGTCTAAAAACAGCCCATTTTATCACAATTTTTACGTTTAGCAGCTCGGGGAGGGTTAACTAATGCTGAACGGAATATTTTATCCATGCAACTTATAATGTCACACCAAGACCTGAGAGTGACCAATTTTTCTTGAAAATCTACAAGACTCGTTTAGAGAAATCCACGGAAAACATGAAGTTTTGAGCTTTTTTGGGGGTATTGCTGTTTAACCAGCCCAAAACGGGTTAACACTTGGTTTTCTGAACACCCTTCTTACTTACAAAAATGATCCTCGGTGAATTCCACTTCCAATAAAGGAAGTTATGTTTAGCTCTCGGGTATCGTTTGGGTGCTGTGGGGGTTTGAAACCGGCCCATTTCATCAAAATTTCGATGTTTGGCAGCCTGTGGAGGGTTACCATATGCATCGCCTAATATGTCGTGCTTATCAAAGGTCGTCTCATAGGCAGGTCTAGTAATTATGAATATTTAAAAAAAATCCTAAAGACGTGTTTCGAGAAAGTGCCGATAAACCCCAATTTTGGCAGTTTTTTGCCAATTCTGGCGAAATAAGGGTTAAATCGAAAATTCCGCTTCGGTACATTTTTAGATGTTTTGCCACTCTATGCGTGTGCCAAATTTCGTGAAAATCGGTTTGAAAATGGCTTCTGAATCGTATGGACAAAATGTGTGAAAAAAAACCCCCCAAAAAACTAGACTTTATGATTCTGGAGAATCATGGCTTTTCCCGATGAGATTCCATGATTTGTCATGATCCCACAGTGTCTGATGAATTGTTTTTAACTGTCTCACTGAAGTTCCTTCATTGATGTTATGAGAAAGGTGCGTATAGTAGACTCAAATGACACAGTTTGATAAAAAAATTGTTTAGGTAAAAACCATCATTAACGGTGTAGTGGGTTAATGTGAATATCGTCATCCAACATTCAGTGACCGACAAAAGGAGTTATGTTTCTTTGACACATACCCACTGAGTGCTGTGTCTATTTGAAAATAGTCCATTGTATCTCAAATGTATCCAAAATATTGACGTGTGGCAGCTTGTCGAGTGTTAACAAGTGCTAACAGGAATATTTATTCATGCAACTGGTAATGTCACACCAAGAACTGTGAATGGGCATTTTTTCTTTAAAATCTACAAGATGTTTTCAGAGAAATCCAGGGAGAACATGAACTTTAAACTTTTAATGGGTATAATTGTTTATCGAGCCCAAATGGGGTTAAGTGTTGTTTTTTGAATACTCTTATTACTTCCAAAAATAATTCTCAGTGAATTCTACTTCCACTTATTTTGATCTCTCCTCTCAACTTCGGGTGCTGTGGGAACGCAAACACAGCCCATTTTATCAACATTCTGATGTTTGAGAACCCGCATAGGGTTAACAAATGCTTAGAGAAATATTTTGTACATGCAACTTGTAATGTCACATTAAGATCTGAGCATGGCCATTTTTTCTTGAAAATATACGAGATGTTTTTAGAGGAAATTCTCGGATAATATGAATTTTTAACCTTTTGAGGGGTATGGATCTGTAACCAGCCCTAAACGGGTTAATGCTTGGTCTGATGAATACCTTCATTACTTACAAAATGATCCCCGGGGAATTCCACTTCCAAAGAAGGAGGTTATGTTTATCTCACAGGTACACATTGCGTGCAATGGGTGCCCAAGGACAGTCAATTTTCTCAAAATTTCTATGCTTTGGAGGGTTAACTAACGTCTACCGGAATATTTTGTCTATGCAACTTGTAGTGTCACTCCAAGACCTGCAAATGGTCAACTTATCTTGAATACTTACTAGATTTTTTCGAGAAATCCACAGAAAAATGGAATTTTAAGCTTTTTAAAGGGTACATCTTAACCAGGCGAAAATGGGTTAAGACCTCGAATTTTTGAATACCCTTACTACTTACTAAATTTTTCCCTATCAGTTTTGCATCCGGTAAAAGAAGTTATGTATCTGTGTGGCATTCCCATTTGTTGTTGTTGGTGTCCAAAAACAGACTATTTTTTAAACTTTTGACATTTAGCAGCCCATGGAGGGTTAACAAATGCTTACTGTAATATTTTATCCATGCAACCGGTAATGTGACTCCAAGACCTATCAATGGCGATTTTCTGTTGAAAACTTACAGGATGTTTGTAATGAAATCCCCGGAAAACATGATTTTTTTTAGCTTTTGCTGGGTATCGCTATTAACCACCCCAAAAGGGGTTAACACTTGAGTTTTTGAATACCCTTATTACTTACAAAAATGGTCCTCAGTGAATTCCACTTCCCACAAAGGAGATTATGTGTAACTATCGGGCATACACTGCGTGCTGTGAGTGTCCGAAAACAGACCATTTCAATAAAATTATGATGCTTGGAATTCTGTAGAGGGTTAATAAACGCACAGCGGAATATTTTGTCCACGCAACATGTAATGTCACACAAAGACCTGCAAGTAGTCAATTTTTCTTGAAAACCCATGGAATGTATTGATAGAAATTCACAGAAAATGGGAATTCCACTTCCCACAAAGGAGATTATGTGTAACTCTCGGGCATACACTGCGTGCTGTGAGTGTCCGAAAACAGACCATTTCAATAAAATTAGGATGCTTGGCATTCTGTAGAGGGTTAATAAACGCTCAGCGGAATATTTTGTCCACGCAACATGTAATGTCACACAAAGACCTGCAAGTAGTCAATTTTTCTTGAAAACCCATGGAATGTATTTATAGAAATTCACAGAAAATGGGAATTTTTAGATTTTAAGGGGTCTCTCTCTTTAGCCTGCCCAAAATGGGTTAAGAATTCGTTTTTTGAATAACCTTACAACTTACAAAAACGTTTACGTATAGATTGTGCGCTCGGTAAAAGATTGCATTTTTCTTTGTGGCGTACCCGTTGGGTGCAGTTGGCGTCCAAAAACAGCCCATTTTATCCTAATTTTGACTTTTAGCAGCCCGTGGAGGGTTAACAAATGCTCACCGCAGTATTTTGTCCACGCAACTTCTATTGTCACATCAAAGCCTGGGAGTGACAATTTTTTCTTGAAAATCTACATGTCTTGCTTAGAGAAATCCACGAAAAAACTGAATTTTTTGGCTTTATGGAGGTATTGCTGTTTAACTAGCCCAAAACGGTTTAACGCTTGGTTTTGTGAACACTCTTATTACTTACAAAAATGGCCTCCGGTGAATTCCACTTCCAATAAAGGAAGTTATGTTTATCTCTCGTGTATCGTTTGGGTGCTCTGGGGTCCTGAATCCGACATATCTCATCAAAATTTCGATGTTTGGCAGCCTGTGGAGGGTTACCATATGCATCGCCTGATATGTCATGTGTAGCAAAGGTCAACGCACAGTCAGTTCTAGCAATGATGAACGTTTAAAAAAAATCTACAAGACGTGTTTCGAGAAAGTGCCGATAAACCCCAATTTTGACAGTTTTTTGCCAATTCTGACGAAATAAGGGTTGAATCGAAAATTCCACTTTTTGGTAGATTTTTAGATTTTATGCCCCTGTATGTGTGTGCAAAATTTTGTGAAAATCGGTCCGAAAATGGCTTCGGAATCGTGCGGACAAAATGTGTGGAAAAAAAAAAAAAAAAAAAAAAAAAAAAAAACCCAAAAAGTAATAATCCGTAGAAAAACAATAGTCTTTTCCAGAAGGAAAAGCCTAAAAAAAAAATAACTAGACTTTATGATTCTGGAGAATCGTGGCTTTTCCCGATGAAATTCCATGATTTGTCATGCCCCCACAGTGTCTGATGAATTGTTTTTAACTGTCTCACTGAAGTTCCTTCATTGATGTTATGAGAAAGGTGCGTATAGTAGTCTCAAATGACACAGTTTGATAAAAAAAATTGTTTAGATAAAAACCATCATTAACGGTGTAGTGGGTTAATGTGAATATCGTCATCCAACATTCAGTGACCGACAAAAGGAGTTATGTTTCTTTGACACATACCCACTGAGTGCTGTGTCTATTTGAAAATAGTCCATGCATCTCAAATGTATCCAAAATATTGACGTGTGGCAGCTTGTAGAGTGTTAACAAGTGCTAACAGGAATATTTATTCATGCAACTGGTAATGTCACACCAAGAACTGTGAATGGTCATTTTTTCTTTAAAATCTACAAGATGTTTTCAGAGAAATCCAGGGAGAACATGAATTTTAAGCTTTTGATGGGTATAATTGTTTATCCAGCCCAAAAGGGGTTAAGTGTTGTTTTTTGAATAGTCTTATTTCTTCCAAAAATAATTCTCAGTGAATTCTACTTCCACTTATTTTGATCTCTCCTCTCAACTTCGGGTGCTGTGGGAACGCAAACACAGCCCATTTTATCAACATTCTGATGTTTGAGAACCTGCATAGGTTAACAAATGCTTAGAGAAATATTTTGTACATGCAAATTGTAATGTCACATTAAGATCTGAGCATGGCCATTTTTACTTGAAAATATACGAGATGTTTTTAGAGAAACCCTCGGATAATATGAATTTTAAACCTTTTGAGGGGTATGGATCTGTAACCAGCCCTAAACGGGTTAATGCTTGGTTTGATGAATACCTTCATTACTTACAAAATGATCCCCGGGGAATTCCACTTCCAAAGAAGGAGGTTATGTTTATCTCACAGGTACACATTGCGTGCAATGGGTGCCCAAGGACAGTCAATTTTCTCAAAATTTCTATGCTTTGCAGCCACTGGAGGGTTAACTAACGTCTACCGGAATATTTTGTCTATGCAGCTTGTAATGTCACTCCAAGACCTGCAAATGGTCAATTTTTCTTGAATACTTACTAGATTTTTTGGAGAAATCCACAGAAAAATGGAATTTTAAGCTTTTTAAGGGGTACATCTTAACCAGACGAAAATGGGTTAAGACTTCGATTTTTTGAATACCCTTACTACTTACTAAATTTTTCCCTATCAGTTTTGCATCCGGTAAAAGAAGTTATGTATCTGTGTGGCATTCCCATTTGTTGTTGTTGATGTCCAAAAACAGACTATTTTTTCAAAATGTTGACATTTAGCAGCCCATGGAGGGTTAACAAATGCTTAGTGTAATATTTTATCCATGCAACCGCTAATGTGACTCCAAGACCTATCAATGGCCATTTTCTGTTGAAAATTTACAGGATGTTTGTAATGAAATCCATGGAAAACATGATTTTTTTTAGATTTTGCTGGGTATCGCTATTAACCACCCCAAAAGGGGTTAACGCTTGAGTTTTTGAATACCCTTATTACTTACAAAAATGGTCCTCAGTGAATTCCACTTCCCACAAAGGAGATTATGTGTAACTCTCGGGCACACACTGCGTGCTGTGAGTGTCCGAAAACAGACCATTTCAATAAAATTAGGATGCTTGGCATTCTGTAGAGGGCTAATAAACGCTCAGCGGAATATCTTGTCCACGCAGCATGTAATGTCACACAAAGACCTGCAAGTAGTCAATTTTTCTTGAAAACCTATGGAATGTATTTAGAGAAATCCACAGAAAATGGGAATTTTTAGATTTTAAGGGGTCTCTCTCTTTAGCCTGCCCAAAATGGGTTAAGAATTCGTTTTTTGAATAACCTTACAACTTACAAAAATGTTTACGTATAGATTGTGCGCTCGATAAAAGAAAGAACTTTTCTTTGTGGCGTACCCGTTGGGTGCTGTTGGCGTCCAAAAACAGCCCATTTTATCCCAATTTTGACTTTTAGCAACCCGTGGAGGGTTAACAAATGCTCACCACAGTATTTTGTCCACGCAACTTCTATTGTCACATCAAGGCCTGGGAGTGACAATTTTTTCTTGAAAATCTACAAGTCTTGCTTAGAGAAATCCACGAAAAAACTGAATTTTTTTAGCTTTATGAAGGTATTGCTGTTTATCCAGCCCAAAACGGGTTAACGCTTGTTTTTGTGAATACTCTTATTACTTACAAAAATGATTTCCGGTGAATTCCACTTCCAATAAAGGAAGTTATGTTTATCTCTCGTGTATCGTTTGGGTGCTCTGGGGTCCTAAAACCGACCCATCTCATCAAAATTTCGATGTTTGGCAGCCTGTGAAGGGTTACCATATCCATCGCCTGATATGTCATGTGTAGCAAAGGTCAACGCACAGTCAGGTCTAGCAATGATGAACGTTTAAAAAAAATCTACAAGACGTGTTTCGAGAAAGTGCCGATAAACCCCAATTTTGACAGTTTTTTGCCAATTCTGACGAAATAAGGGTTAAATCGAAAATTCCACTTTTGGTACATTTTTAGATTTTATGCCCCTGTATGTGTGTGGAAAATTTTGTGAAAATCGGTCCGAAAATGGCTTCGAAATCGTGTGGACAAAATGTGTGGAAAAAAAAAAAAAAAAACAAAAAACAAAAAAGAATAATCCATAGAAAAACAATAGTCTTTTTCAGAGGGAAAAGCCTAAAAAAAAAAAAAACTAAACTTTATGATTCTGGAGAATCATGGCTTTTCCCGATAAGATTCCATGATTTGTCATGACCCCACAGCGTCTGATGAATTGTTTTTAACTGTCTCACTGAAGTTCCTTCATTGATGTTATGAGAAAGGTGCATATAGTAGTCTCAAATGACACAGTTTGATAAAAAAATTGTTTAGGTAAAAACCATCATTAACGGTGTAGTGGGTTAATGTGAATATCGTCATCCAACATTCAGTGACCGACAAAAGGAGTTATGTTTCTTTGACACATACCCACTGAGTGCTGTGTCTATTTGAAAATAGTCCATTGTATCTCAAATGTATCCAAAATATTGACGTGTGGCAGTTTGTCGAGTGTTAACAAGTGCTAACAGGAATATTTATTCATGCAACTGGTAATGTCACACCAAGAACTGTGAATGGTCATTTTTTCTTTAAAATCTACAAGATGTTTTCAGAGAAATCCAGGGAGAACACGAATTTTAAGCTTTTGATGGGTATAATTGTTTATCCAGCCCAAAAGGGGTTAAGCGTTGTTTTTTGAATAGCTTATTACTTCCAAAAATAATTCTCAGTGAATTCTACTTCCACTTATTTTGATCTATCCTCTCAACTTCGGGTGCTGTGGGTACGCAAACACAGCCCATTTTATCAACATTCTGATGTTTGAGAACCCGCATAGAGTTAACAAATGCTTAGAGGAATATTTTGTACATGCAACTTGTAATGTAACATTAAGATCTGAGCATGGCCATTTTTTCTTGAAAATATATGAGATGTTTTTAGAGAAATCCTTGGATAATATGAATTTTTAACCTTTTGAGGGGTATGGATCTGTAACCAGCCCGAAACGGGTTAATGCTTGGTTTGATGAATACCTTCATTACTTACAAAATGATCCCCAGGGAATTCCACTTCCAAAGAAGGAGGTTATGTTTATCTCACAGGTACACATTGTGTGCAATGGGTGCCCAAGAACAGTCAATTTTTTTCAAAATTTCTATGCGTTGCAGCCTCTGGAGGGTTAATTAACGCCTACCGGAATATTTTGTCTATGCAGCTTGTAATGTCACTCCAAGACCTGAAAATGGTCAATTTTTCTTGAATACTTACTAGATTTTTTGGAGAAATCCACAGAAAAATGGAATTTTAAGCTTTTTAAGGGGTACATCTTAACCAGACGAAAATGGGTTAAGACCCCGATTTTCTGAATACCCTTACTACTTACTAAATTTTTCCCTATCAGTTTTGCATCCGGTAAAAGATGTTATGCATCTGTGTGGCATTCCCATTTGTTGTTGTTGGTGTCCAATTTTTTCAAAATGTTGACATTTAGCAGCCCATGGAGGGTTAACAAATGCTTACTGTAATATTTTCTCCATGCAACCGGTAATGTGACTCCAAGACCTATCAATGGCCATTTTCTGTTGAAAACTTACAGGATGTTTGTAATGAAATCCACGGAAAACATGATTTTTTTAGCTTTTGCTGGGTATCGCTATTAACCACCTCAAAAGGGGTTAACGCTTGAGTTTTTGAATACCCTTATTACTTACAAAAATGGTCCTCAGGGAATTCCACTTCCCACAAAGGAGATTATGTGTAACTCTCGGGCATACATTGCGTGCTGTGAGTGTGCGAAAACAGACCATTTCAATAAAATTATGATGCTTGTCATTCTATAGAGGGTTAATAAACGCTCAGCGGAATATTTTGTCCACGCAACATGTAATGTCACACAAAGACCTGCAAGTAGTCAATTTTTCTTGAAAACCTATGGAATGTATTTAGAGAAATCCACAGAAAATGGGAATTTTTAGATTTTAAGGGGTCTCTCTCTTTAGCCTGCCCAAAATGGGTTAAGACTTCGTTTCTTGAATAGCCTTACTACTTACAAAAATGTTTCCGTATAGATTCTGCGCTCGATAAAAGAAAGCACGTTTCTTTGTGGCGTACCCGTTGGGTGCTGTTGGCGTCCAAAAACAGCCCATTTTATCCCAATTTTGACTTTTAGCAGCCCGTGGAGGGTTACCAAATGCTCACCGCAGTATTTTGTCCACGCAACTTCTATTGTCACATCAAGGCCTGGGAGTGACAATTTTTTCTTGAAAATCTACAAGTCTTGCTTAGAGAAATCGATGAAAAAACTGAATTTTTTAGCTTTATGGAGGTATTGCTGTTTAACCAGCCCAAAACAGGTTAACGCTTGGTTTTGTGAACACTCTTATTACTTACAAAAATGATCTCTGGTGAATTCCACTTCCAATAAAGGAAGTTATGTTTATCTCTCGTGTATCGTTTGGGTGCTCTGGGGTCCTGCAACCGACCCATCTCATCAAAATTTCGATGTTTGGCAGCCTGTGGAGGGTTAACATATGCATCGCCTGATATGTCATGTGTAGCAAAGGTCAACGCACAGTCAGTTCTAGTAATGATGAACGTATAAAAAAAATCTACAAGACGTGTTTCGAGAAAGTGCCGATAAACCCCAATTTTGACAGTTTTTTTGCCAATTCTGACGAATTAAGGGTTATATCGAAAACTCCACTTTTGGTACATTTTTAGATTTTATGCCCCTGTATGTGTGTGCAAAATTTTGTGAAAATCGGTCTGAAAATGGCTTCGGAATCGTGCGGACAAAATGTGTGGAAAAAAAAAAAAAAAAAAAAAAACCCAAAAAAGTAATAATCCGAAGAAAAACAATAGTCTTTTCCAGAGGGAAAAGCCTAAAAAAAAAATAACTAGACTTTATGATTCTGGAGAATCATGGCTTTTCCCGATGAGATTCCATGATTTGTGATGACCCCACAGTGTCTGATGAATTGTTTTTAACTGTCTCACTGAAGTTCCTTCATTGATGTTATGAGAAAGGTGCGTATAGTAGTCTCAAATGACACAGTTTGATAAAAAAAATTGTTTAGGTGAAAACCATCATTAACGGTGTAGTGGGTTAATGTGAATAAACATCATCCAAAATTCAGTGACTGACAAAAGGAGTTATGTTTCTTTGACACATACCCACTGAGTGCTGTGTCTATTTGTAAATGGTCCATTGTATCTCAAATGTAACCAAAATATTGACGTGTGGCAGCTTGTAGAGTGTTAACAAGTGCTAACAGGAATATTTATTCATGCAACTGGTAATGTCACACCAAGAACTGTGAATGGTCATTTTTTCTTTAAAATCTACCAGATGTTTTCAGAGAAATCCAGGGAGAACATGATTTTTAAGCTTTTGATGGGTATAATTGTTTATCCAGCCCAAAAGGGGTTAAGTGTTGTTTTTCGAATACTCTTATTACTTCCAAAAATAATTCTCAGTGAATTCTACTTCCACTTATTTTGATCTCTCCTCTGTGGGTACGCAAACACAGCCCATTTTATCAACATTCTGATGTTTGAGAACCCGCATAGGGTTAACAAATGCTTAGAGGAATATTTTGTACATGCAACTTGTAATGTCACATTAAGATCTGAGCATGGCCATTTTTTCTTGAAAATATACGAGACGTTTTTTAGAGAAATCCTTGGATAATATGAATTTTTAACCTTTTGAGGGGTATGGATCTGTAACCAGCCCTAAACGGGTTAATGCTTGGTTTGATGAATACCTCCATTACTTACAAAATGATCCTCGGGGAATTCCACTTCCAAAGAAGGAGGTTATGTTTATCTCACAGGTACACATTGCGTGCAATGGGTGCCCAAGTACAGTCAATTTTCTCAAAATTTCTATGCTTTGCAGCCTCTGGAGGGTTAACTAACGCCTACCGGAATATTTTGTCTATGCAACTTGTAATGTCACTCCAAGACCTGCAAATGATCAATTTCTCTTGAATACTTACTAGATTTTTTGGAGAAATCCACAGAAAAATGGAATTTTAAGCTTTTTAAGGGGTACATCTTAACCAGGCGAAAATGGGTTAAGACCTCGATTTTTTAAATACCCTTACTACTTACTAAATTTTTCACTATCAGTTTTGCATCCGGTAAAAGAAGTTATGTATCTGTGTGCCATTCCCATTTGTTGTTGTTGGTGTCTAAAGACAGACTATTTTTTCAAAATGTTGACATTTAGCAGCCCATGGAGGGTTAACAAATGCTTACTGTAATATTTTATCCATGCAACCGGTAATGTGACTCCAAGACCTATCAATGGCCATTTTCTGTTGAAAACTTACAAGATGTTTGTAATGAAATCCACGGAAAACATGATTTTTTTTAGCTTTTGATGGGTATCGCTATTAACCACCCCAAAAGGGGTTAACGCTTGAGTTTTTGAATACCCTTATTACTTACAAAAATGGTCCTCAGTGAATTCCAATTCCCACAAAGAAGATTATGTGTAACTCTCGGGCATACATCGCGTGCTGTGAGTGCCCGAAAACAGACCATTTCAATAAAATTATGATGCTTGGCATTCTGTAGAGGGTTAATAAACGCTCAGCGGAATATTTTGTCCACGCAACTTGTAATGTCACACAAAGACCTGCAAATAGTCAACTTTTCTTGAAAACCTATGGAATGTATTTAGAGAAATCCACAGAAAATGGAAATTTTTAGATTTTAAGCGGTCTCTCTCTTTAGCCTGCCCAAAATGGGTCAAGACTTCGTTTCTTGAATACCCTTACTCCTTACAAAAATGTTTCCGTATAGATTGTGCGCTCGATGAAAGAAAGCACGTTTCTTTGTGGCGTACCCGTTGGGTGCTGTTGGCGTCCAAAAACAGCCCATTTTATCCCAATTTTGACATTTAGCAGCCCGTGGAGGGTTAACAAATGCTCACCGCAGAATTTTGTCCACGCAACTTCTATTGTCACATGAAGGTCTGGGAGTGACAATTTTTTCATGAAAATATACAAGTCTTGCTTAGAGAAATCCACGAAAAAGCTGAATTTTTTAGCCTTATGGAGGTATTGCTGTTTAACCAGCCCAAAACGGGTTAATACTTGGTTTTGTGAACACTCTTATTCCTTACAAAAATGATCTCCGGTAAATTCCACTTCCAATAAAGGAAGTTATGTTTATCTCTCGTGCATCGTTTGGGTGCTCTGGGGGCCTGAAACTGACCCATTTCATCAAAATTTCAATGTTTGGGAGCCTGTGGAGGGTTACTATATGCATCGCCTGATATGTCATGTGTAGCAAAGGTCAACGCACAGTCAGGTCTAGCAATGGTGAAGGTTTAAAAAAAATCTACAAGACGTGTTTCGAGAAAGTGTCGATAAACCCCAATTTGACAGTTTTTTGCCAATTCTGACGAAATAAGGGTTAAATCGAAAATTCCACTTTTTTGGTACATTTTTAGATTTGTGCCCCTCTTTGTGTGTGCAAAATTTTGTGAAAATCGGTCCGAAAATGGCTTCGGTATCGTGCGGACAAAATGTGTGGAACCCCCCCCCCCCCCCCCCCCCCCCCCAAAAAAAAAAAAAACCAAAAATAATAATCCGTAGAAAAACAATAGTCTTTTCCAGAGGGAAAAGCCTAAAAAAAACAAAAAAACTAGACTTTAGGATTCTGGAGAATCATGGATTTTCCCGATGAGATTCCATGATTTGTCATGACCACACAGTGTCTGATGAATTGTTTTTAACTGTCTCACTGAAGTTCCTTCATTGATGTTATGAGAAAGGTGCGTATAGTAGTATCAAATGACACAGTTTGATAAAAAAATCTGTTTAGGTAAAAACCATCATTAATGGTGTAGTGGGTTAATGTGAATATCGCCATCCAAAATTCAGTGACCGACAAAAGGAGTTATGTTTCTTTGACACATACCCACTGAGTGCTGTGTCTATTTGAAAATGGTCCATTGTATCTCAAATGTAACCAAAATATTGACGTGTGGCAGCTTGTAGAGTGTTAACAAGTGCTAACAGGAATATTTATTCATGCAACTGGTAATGTCACACCAAGAACTGTGAATGGTCATTTTTTCTTTAAAATCTACAAGATGTTTTCAGAGAAACCCAGGGAGAACATGATTTTTAAGCTTTTGATGGGTATAATTGTTTTATCCAGCCCAAAAGGGGGTTAAGTGTTGTTTTTTGAATACTCTTATTACTTCCAAAAATAATTCTCAGTGAATTCTACTTCCACTTATTTTGATCTCTCCTCTCAACTTCGGGTGCTGTGGGTACGCAAACACAGACCATTTTATCAACATTCTGATGTTTGAGAACCCGCATAGGGTTAACAAATGCTTAGAGGAATATTTTGTACACGCAACTTGTAATGTCAGATTAAGATCTGAGCATAGCCATTTTTTCTTGAGAATATACGAGATGTTTTTTAGAGAAATCCTTGGATAATATGAATTTTTAACCTTTTGAGGGGGATGGATCTGTAACCAGCCCTAAACGGGTTAATGCTTGGTTTGATGAATACCTTCATTACTTACAAAATGATCTCGGGAATTCCACTTCCAAAGAAGGAGGTTATGTCTATCTCACAGGTACACATTGCGTGCAATGGGTGCCCGAGAACAGTCAATTTTCTCAAAATTTCTATGCTTTGCAGCCTCTGGAGGGCTAACTAACGCCTACCGGAATATTTTGTCTATGCAACTTGTAATGTCACTCCAAGACCTGCAAGATGGTCAATTTCTCTTGAATACTTCCTCGATTTGTTGGAGAAATCCACAGAAAAATGGAATTTTAAGCTTTTTAAGGGGTACATCTTAACCAGACGAAAATGGGTTAAGACCCCGATTTTCTGAATACCCTTACTACTTACTAAATTTTTCCCTATCAGTTTTGCATCCGGTAAAGAAGTTATGTATCTGTGTGCCATTCCCATTTGTTGTTGTTGGTGTCCAAAAACAGACTATTTTTTCAAAATGTTGACATTTAGCAGCCCATGGAGGGTTTACAAATGCTTACTGTAATATTTTATCCTTGCAACCGGTAATGTGACTCCAAGACCTATCAATGGCATTTTCTGTTGAAAACTTACAAGATGTTTGTAATGAAATCCACGGAAAACATGATTTTTTTTAGCTTTTGATGGGTATCGCTATTAACCACCCCAAAAGGGGTTAACGCTTGAGTTTTTGAATACCCTTATTACTTACAAAAATTGTCCTCAGTGAATTCCACTTCCCACAAAGGAGATTATGTGTAACTCTCGAGCATACATCGCGTGCTGTGAGTGCCCGAAAACAGACCATTTCAATAAAATTATGATGCTTGGAATTCTGTAGAGGGTTAATAAACACTCAGCGGAATATTTTGTCCATGCAACTTGTAATGTCACAGAAAGACCTGCAAGTAGTCAATTTTTCTTGAAAACCTATGGAATGTATTTAGAGAAATCCACAGAAAATGGAAATTTTTAGATTTTAAGGGGTCTCTCTCTTTAGCCTGCCCCAAATGGGTTAAGACTTCGTTTCTTAAATACCCTTACTACTTACAAAAATGTTTCCGTATAGATTGTGCGTTCGATAAAAGAAAGCACGTTTCTTTGTGGCGTACCCGTTGGGTGCTGTTGGCATCCAAAAACAGCCTATTTTTCCCAATTTTGACTTTTAGCAGCCCGTGGAGGGTTAACAAATGCTCACCGCAGAATTTTGTCCACGCAACTTCTATTGTCACATCAAGGTCTGGGAGTGACAATTTTTTCTTGAAAATCTACAAATCTTGCTTAGAGAAATCCACGAAAAACCTGAATTTTTTAGCTTTATGGAGGTATTGCTGTTTCACCAGCCCAAAACGGGTTAATACTTGGTTTTGTGAACACTCTTATTACTTACAAAAATGATCTCCGGTGTATTCCACTTCCAATAAAGGAAGTTATGTTTATCTCTCGTGTATCGTTTGGGTGCTCTGGGGGCCCGAAACCGACCCATTTCATCAAAATTTCAATATTTGGGAGCCTGTGGAGGGTTACTATATGCATCGCCTGATATGTCATGTGTAGCAAAGGTCAACGCACAGTCAGGTCAAGCAATGGTGAAGGTTTAAAAAGAATCTACAAGACGTGTTTCGAGAAAGTGCCAATAAACCCCAATTTTGACAGTTTTTTGCCAATTCTGACGAAATAAGGGTTAAATCGAAAATTCCGCTTTGGTACCTTTTTAGATTTGTGCCCCTCTATGTGTGTGCAAAATTTTGTGAAAATCGGTCCGAAAATGGCTTCGGTATCGTGCGGACAAAATGTGTGGAAAAAAAAAAAAAAAACACAAAAATAATAATCCGTAGAAAAACAATAGTCTTTTCCAGAGGGAAAAGCCTAAAAAAAAAAAATAACTAAACTTTATGATTCTGGAGAATCATGGCTTTTCCCGATGAGATTCCATGATTTGTGATGACCCCACAGTGTCTGATGAATTGTTTTTAACTGTCTCACTGAAGTTCCTTCATTGAAGTTATGAGAAAGGTGCGTATAGTAGTCTCAAATGACACAGTTTGATAAAAAAATTTGTTTAGGTAAAAACCATCATTAACGGTGTAGTGGGTTAATGTGAATATCGTCATCCAAAATTCAGTGACAGACAAAAGGAGTTATGTTTCTTTGACACATACCCACTTAGTGCTGTGTCTATTTGAAAATGGTCCATTGTATCTCAAATGTAACCAAAATATTGACGTGTGGCAGCTTGTAGAGTGTTAACAAGTGCTAACAGGAATATTTATTCATGCAACTGGTAATGTCACACCAAGAACTGTGAATGGTCATTTTTTCTTTAAAATCTACAAGATGTTTTCAGAGAAATCCAGGGAGAACATGAATTTTAAGCTTTTGATGGGTATAATTGTTTATCCAGTCCAAAAGGGGTTAAGTGTTGTTTTTTGAATACTCTTATTACTTCCAAAAATAATTCTCAGTGAACTCTACTTCCACTTATTTTGATCTCTCCTCTCAACTTCGGGTGCTGTGGGTACGGAAACACAGCCCATTTTATCAACATTCTGATGTTTGAGAACCCGCATAGGGTTAACAAATGCTTAGAGGAATATTTTGTACATGCAACTTGTAATGTCACATTAAGATCTGAGCATGGCCATTTTTTCTTGAAAATATACGAGATGTTTTTAGAGAAATCCTCGGATAATATGAATTTTTAACCTTTTGAGGGGTATAGATCTGTAACCAGCCGTAAACGGGTTAATGCTTGGTTTGATGAATATCTTCGTTACTTACAAAATGATCCTCGGGGAATTCCACTTCCAAAGAAGGAGGTTATATTTATCTCACAGGTACACATTGCGTGTAATGTCTGCCCAAGAACAGTAAATTTTCTCAAAATGTCTATGCTTTGCAGCCTCTGGAGGGTTAACTAACGCCTACCGGAGTATTTTGTCTATGCAACTTGTAATGTCACTCCAAGACCTGCCAATGGTCAATTTTTCTTGAATACTTACTAGATTTTTTGGAGAAATCCACAGAAAAATGGAATTTTAAGCTTTTTAAGGGGTACATCTTAACCAGGCGAAAATGGGTTAAGACCTCGATTTTTTTGAATACCCTTACTACTTACTAAATTTTTCTCTCTCAAATTTGCATCCGGTAAAAGAAGTTATGTATCTGAGTGGCGTTCCCATTTGTTGTTGTTGGTGTCCAAAAACAGACTATTTTTTCAAAATGTTGACATTTAGCAGCCCATGGAGGGTTAACAAATGCTTCCTGTAATATTTTATCCATGCAACCGGTAATGTGACTCCAAGACCTATCAATGACCATTTTCTGTTGAAAACTTACAAGATGTTTGTAATGAAATCCACGGAAAACATGATTTTTTTTTAACTTTTGCTGGCTATCGCTATTAACCACCCAAAAAGGGGTTAACGTTTGAGTTTTTGAATACCCTTATTACTTACAAAAATGGTCCTCAGTGAATTCCACTTCCCACAAAGGAGATTATGTGTAATTCTCGGGCATACATTGCGTGCTGTGAGTGTCCGAAAACAGACCATTTCAATAAAATTATGATGCTTTGCATTCTGTAGAGGGTTAATAAACGCTCAGCGGAATATTTTGTCCACGCAACTTCTAATGTCACACAAAGACCTGCAAGTAGTCAATTTTTCTTGAAATCCTATGGAATTTATTTAGAGAAATCCACAGAAAATGGGAATTTTTAGATTTTGAGGGGTCTCTCTCTTTAGCCTGTCCATAATGGATTAAGACTTCGTTTCTTGAATACTCTTACTACTTACAAAAATGTTTCTGCATAGATTGTGCGCTCGATAAAAGAAAGCACGTTTCTTTGTGGCGTACCCGTTGGGTGCTGTTGGCGTCAAAAAACAGCCCATTTTATCCCAATTTTGACTTTTATCAGCCCGTGGAGGGTTAACAAATGCTCACCGCAGAATTTTGTCCATGCAACTTGTATTGTCACATCAAGGCCTGGGAGTGACAATTTTTTCTTGAAAATCTACAAGTCTTGTTTAGAGAAATCCACGAAAAACCTTAATTTTTTAGCTTTATGGAGGTATTGCTGTTTAACCAGCCCAAAACGGGTTAACGCTTGGTTTTGTGAACACTCTTATTACTTACAAAAATGCTCTCCGGTGAATTCCACTTCCAATAAAGGAAGTTATGTTTATCTCTCGTGTATCGTTTGGGTGCTCTGGGGGCCTGAAACAGACCCATTTCATCAAAATTTCGATGTTTGGCAGCCTGTGGAGGGTTACCATATGCATCACCTGATATGTCATGTGTAGCAAAGGTCAACACACAGTCAGGTCTAGCAATGATGAAGGTTTAAAAAAAATCTACAAGACGTGTTTCGAGAAAGTGCCGAAAAACCCCAATTTTGACAGTTTTTTGCCAATTCTGACGAAATATGGGTTAAATCGAAAATTCCGCTGTGGGACATTGTTAGATTTGTGCCCCTCTATGTGTGTGTAAAATTTTGTGAAAATCGGTCCGAAAATGGCTTCGGAATCATGCAGACAAAATGTGTGGAAAAAAAAAAAAGAAAACCAAAAAATAATAATCCGTAGAAAAACAATATTTTCCAGAGGGAAAAGCCTAAAAAAAAAATAACTAGACTTTATGATTCTGGAGAATCAGGGCTTTTCTCGATGAGATTCCATGATTTGTCATGACCCCACAGTGTCTGATGAATTGTTTTTAACTGTCTCACTGAAGTTCCTTCATTGATGTTATGAGAAAGGTGCGTATAGTAGTCTCAAATGACACACTTTGATAAAAAAAAAATTGTTTAGGTAAAAACCATCATTAACGGTGTAGTGGGTTAATGTGAATATTGTCATCCAGCAAATCAGTGACCGACAAAAGGAGTTATGTTTCTTTGACACATAACCACTGCGTGCTGTGTCTATTTGAAAATGGTCCATTCTATCTCAAATGTATCCAAAACATTGACTTGTGGCAGCTTGTGGAGTGTTAACAAGTGCTAACAGGAATATTTATTCATGCAACTGGTAATGTCACACCAAGAACTGTGAATTGTCATTTTTTCTTTAAAATCTACAAGATGTTTTCAGAGAAATCCAGGGAGAACATGAATTTTAAGCTTTTGATGGGTATAATTGTTTATCCAGCCCAAAAGGGGTTAAGTGTTGTTTTTCGAATACTCTTATTACTTCCAAAAATAATTCTCAGTGAATTCTACTTCCACTTATTTTGATCTCTCCTCTCAATTTCGGGTGCTGTGGGTATGCAAACACAGCCCATTTTATCAACATTCTGATGTTTGAGAACCCGCATAGGGTTAACAAATGCTTAGAGGAATATTTTGTACATGCAACTTGTAATGTCACATTAAGATCTGAGCATGGCCATTTTTTCTTAAAAATATACGAGATGTTTTTAGAGAAATCCTTGGATAATATGAATTTTTAACCCTTTAAGGGGTATGGATCTGTAACCAGCCCTAAACGGGTTAATGCTTGGTTTGATGAATACCTTCATTACTTACGAAATGATCCTTGGGGAATTCCACTTCCAAAGAAGGAGGTTATGTTTATCTCACAGGTACACATTGCGTGCAATGGGTGCCCAAGAACAGTCAATTTTCTCAAAAATTCTATGCTTTGCAGACCTCTGGATGGTTAACTAACGCCTACGAGAATATTTTGTCTATGCAACTTGTAATGTCACTCCAAGACCTGCAAATGGTCAATTTTTCTTGAATACTTGCCAGATTTTTTGGAGAAATCCACAGAAAAGTGGAATTTTAAGCTTTTTAAGGGGTACATCTTAACCAGGCGAAAATGGGTTAAGACCTCGATTTTTTGAATACCCTTACTACTTACTAAATTTTTCCCTATAAGTTTTGCATCCGGTAAAAGAAGTTATGTATCTGTGTGCCATTCCCATTTGTTGTTGTTGGTGTCCAAAAACAGGCTATTTTTTTCAAAATATTGACATTTAGCAGCCCATGGAGGGTTAACAAATGCTTACTGTAATATTTTATCCATGCAACCAGTAATGTGACTCCAAGACCTATCAATGGCCATTTTCAGTTGAAAACTTACAAGATGTTTGTAATGAAATCCATGGAAAACATGATTTTTTTTAGCTTTTGATGGGTATCGCTATTAACCACCCCAAAAGGGGTTAACGCTTGAGTTTTTGAATACCCTTATTACATACAAAAATGGTTCTCGGTGAATTCCACTTCCCACAAAGGAGATTATGTGCAACTCTTGGGCATACATTGCATGCTGTGAGTGTCCGAAAACAGACCATTTCAATAAAATTATGATGCTTGGCATTCCGTAGAGGGTTAATAAACGCTCAGCGGAATATTTTGTCCACGCAACTTGTAATGTCACACAAAGACCTGCAAGTAGTCAATTTTTCTTGAAAACCTATGGAATGTATTTAGAGAAATCCACAGAAAATGGGAATTTTTAGATTTTAAGGGGTCTCTCTCTTTAGCCTCCCCAAAATGGGTTAAGACTTCCTTTTTTGAATACCCTTACTACGTACTAAAATGTTTCCATATAGATTTTGCGCTCGATAAAAGAAAGCACTTTTCTTTGTGGCGTACCCATTGGGTGCTGTTGGCGTCCAAAAACAGCCCATTTTATCCCAATTTTGACTTTTAGCAGCCCGTGGAGGGTTAACAAATGCTCATCGCAGTATTTTGTCCACGTAACTTCTATTGTCACATCAAGGTCTGGGAGTGACAATTTTTTCTTGAAAATCTACAAGTCTTGTTTAGAGAAATCCACGAAAAACCTTAATTTTTTAGCTTTATGGAGGTATTGCTGTTTAACCAGCCCAAAAGGGGTTAACACTTGGTTTTGTGAACACTCTTATTACTTACAAAAATGATCTCCGGTGAATTCCACTTCCAATAAAGGAAGTTATGTTTATCTCTCGTGTATTGTTTGGGTGCTCTGGGGGCCTGAAACCGGCCCATTTCATCAAAATTTCGATGTTTGGCAGCCTGTGGAGGGTTACCATATGCATCGCCTGATATGTCATGTGTAGCAAAGGTCAACGCACATTCAGGTCTAGCAATGATGAAGGTTTGAAAAAAATCTACAAGACGTGTTTCGAGAAAGTGCCGATAAACCCCAATTTTGAGAGTTTTTTGCCAATTCTGACGAAATAAGGGTTAAATCGAAAATTCCGCTTCGGTACATTTTTAGATTTTGTGCCCCTCTATGTGTGTGCAAAATTTTGTGAAAAATCGGTCCGAAAATGGCTTCGGAATTGTGCGGACAATATGTGTGAAAAGAAAAAAAAAAAAAAAAAAAAACCCAAAAATAAGTAGACTTTATGATTCTGGAGAATCATGGCTTTTCCCGATGGGATTCCATGATTTTTCATGACCCAACAGTGACTGATGAATTGTTTTCAACTATCTCACTGAAGTTCCTTCATTGATATTATGAGGAAGGTGAGTATAGTAGTCTCAAATGACTCAGTTTGATAAAAAAAATTGTTCAGGTAAAAACCATCATTAACGGTGGAGTGGGTTAATGTCAATATCGTCGTCCAACAAGTTAATGACCGACAGAAGGAGTTATGTTTGTTTGACACATACCCACTTAGAGCTGTGGCTATTTGAAAATGGTCCATTTTATCTCAAATGCTTCCAAAATATTGATGTCTGGCAGCTTGTAGAGGGTTAACAAGTGCTAACAGGAATAGTCATTCATGCAACTTATAATGTCACACCAAGAACTGCGAATGGCCATTTTTTCTTTAAAATCTACAAAATCTTTTCAGAGAAATCCATGGAGAACATGAATTTTAAGCTATTGATGGGTATCATTGTTTATCCAGCCCAAAACGGGTTAAGTGTTGTTTTTTGAATACTCTTATTACTTCCAAAAATAATTCTCAGTGAATTCTACTTCCACTTATTTTGATCTCTCGTCTCAAATTCAGGTGCTGTGGGTATGCAAACACAGCCCATTTTATCTACATTTTGATGTTTGAGAACCTGCATAGGGTTAACAAATGATTCCAGGAATATTTTGTATATGCAATCTGTAATGTCACACTGAGATCTGAGAATGGCCATTTTTTCTTGAAAATCTACGGGATGTTTTTAAAGAAATCCTCAGATAACACGAATTTTTAACCTTTTGAGGGGTATCTCTCTGTAACCAATTCTAAAGGGTTAATGCTTGGTTTTGTGAATATCTTCATTACTTACAGAAATGATTGACGGTGAATTCCAATTCCAATGAAGGAGGTTATGTTTATCTCGTAGGTACACATTTGGTGTTATGGTTACCCAAGATCTGCCCATTTTCTCCAAATGTCTATGCTTGGCAGCCTCTGGAGGGTTAACAAATGCTTACCGAAATATTTTGTTCATGCAGCTTGTAATGTCAATCGAAGACCTGCGAATGGTCAATTGCTCTTGAATTTTTTTTTTGTGAAATCCACAGAAAACTGGAATTTTAAGCTTTTAAGGGGTATATCTCCTTAACCAGTCAAAAATGGGTTAAGACCTCGATTTTTGAATACATTTACTACTTACAAAAATGTTTCACTGTCAGTTTTGCGTCCGGTAAAAGAAGTTATGCATCTCTGTTGCATTCCCATTTGATGTTGTTGGTGTCCAAAAACAGACTATTTTTTCAAAATTTTCACATTTAGCAGCCCATGGAGGGTTAAGAAATGCTTCCCGGAATAATTTATCCTATCAACTGGTAATGTGACACCAAGACCTATCAGTGGCCATTTTCTCTTGAAGACTCTACCAGATGTTTGTAAAGAAATCCAGGGAAAAGATAAATTTTTAAGCTTTTGATGGGTATCACTATTGGCAACCACAAAAGGGGTTAACGCTTGGTTTTTTGAATACTATTATTACTTACAAAAATGACCCTTGGTGAATTCCACTTGCAATAACGGAGATTAAGATTATTTCTCAGGTACACATTGGGTGCTGTGCATGTCCGAAAACAGCCCATTTCAACAAAATTACGATGCTTGGCAGCCTCTAGAGGGTTAATAAACGCTCACCGGAATATTTTGCCCATGCAACTTATAATATCACACAAAGACCTGCGAGTAGTCAATTTTTCTTGAAAACCTACAGAATATTTTTAGAGAAATCCACAGAAAATGGGAATTTTAAGATTTTAAGGGGTCTCTCTCTTTAGCCTGTCCAAAATGGGTTAAGACTTCGACTTTTGAATACCCTTACTACTTACAAACATGTTTGCGTATAAATTCTGCGCTCGATAAAAGAAGGCTCCCTTCCTTCTTTCGTACCCATTGGGTGCTGTTGGCGTCCAAAAAACAGCCCATTTTATCACAATTTTGACTTTTAGCAGCCTGTGGAGGGTTAACAAATGCTCACCGCAGTATTTTGTCCATGCAACTTCTGTTGCCACTCCAAGGCCTGGGAGTGACAAATTTTTCTTGAAAATCTACAGGACTCTTTTAGAGAAATCCACGAAAAACATGAATTTTTGACCATTATGGGGGTATTACTGTTTAACCAGCCCAAAACGGGTTAACACTTGGTTTTTTGAACACCCTTATTACTAACAAAAATGATCCTCGGTGATTTCCACTTCCAATAAAGGAAGTTATATTTACCTCTCGGGTATCGTTTGGGTGCTGTGGAGGCCTGAAACCGGCCCATTTCGTCAAAATTTCGATGTTTGGCCACCTGTGGAGGGTTACCATATGCATCGCCTGATATGTCATGTGTAGCAAAGGTCAACGCACAGTCAGGTCTAGCAATGATGAATGTTTAAAAAAAATCCACAAGACGTGTTTCGAGAAAGTGCCGATTAACTCCAATTTTGGCAGTTTTTTGCCAATTCTGGCGATATAAGGGTTAAATGGAAAATTCCGCTTCAGTACATTTTTAGATTTTTTAACCCTCTATGCGTGTGCCAAATTGTGTGAAAATCGGTTCGAAAATGGCTTCTGAATCGTACGGACAAAAATGTGTGGAAAAAAAAAAATGATAATAATCCGTAGAAAAACAATAGTCTTTTCCAGAGGGAAAAGCCTAATGAATTTTAAGCTTTTGATGTGTATCATTGTTTATCCAGCCCAGAACGGGTTAAGTGTTGTTATTTAAATACTCTTATTACTTCCAAAAATAATTCTCAGTGAATTCTACTTCCACTTATTTTGTTCTCTCCTCCGAACTTCGGGTGCTGTGGGTACGAAAACACCCATTTTATCAACATTTTGATGTTTGAGAACCTGCATAGGGTTAAGAAATGCTTACAGGAATATTTTGTACATGCAACTTGTAATGTCACACTAAGATCTGAGAATGGCCATTTCTTCTTGAAAAACTATGAGATGTTTTTAGTGAAATCCTCGGATAACATGAATTTTTAACCTTTTGAGGGGTATCTTTCTGTAATACATCAGCCTTAAACGGTTTAATGCTTGGTTTTGTGAATACCTTCATTACATACAAAGATGATCATCGGTGAATTCCCCTTCCAATAAAGGGGGTTGTGTTTATCTTGCAGGTACACATTTGGTGTTATGGTTGCCCAAGAACAGTCCATTTTCTCCAAATGTCTATGCTTGGCAGCCTCTGGAGGGTTAACAAATGCTTACCGAAATATTTTGTCCCTGCAACTTGAACTGTCACTCCAAGACCTGCAAAAGGTAAATTTTTCTTGAAATTTTGTTTTGAGAAATCCACAGAAAACTGGAAATTTAAGCTTTTAAGGGGTATATCTCTTTAACTAGTCAAAAATGGGTTAAGATCTCGATTTTTGGATACACTTACTACTTACAAAAATGTTTCCCTGTCAGTTTTGCGTCTGGTAAAAGAAGTTATGCATCTCTGTTGCATTCCCATTTGATGTTGTTGGTGTCCATAAACAGACTATTTTTTTCAAAATTTTCACATTTAGCAGCCCATGGAGGGTTAACATATGCTTCCAGGAATAATTTATCCTATCAACTGGTAATGTGACACCAAGACCTATCAGTGGGCATTTTCTCTTGAAAACTCTACTGGATGTTTGTAAAGAAATCCAGGGAAAACATAAATTTTTAAGCTTTTGATGGGTATCACTATTGACAACCACAAAGGGGGTTAACACTTGGTTTTTTTTAATACTCTTATTACTTACAAAAATGGCCCTCGGTGAATTCCACTTCCAACAAAGGAGATTATGTTTATTTCTCAGGTACACATTGGGTGCTGTGCATGTCCAAAAACAGGCCATTTCAACAAAAGACGATGCTTGGCAGCCTCTAGAAGGTTAATAAACGCTCACCAAAATATTTTGTCCATGCAACGTGTAATATCACACAAAGACCTGCGAGTAGTCAATTTTTCCTGAAAACCTACAGGATGTTTTTAGAGAAATCCACAGAAAATGGGTATTTTAAGATTTTAAGGGGTCTCTCTCTTTAGCCTGTCCAAAATGGGTTAATACTTTGACTCTTGAATACCCTTACTACTTATAAAAATGTTTGTGTATAAATTGTGCGCTCGATAAAAGGAGACTCCCTTCCTTCTTTCGTACCCATTGGGTGCTGTTGGCGTCCAAAAACAGCCCATTTTATCACAATTTTGACTTTTAGCAGCCCTTGGAGGGTTAACAAATGCTCACCGCAGTATTTTGTCCATCCAACTTCTATTGTCACACCAAGGCCTGGGAGTGACAAATATTTCTTGAAAATCTACAATACTCGTTTAGAGAAATCCATGAAAAACATGATTTTTTTAGCTTTATGGGGGTATTGCTGTTTACCCAGCCCAAAACGGGTTAACGCTTGGTTTTTTGAACACCCTTATTACTTACAAAAATGATCCTTGGTGAATTCCACTTCCAATAAAGGAAGTTATGTTTACCTCTGGGGTATTGTTTGGGTGCTGTGGGGGTCTGAATCCTGCCCATTTCATCAAAATTTTGATGTTTGGCAGCCTGTGGAGGGTTACCATATGCATCGCCTAATATGTCGTGTGTATCAAAGGTCGTGTCATAGGCAGGTCTGACAATGGTGAATGTTTAAAAAAATTTCTACAAGACGCGTTTCGAGAAAGTGCCTATAAACACCAATTTTGGCAGTTTTTTGCCAATTCTGGCGAACAAAGGGTTAAATCGAAAATTCCGCTTTGGGACATTTTTAGACTTTTTGCTCCTCTAAGCGTGTGCCAAATTGTGTGAAAATCGGTTCGAAAATGGCTTCGGAATCGTACAGACAAAAATGTGTGGAACCCCCCCTCCCCCCCCCCCCCCAAAAAAAACTCCAAAAATATTAATCCGTAGACAATCAATAGTCTTTTCCAGAGGGAAAAGCCTAAAAAAAAAAAAAAAATAATAATAATCCGCAGAAAAAGAATAGTCATTTCCAGAGGGAAAAGCCTAACAATAGTCTTTTCCAGAGGGAAAAGCCTAATAATAATCCGTAGAAAAACAACAGTCTTTTCCAGAGGGAAAAGCCTAAATATTTTATTTATTCTGTATTTTGTCCGTATAGAAAATGTCTCGCCCACAAGTACCTAAACATGATTCAATGATACAATTGGACATATTTCTCTCGTAAAACCTGAAAAAAGACTTGATTTATTAGGCTTTTCCCTCTGGAAAAGACTATTTTGTTTCTACGGATTATTATTAGGCTTTTCCCTCTGGAAAAGACTATTGTTTTTCTACGGATTATTATTTTTAGGCTTTTCCCTCTGGAAAAGACTATTGTTTTTCTACGGATTATTATTTTTTTTGGGGGGTTTTTTGGGGGGTTTTTTTGGGGGTTTTTTTTTTGTTTTTTTTTTCCACACATTTTGTCCGTACGATTCAGAAGCCATTTTCGAACCGATTTTCACGAAATTTTGCACACGCATAGAGGGGCACAAAATCTAAAAATGTACCGAAGCGGAATTTTCGATTTAACCCTTCTTTCGTCAGAATTGGCAAAAAACTGTCAAAATTGGGGTTTATCGGCACTTTCTCGAAACACGTCTTGTAGATTTTTTTTAAACCTTCATCATTGATAGACCTGCCTGTGCCACGACCTTTGATACACATGACATATCTGGCGATGCATATGGTAACCCTCCACAGGCTGCCAAACATCGACATTTTGATGAAATGGGCCAGTTTTAGGCCCCCAGAGAACCCAAACGATACACGAGAGATAAACATAACTTCATTTATTGGAAGTGGAATTCACCGAGGATCATTTTTGTAAGTAATAAGGGTGTTCAGAAAACCAAGCGTTAACCCGTTTTGGGCTGGTTAAACAGCAATACCCCCATAAAGCTAAAAAATTCAGGTTTTCCATGGATTTCTCTAAACGAGTCTTGTAGATTTTCAAGAAAAAATTGTCACTCCCAGGCCTTGATGTGACAATAGAAGTTGCATGGACAAAATACTGCGGTGAGCATTTGTTAACCCTCCACGGGCTGCTAAAAGTCCAAATTGTGATAAAATGGGCTGTTTTTGGACGCCAACAGCACCCAAACGGTATACCACAGAGAAAGTGGCCTTCATTTATCGGACGCAAAATTGATCGGAAAATATTTTTGAAAGTGGTAAGGGTATTCAAGATTCGACGTCTTAACCCATTTTTGGCTGGTTAAAGAGAGATACCCATTAAAATCTTAAAATACCCATTTTCTGTGGATTTCTCTAAAAACATCTTGTAGGTTTTCAAGAAAAAATCGGCTATTCGCAGGTCTTGGTGCGACATTACAAGTTGCATGGATAAAATATTCCGTTCAGCATTAGTTAACCCTCCCAGGGCTCCCCAACGTCAAAATTGTGATAAAATGGGCTGTTTTTGGACACCAACAGCACCCAATGGGTACACCACAAAGAAAAGCGCCTCCTTTTATCGAGTGTACAATTTATACAGAAACATTTTTGTAAGTAGTAAGGGTATTCAAAAGTCGAAGTCTTAACCCATTTTGGGTAGGCTAAGAGAGATATCCCTTAAAAGCTTTAAATTCCCATTTTCTGTGAATTTCCCTAACAGTAACTTGTAGGGGTTCAAGAAAAATTGACTATTCGTAGGTCTTTATGTGACATTACAAGTTGCAGGGACAAAATACTCTGGTGAGCGTTTATTAACCATCTACAAGCTGCCAAGCATCGTAATTTTGTTGACATGGGCTGTTTTCGGACACGCACAGCACCCAACGTATACACGAGAGGTAAACATAATCACCTTTGTTGGAAGTGGAATTCACAGAGGACCATTTTTGTAAGTAATAAGGGTATTCAAAAAACCAAGCGTTAACCCCTGTTATGGAGGTTAACAGGGATACCCATCAAAAGCTTAAAAATCGCTTTCCCTGGATTTCTTTAAACATCTTGTAGGGTTTCAAGAGAAAATGGCCGTTGATAGGTCTTGGTATCACATTACCAGTTGCATACATTATTCTGGTAGGTATTTGTTAACCCTCCATGGGCTGCTAAATGTCAAACATTTTGAAGAAATAGTCTGTTTTTGGACACTGACAACATCAAATGGAAATGCCACAGAGAAACGTAACTTCTTTTACTGGACGCAAACCTGATAGAGAAACATTTTTGTAAGTAGTAAGGATATTCAAAAATCGAGGTCTTAACCCATTGTCGACTAGTTAAGCAGATATACCCCTCAAAAGCTTAAAATTCCCGTTTTCTGTGGATTTCTCAAAAAAATCTAGCACGTTTTCAAGAAAAATTGACCATTTGCAGGTCTTTGAGTGACATTACAAGTTGCATGGACAAACTATTCCGGTAAGCAATTATTAACCCCCCAGAGCCTGCAAAGTATAGACATTTTGAGAAAATGGGCTGTTTTGGGGCACCCATAACACCCAATGTGTACCCGCGTGATAAACATAACCTTCCTCACTGGAAGTGAAATTCACTGAGGATCATTTTTGTAAGTAATGAAGGTATTCATAAAACCAAGCATTAATCCGTTTAGGGCTGGTTACAGAGCGATACCCCTCAAAAGGTTAAAAATTCGTATTTTCCGAGGATTTCTCTAAAAGCCTCTCGTAGGTTTTCAAGACAAATATTGGCCATTCTCATTTGAGACTACTATACTCACCTTGTATGAACTCAAAAGTAAGTGTATAGTTATTTATTATCAAGAATAACTGCCCATAAGTTCCACTCTCACTGTGTCCCGCTTCATCGGTCAATTCCACGGTGTCCCACGCCAGCGGTCGATTTATCCAAACAAAATTACCAAGGTTACCACATCCTCCCTGCCTCTTTCTCCAACCAAACACACATTGAAAGGTACGCCTCCCCTCGTATTCCACACTGCCCTGCATGGTATCATTTATTATTTATTTATTGGTGTTTAAGGGCATATACTTATGCACAATGGCTAATCATGACCGTGACAGTTTTACGGGTGGAGGAAGCCACAGTACCTGGAGAGAACCACCGAGCAACGACGAGCAGCTGCCAGCTTCCCAACATCGTAACTCCGAACTGCAGCACAGGCAGGGTTAGATTGGTTGAAGACATGCGTACCGTCGACGTGCAGAATGCCTTAGTACATGGCGGCATCATGCCCCCTATGGACAATCAGAGTTAAGTGCCTTGCCCAAGGACACAGCATGGGAGTCCGAATTGATCGCTCAGACGGCCACCCAACCAATGATAAACCAGGCTCAACGTTGCTTTACTTCGGTGATCTGACGAGAACCGGCTACCACAATGCCACCGCGCCCTGCCACTACATGATAAGAAAGCAGTAAATAACGTTAGCTGCAATGGGATCAGTTACTTATAATATCAAATAGTGTTGACACTATAGCATTTCCCCGACAGTGGGTCCAGGTATATACTAGTCTGTAAAACGGCTATACACTGCCCCTCCTCCGCCCCAGGGTGGCGACGTGGCAGTATATATCCATCTTATTGACGCTATGTTGTGCCTAAGGAACCTTACAATAAAAGGTGGAGGTCCCCAACATGGGAAGGGGGGCAGGTATATTTACTACTCTGTAAGGCGGTTATCAAATGCAGTGGTGCATGGCGCCAAGATTTCCCCGGCAGTGGGGCTAGATATATACTAGTTTGTAAAACGGCTATACTCCCCTTCTCCGTCCCAGGGTATATTTTATCTCCACATATGTACAAACAACACTTCCTATTTATGAATGTAATAACTTCATGTTTGTCGTTGTATGTATGGATATCTTCATTGTAATAAATAAAACTAATCCTACAGGGAAAAACCAATTGGAGAGAAATTTACTTCTGCTATTAACAGACATGTGATAGGTGAGCTCTACAAGGTGTGAAAAAATTACATAATAATGCATAACAACTGTGGTCTAATAGGAGATAATTGATACAGGACCAGACATCAATATTTTGTATACATTTGAGATAAAATGGACCATTTTCAAACAGACACAGCACTCAGTGAGTATGTGTCAAACAAACATAACTCTCTTTGTCGGACATTGACTCGTAGGACGACAATATTGATATTAACCTCTCCACCGTTAATGATGGTTTTTACGTAAACAATGTTTTATCAAACTGAGACTACTATATTCACCTTTCTCTTAAAATCAATGGAGGAACTTCAGTGAGACAGTTAAAAACAATTCATCAGACACTGTGGCGTCATGAAGAATCATGGAATCTCATCAGGAAAAGTCATGATTCTCCAGAATCATAAAGTCTAGTTTTTTTTTTGGGGGGTTTTTTTTTTTTTTTTTTTTTTTTTTTCCACACATTTTTGTCCGTATGATTCAGAAGCCATTTTCGAACCGATTTTCACACAATTTGGCACACGCATAGAGTGGCAAAAAATCTAAAAATGTACTAAAGCGGAATTTTCGATTTAACCCTTATTTCGCCAGAATTGGCAAAAAACTGCCAAAATTGGGGTTTATCGGCACTTTCTCGAAACACGTCTTTAGGATTTTTTTTAAATATTCATAATTACTAGACCTGCCTACGACACAACCTTTGATACACACGACATATTAGGCGATGCATATGGTAACCCTCCACAGGCTGCCAAACATCGAAATTTTGATGAAATGGGCCGGTTTCAGACCCCCACAGCACCCAAACGATACGCGAGAGGTAAACATAACTTTCCTTCATTGGAAGTGGAATTCACCGAGGATCATTTTTGTAAGTAATAAGGGTGTTCCGAAAACCAAGTGTTAACCCGTTTTGGGCTGGTTAAACAGCAATACCCCCAAAAAGCTCAAAACTTCATGTTTTCCGTGGATTTCTCTAAACGAGTCTTGTAGATTTTCAAGAAAAATTGGTCACTCTCAGGTCTTGGTGTGACATTACAAGTTGCATGGATAAAATATTCCGGTCAGCGTTAGTTAACCCTCCCCGAGCTGCTAAACGTAAAAATTGTAATAAAATGGGCTGTTTTTAGACACCAACAGCACCCAAACGATATACCACAAAGAAAGGGTCCTTCATTTACTGGACGCAAAATTGATCGGAAAATATTTTTGAAAGTGGTAAGGGTATTCAAAATTTGACGTCTTAACCCATTTTGGGCTGGTTAAAGAGAGATACCCATTAAAATCTTAAAATACCCATTTTCAGTGGATTTCTCTAACATCTTGTAGGTTTTCAAGAAAAATCGGCTATTTGCAGGTCTTGGTGTGACATTACAAGTCGCATGAACAAAATATTCCGGTCAGCATTAGTTAACCCTCCCCGGGCTGCTGAAGGTCAAAATTGCGATAAAATGGGCTGTTTTTGCGCACCAACAGCACCCAAAGGGTACACCACAAAGAAAAGTGCCTTCTTTTATCGCGCGTACAATTTATACGGAAACATTTTTGTAAGTAGTAAGGGTATTCAAAAGTCGAAGTTTTAACCCATTTTGGGCAGGCTAAAGAGAGATATCACTTGAAAGCTTTAAATTCCCATTTTCTGTGAATTTCCCTAACGGTAACTTGTAGGGTTTCAAGACAACTTTACTATTCGTAGGTCTTTATGTGACATTACAAGTTGCATGGACAAAATACTCCGGTGAGCGTTTTTTAACCATCTACAAGCTGCCAAGCATCATAATGTTGTTAACATGGGACTGTTTTCAGACACGCACAGCACCTAATGTATACATGAGAGATAAACATAATCTCCTTTGTTTGAAGTGGAATTCACAGAGGACCATTTTTGTAAGTAATAAAGGTATTCAAAAAGCCAAGCGTTAACCCCTGTTGGGGAGGTTAACAGGGATACCCATCAAAAGCTTAAAAAATCGTTTTCCCTGGATTTCTACAAACATTTTGTGGGGTTTTCAAGAGAAAATGGCCGTTGATAGGTCTTGGTGTCATATGACCAGTTGCATGGATCAATTATTCTGGTAGGCACTTGTTAACCCTTCATGGGCTGCTAAATGTAAAAAAAGAATTGAGGAAATAGTCTGTTTTTGGACACCAACAACATCAAATGGAAATGCCACAGAGAAACGTAACTTCTTTTACCGGACGCAAAACTGATAGGCAAACATTGATATTGATATTAACCCATTCTACCATTAATGATGGGTTTTACCTAAACATTTTTTTTATCAAACCCAAACCGAGTCATTTGAGTCTACTATACTCACCTTTCTCATAACATCAATGAAGGAAGGATACCCATCAAAAGCTTGAAAAATCGTTTTCCCTGGATTTCTACAAATATTTTGTGGGGTTTTCAAGAGAAAATGGCCGTTGATAGGTCTTGGTGTCATATGACCAGTTGCATGGATCAATTATTCTGGTAGGCATTTGTTAACCCTTCATGGGCTGCTAAATGTAAAAAAAGAATTGAGGAAATAGTCTGTTTTTGGACACCAACAACATCAAATGGAAATGCCACAGAGAAACGTAACTTCTTTTACCGGACGCAAAACTGATAGGGAAACATTGATATTGATATTAACCCATTCTACCATTAATGATGGGTTTTACCTAAACATTTTTTTATCAAACCCAAACCGAGTCATTTGAGACTACTATACACACCTTTCTCATAACATCAATGAAGGAACTTTAGTGAGACAGTTAAAAACAATTCATCAGACACTGTGGGGTCAAGAAAAATCATGGAATCTAATCGGGAAAAGCCATGATTCTCCAGAATCATAAAGTCCAGTTTTTTTTAGGCTTTTCCCTCTGGAAAAGACTATTGTTTTTCTACGGATTATTATTTTTTTTTTTTTTTTTTTTTTCCACACATTTTTGTCCGTACGATTCTGAAGCCATTTTCGAACCGATTTTCACACAATTTGGCACACGCATAGAGTGGCAAAAAAATCTAAAAATGTACCAAAGCGGAATTTTCGATTTAACCCTTATTTCGCCAGAATTGGCAAAAAACTGCCAAAATTGGGGTTTATCGGCACTTTCTCGAAACACGTCTTTAGGATTTTTTTTAAATATTCATAATTACTAGACCTGCCTATGACACAACCTTTGATACACACGACATATTAGGCGATGCATATGGTAACCCTCCACAGTCTTCCAAACATCGAAATTTTGATGAAATGGACCGGTTTCAGACCCCCACAGCACCCAAACGATACCCAAGAGGTAAACATAACTTCCTTTATTGGAAGTGGAATTCACCGAGGATCATTTTTGTAAGTAATAAGGGTGTTCCGAAAGCCAAGTGTTAACCCGTTTTGGGCTGGTTAAACAGCAATACCCCAAAAAAGCTCAAAACTTCATGTTTTCCGTGGATTTCTCTAAACGAGTCTTGTAGATTTTCAAGAAAAATTGGTCACTCTCAGGTCTTGGTGTGACATTACAAGTTGCATGGATAAAATATTCCGGTCAGCGTTAGTTAACCCTCCCCGAGCTGCTAAATGTAATAATTGTAATAAAATGGGCTGTTTTTAGACACCAACAGCACCCAAACGATATACCACAGAGAAAGGGGCCTTCATATATCGGACGCAAAATTGATCGGAAAATATTTTTAAAAGTGGTAAGGGTATTCAAAATTTGACGTCTTAACCCATTTTGGGCTGGTTAAAGAGAGATACCCATTAAAATCTTAAAATCCCCGTTTTCTGTGGATTTCTCTAACAACATCTTGTAGGTTTTCAAGAAAAATCGGCTATTTGCAGGTCTTGGTGTGACATTACAAGTCGCATGAACAAAATATTCCGGTCAGCATTAGTTAACCCTCCCCGGGCTGCTGAAGGTCAAAATTGCGATAAAATGGGCTGTTTCTGCACACCAACAGCACCCAAAGGGTACACCACAAAGAAAAGTGCCTTCTTTTATCGCGTGTACAATTTATACAGAAACATTTTTGTAAGTAGTAAGGGTATTCAAAAGTCGACGTCTTAACCCATTTTGGGCAGGCTAAAGAGAGATGTCCCTTGAAAGCTTTAAATTCCCATTTTCTGTGAATTTCCCTAACGGTAACTTGTAGGGTTTCAAGACAAATTGACTATTCGTAGGTCTTTATGTGACATTACAAGTTGCATGGACAAAATACTCCGGTGAGCGTTTTTTAACCATCTACAAGCTGCCAAGCATCGTAATGTTGTTAACATGGGACTGTTTTCAGACACGCACAGCACCTAATGTATACATTAGAGATAAACATAATCTCCTTTGTTTGATGTGGAATTCACAGAGGACCATTTTTGTAAGTAATAAAGGTATTCAAAAAGCCAAGCGTTAACCCCTGTTGGGGAGTTTAACAGGGATACCCATCAAAAGCTTAAAAAATCGTTTTCCCTGGATTTCTACAAACATTTTGTGGGGTTTTCAAGAGAAAATGGCCGTTGATAGGTCTTGGTGTCATATGACCAGTTGCATGGATCAATTATTCTGGTAGGCATTTGTTAACCCTTCATGGGGTGCTCAATGTAAAAAAAAATGAGAAAATAGTCTGTTTTTGAACACCAACAACATCAAATGGAAATGCCACAGAGAAACATAACTTCTTTTACCGGACACAAAACTGATAGGGAAACATTGATATTGATATTAACCCATTCTACCATTAATGATGGGTTTTACCTAAACATTTTTTTATCAAACCCAAACCGAGTCATTTGAGACTACTATACTCACCTTTCTCATAACATCAATGGAGGAACTTTAGTGAGACAGTTAAAAACAATTCATCAGACACTGTGGGGTCATGAAAAATCATGGAATTTAATCGGGAAAAGCCATGATTCTCCAGAACCATAAAGTCTATTTATTTTTGGTTTTTTTTTTTTTTTTTTTCCACACATTTTTGTCCGTACGATTCAGAAGCCATTTTCGAACCGATTTTCACACAATTTGGCACACGCATTGAGGGGCAAAAAATCTAAAAATGTACTCAAGCAGAATTTTCGATTTAACCCTTATTTCGCCAGAATTGGCAAAAAACTAGCAAAATTGGGGTTTATCAGCACTTTCTCGAACCACGTCTTATAGATTTTTTTTAAACATTCATCATTGCTAGACCTTCCCATGGCACGACCTTTGATACACACGACATATTAGGCGATGCATATGGTAACCCTCCACAGGCTGCCAAACATCGAAATTTTGATGAAATGGGCCGGTTTCAGACCCACACAGCACCCAAACGATACCCGAGAGGTAAACATAACTTCCTTTATTGGAAGTGGAATTCACCGCGGATCATTTTTGTTAGTAATAAGGGTGTTCAGAAAACCAAGCGTTAACCCGTTTTGGGCTGGTTAAACAGCAATACCCCCATAAAGCTAAAAAATTCATGTTTTTCGTGGATTTCTCTAAACGAGTCTTGTAGATTTTCAAGAAAAATTTGTCACTCCCAGGCCTTGGGGTGACAATTGAAGTTACATGGACAAAATACTGCGGTGAACATTTGTTAACACTCCACGGGGTGCTAAATGTCAAAATTGTGATAAAAGGGGCTGTTTTTGGGGGCCAACAGCACCCAATGGGTACGCCACAAAGAAAAGTGCCTTCCTTTATCGAGCGCACAATCTATACGCAAACATTTTTATAAGTTGTAAGGGTACTCAAAAGTCGAAGTCTTAACTTATTTTGGACAGGCTAAAGAGAGAGACCCCTTAAAATCTTAAAATTCCCATTTTCTGTGGATTTCTCTAAAAACAGCCGGTAGGTTTTCAAGAAAAATTGACTACTCGCAGGTCTTTATGTGATATTACAAGTTGCATGGACAAAATATTCCGGTGAGCGTTTATTAACCCTCTAGAGGCTGCCAAGCATCGTAATTTTGTTGAAATGGGCTGTTTTTGGACACGCACAGCACCCAATGTGTACCTGAGAAATAAACATAATCTTCTTTGTTGGAAGTGGAATTCATCGAGAGCCATTTTTGTAAGTAATAAGAGTATTCAAAAAACCAAGCGTTAACCCCTTTTGTGGTTGTCAATAGTGATACCCATCAAAAGCTTAAAAAATTATGTTTTCCCTGGATTTCTTTACAAACATCTGGTAGAGTTTTCAAGAGAAAATGGCCACTGATAGGTCTTGGTGTCATATTACCAAGGATAGTTGATAGGATAAATTATTCCGGGAAGCATTTATTAACTCTCCATGGGCTGCTAAATGTGAAAAATTTGAAAAAATAGTCTGTTTTTGGACACCAACAACATCAAATTGGAATGCAACAGAGATGCATAACTTCTTTTACCGGACGCAAAACTGACGGGGAAACATTTTTGTAAGTAGTAAGTGTATTCAAAAATCGAGGTCTTAGCCCATTTTTGACTGGTTAAAGAGATATACCCCTTAAAAGCTTAAAATTCCAGTCTTCTGTGCATTTCTCAAAACAAAATTTCAAGAAAAATTGACCTTTTGCAGGTCTTGGAGTGACAGTTCAAGTTGCATGGACAAAATATTTCGGTAAGCATTTGTTAACCCTCCAGAGGCTGCCAAGCATAGACATTTGGAGAAAATGGGCTGTTCTTTGGGCAACCATAACACCAAATGTGTACCTGCAAGATAAACATAACCCCCTTCATTGGAAGTGCAAAGCACTGATGATCATTTTTGTATGTAATGAAGGTATTCACAAAACCAAGCATTAACCCGTTTAGGGCTGATTACAGAAAGATACCCCTCAAAAGGTTAAAAATTCATGTTATCCGAGGATTTCTCTAAAAACATCTCGTAGATTTTCAAGAAAGAATGGCCATTCTCAGATCTCAGTGTGACATTACAGATTGCATGTACAAAATACTCCTGGAAGCATTTGTTAACCCTATGCAGGTTTTCAAACATCAAAATGGTGATAAAATGGGCTGTGTTTGCATACCCACAGCACCTGAATTTGAGACGAGAGATCAAAATAAGTGGAAGTAGAATTCACTGAGAATTATTTTTGGAAGTAATAAGAGTATTCAAAAAACAACACTTAACCCGTTTTGGGCTGGATAAACAATGATACCCATCAAAAGCTTAAAATTTATGTTCTCCCTGGATTTCTCTGGAAACATCTTGTAGATTAAAGAAAAAATGGCCATTTGCAGTTCTTGGTGTGACATTACAAGTTGCATGAATGAATATTCCTGTTAGCACTTGTTAACCTTCAACAAATTGCCAGACATCAATATTTTGGATGCATTTGAGATAAAATGGACCATTTTCAAATAGCTACAGCTCTACATGGGTATGTGTCAGACAAACATAACTCCTTTTGTCGGTCATTAACTTGTTGGACGACGATATTGACATTAACCCACTCCACCGTTAATGATGGTTTTTACCTAAACACTTTTTTTATCAAACTGAGTCATTTGAGACTACTATACTCACCTTTCTCATAACAATGAAGGAACTTCAGTGAGACAGTTAAAAACAATTCATCAGACACTGTGGGTCATTAACCCTCTCCACAAGCAATGCTGATTTAACCAAAACGTTCTTTTATCACACTGGGTCATTTGAGACTATTATACCCACTTTTCTCAAGACATCAATAAAAATACTTTAATGATACAATTAAAAACAATTCTTCAGACACTCCAGGGTCATAAAAGGTCATGGAATCTTGTCGGGAAAAGCCATGATTCTCCAGAATCATAAAGTCTAGTTTTGGGTTTTTTTTTTTTTTTTTTCTTTTTTTTTTCCACACATTTTGTCCGTACGATTCAGAAGCCATTTTCGAACCGATTTTCTCGAAATTTTGCACACGCATAGAGGGGCACAAAATCTAAAAATGTCCTGAAGCGGAATTTTCGATTTAACCCTTATTTCGTCAGAATTGGTAAAAAACTGCGAAAATTGGGGTTTATCGGCACTTTCTCGAAACACTTCTTGTAGATTTTTTTTATACATTCGTCATTGCTAGACCTGTCTGTGCCACTCCCTTTGATACACACGACATATCAGGCGATGCATATGGTAACCCTCCACAGGCTGCCAAACATCGAAATTTTGATGAAATAGGCCGGTTTCAGGCCCCCACTGCACCCAAACAATACCCGAGAGATAAACATAACTTCCTTTATTGGGAGTGGAATTCACCGTGGATCATTTTTGTCAGTAATAAGGGTGTTCAAAAAACCAAGCGTTAACCCGTTTTGGGCTGGTTAAACAGCAATACCCCCATAAAGCTCAAAAATTCGCATTTTCCGTGGATTTCTCTAAACGAGTCTTGTAGATTTTCAAGAAAAAATTGTCACTCCCAGGCCTTGGTGTGACAATAGAAGTTGCATGGACATAATACTGCGGTGAACATTTGTTAACCCTCCACGGGGTGCTAAATGTCAAAATTGTGATAAAAGGGGCTGTTTTTGGGGGCCAACAGCAACCAATGGGTACGCCACAAAGAAAAGTGCCTTCCTTTATCGAGCGCACAATCTATACGCAAACATTTTTATAAGTTGTAAGGGTACTCAAAAGTCGAAGTCTTAACCCATTTTGGACAGGCTAAAGAGAGAGACCCCTTAAAATCTTAAAATTCCCATTTTCTGTGGATTTCTCTAAAAACAGCCGGTAGGTTTTCAAGAAAAATTGACTACTCGCAGGTCTTTATGTGATATTACAAGTTGCATGGACAAAATATTCCGGTGAGCGTTTATTAACCCTCTAGAGGCTGCCAAGCATCGTAATTTTGTTGAAATGGGCTGTTTTTGGACACGCACAGCACCCAATGTGTACCTGAGAAATAAACATAATCTTCTTTGTTGGAAGTGGAATTCATCGAGAGCCATTTTTGTAAGTAATAAGAGTATTCAAAAAACCAAGCGTTAACCCCTTTTGTGGTTGTCAATAGTGATACCCATCAAAAGCTTAAAAAATTATGTTTTCCCTGGATTTCTTTACAAACATCTGGTAGAGTTTTCAAGAGAAAATGGCCACAGATAGGTCTTGGTGTCATATTACCAAGGATAGTTGATAGGATAAATTATTCCGGGAAGCATTTATTAACTCTCCATGGGCTGCTAAATTTGAAAAATTTGAAAAAATAGTCTGTTTTTGGACACCAACAACATCAAATTGGAATGCAACAGAGATGCATAACTTCTTTTACCGGACGCAAAACTGACGGGGAAACATTTTTGTAAGTAGTAAGTGTATTCAAAAATCGAGGTCTTAGCCCATTTTTGACTGGTTAAAGAGATATACCCCTTAAAAGCTTAAAATTCCAGTCTTCTGTGGATTTCTCAAAACAAAATTTCAAGAAAAATTGACCTTTTGCAGGTCTTGGAGTGACAGTTCAAGTTGCATGGACAAAATATTTCGGTAAGCATTTGTTAACCCTCCAGAGGCTGCCAAGCATAGACATTTGGAGAAAATGGGCTGTTCTTTGGGCAACCATAACACCAAATGTGTACCTGCAAGATAAACATAACCCCCTTCATTGGAAGTGGAAAGCACTGATGATCATTTTTGTATGTAATGAAGGTATTCACAAAACCAAGCATTAACCCGTTTAGGGCTGATTACAGAAAGATACCCCTCAAAAGGTTAAAAATTCATGTTATCCGAGGATTTCTCTAAAAACATCTCGTAGATTTTCAAGAAAGAATGGCCATTCTCAGATCTCAGTGTGACATTACAGATTGCATGTACAAAATACTCCTGGAAGCATTTGTTAACCCTATGCAGGTTTTCAAACATCAAAATGTTGATAAAATGGGCTGTGTTTGCATACCCACAGCACCTGAATTTGAGACGAGAGATCAAAATAAGTGGAAGTAGAATTCACTGAGAATTATTTTTGGAAGTAATAAGAGTATTCAAAAAACAACACTTAACCCGTTTTGGGCTGGATAAACAATGATACCCATCAAAAGCTTAAAATTTATGTTCTCCTTGGATTTCTCTGAAAACATCTTGTAGATTAAAGAAAAAATGGCCATTCGCAGTTCTTGGTGTGACATTACAAGTTGCATGAATGAATATTCCTGTTAGCACTTGTTAACCTTCAACAAATTGCCAGACATCAATATTTTGGATGCATTTGAGATAAAATGGACCATTTTCAAATAGCTACAGCTCTACATGGGTATGTGTCAGACAAACATAACTCCTTTTGTCGGTCATTAACTTGTTGGACGACGATATTGACATTAACCCACTCCACCGTTAATGATGGTTTTTACCTAAACACTTTTTTTTATCAAACTGAGTCATTTGAGACTACTATACTCACCTTTCTCATAACAATGAAGGAACTTCAGTGAGACAGTTAAAAACAATTCATCAGACACTGTGGGGTCATTAACCCTCTCCACAAGCAATGCTGATTTAACCAAAACGTTCTTTTATCACACTGGGTCATTTGAGACTATTATACCCACTTTTCTCAAGACATCAATAAAAATACTTTAATGATACAATTAAAAACAATTCTTCAGACACTCCAGGGTCATAAAAGGTCATGGAATCTTGTCGGGAAAAGCCATGATTCTCCAGAATCATAAAGTCTAGTTTTGGGTTTTTTTTTTTTTTTTCTTTTTTTTTTCCACACATTTTGTCCGTACGATTCAGAAGCCATTTTCGAACCGATTTTCTCGAAATTTTGCACACGCATAGAGGGGCACAAAATCTAAAAATGTCCTGAAGCGGAATTTTCGATTTAACCCTTATTTCGTCAGAATTGGCAAAAAACTGCGAAAATTGGGGTTTATCGGCACTTTCTCGAAACACTTTTTGTAGATTTTTTTATACATTCGTCATTGCTAGACCTGTCTGTGCCACTCCCTTTGATACACACGACATATCAGGCGATGCATATGGTAACCCTCCACAGGCTGCCAAACATCAAAATTTTGATGAAATAGGCCGGTGTCAGGCCCCCACTGCACCCAAACAATACCCGAGAGATAAACATAACTTCCTTTATTGGGAGTGGAATTCACCGTGGATCATTTTTGTCAGTAATAAGGGTGTTCAAAAAACCAAGCGTTAACCCGTTTTGGGCTGGTTAAACAGCAATACCCCCATAAAGCTAAAAAATTCGCATTTTCCGTGGATTTCTCTAAACGAGTCTTGTAGATTTTCAAGAAAAAATTGTCACTCCCAGGCCTTGGTGTGACAATAGAAGTTGCATGGACATAATACTGCGGTGAGCATTTGTTAACCCTCCACAGGCTGCTAAAAGTCAAAATTGTGATAAAATGGGCTGTTTTTGGACACCAACAGCACCCACTTGGTGTACCACTGAGAAAGGTTCCTTCTTTTATCGGACGCAAAATTGATGGGGAAACATTTTTGATAGTGGTAAGGGTATTCAAAAGTCGAAGTCTTAACCCATTTTGGGCTGGTTAAAGAGAGATACCCCTTAAAAGCTTAAAATTCCCATTTTCTGTGGATTTCTCTAAGCAACTTGTAGGTTTTCAGGAAAAATTGATTATTCACAGGTCCTTGTGTGACATTACAAGTTGCATGGACAAAATATTCCGGTGAGCATTTATTAACCCTCTACAGGCTGCTAAGCATCGTAATTTTGTTGAAATAGGTTGTTTTCAGACGCGCACAACTCCCAATGCATACCCGAGAGATAAACATAATCTACTTTGTTGGAAGTGAAATTCACCGAGGACCAAATTTGTTAGTAATAAGGGTATTCAAAAAACCAAGCATTAACCCCTTTTGGGATGGTTAATAGCAATACCCATCAAAAGCTTAAAAAATCATGTTTTGCCTGAATTTCTTTAGAAACGTCTCGTAGGGTTTCAAGAGAAAATGGTCGTTGATAGGTCTTAGAGTCACAATACCAGTTGCATGGATAAAATATTCAGATAAGCATTTCGTAACCCTCCATGGGCTGCTGAATGTCAAAATTTCGAAAAAAATAGTCTGTTTTTGGACACCAAAAACATCAAATGGGAATGCTGCAGAGAAACATAACTTCTTTTACCGGACGCAAAACTGATAGGGAAAAGTTTTAGTAAGTAGTAAGGGTATTCAAAAATTGAAGTCTTAACCCATTTTCTCCCGGTTAAGGAGATGTACCCCTTAAAAGCTTAAAATTCCCATTTTCTGTAGATTTCTCTAAAAAATCTGGTAAGTATTCAAGAGAAATTGACCATTTGCAGGTCTTGGAGTGACATTACAAGTTGCATGAACAAAAGATTCCGGCAAGCGTTTGTTAACCCTCCAGAGGCAACAAATTTTGAGAAAATGTGCTGTACTTGGCCACCCATTACACCCAATGTGTACCTGAGAGATGAACATAACCACCTTTATTGGAAGTGGGATTCACCGAGGATGATTTTTGTAAGTAATGAAGGTATTCATTAAACTAAGCATTAACCCGTTTAGGGCTGGTTACAGGGTGATACCCCTCAAAAGGTTAAAAATTCATGTTATCCGAGGATTTCTCTAAAAACATCACGTTGATTTTCAAGAAATATTGGCCATTCTGTGATCTTAGTGTGAATTACAAGTTGCATGTACAAAATATTCCAGTAAGCATTTGTTAACCCTATGCTGGTTCTCAAACATCAAAATGTTGAAAAAGTGGGCTGCGTTTGCATACCCGCAGCACCCAAAGTTAAGAGGAGAAATCAACATAAGTGGAAGTAGAATTCACTGAGAATTATTTTTATAAGTAATAAGAGTATTAAAAAAACAACCCTTAACCCGATTTGGGCTGGATAAACAATTATACCCATAAACAGCTTAAAATTCATGTTCTCTCTGGATTTCTCTGAAAACATCTTGTAGATTTTTAATTAAAAATGGCCATTCGCAGTTTTTGGTGTGAAATTACAAGTTTCAAGAAATGAATAAATATTCCTGTTAGCACTTGTTAACCCTTAACAAGCTGCCAGACATCAATATTTTGGATACATTTGAGATAAAACGGACCATTTTCAAATAGATACATCACTCAGTGGGTATGTGTCAAACAAACATAACTCCGTTTATCGGTCATTAACTTTTAGGACGACGATATTGATATTAACCCTCTCCACCGTTAATGATGGTTTTTACCTAAACAATTTTTTTTATCAAACTGAGTCATTTGAGACTTCTGTTCTCACCTTTTTCATAACATCAATGAAGGAACTTCACTGAGACAGTCAAAAGCAATTCATGATACACTGTGGGGTCATGACAAATCATGGAATCTCATCGGGAAAAACCATGATTCTCCAGAATCATAAAGTCTAGTTTTTTGGGGGTATTTTTTTTTTCTTTTTTTTTCCAAACATTTTGTCCGTACGATTCAGAAGCCATTTTCGAACCGATTTTCACGAAATTTTGCACACGCATAGAGGGGCACAAAATCTAAAAACGTACCAAAGCGGAATTTTCGATTGAACCCTTATTTCGTCAGAATTGGCAAAAAACTGCCAAAATTGGGGTTTATCGGCACTTTCTCGAATCACGTCGTGTAGATTTTTTTTATACATTCGTCATTGCTAGACCTGTCCGTGGCACGGCCTTTGACACACACGACATATCAGGCGATGCATATGGTAACCCTCCACAGGCTGCCAAACATCGAAATTTTGATGAAATAGGCCGGTTTCAGGCCCCCACTGCACCCAAACAATACACGAGAGATAAACATAACTTCCTTTATTGGGAGTGGAATTCACCTTGGATCATTTTTGTCAGTAATAAGGGTGTTCAAAAAACTAAGCGTTAACCTGTTTTGGGCTGGTTAAACAGCAATACCCCATAAAGCTCAAAAATTCGTATTTTCCGTGGATTTCTCTAAACGAGTCATGTAGATTTTCAAGAAAAATTTGTCACTCCCAGGCCTTGGTGTGACAATAGAAGTTCCATGGACAAAATACTGCGGTGAGCATTTGTTAACCCTCCACGGGTTGCTAAAAGTCAAAATTGTGATAAAATGGGCTGTTTTTGGACGCCAACAGCACCCACTTGGTGTACCACCGAGAAAGGTTCCTTCTTTTATTGGACGCAAAATTGATGGGGAAACATTTTTGATAGTGGTAAAGGTATTCAAAAGTCGAAGTCTTAACCCATTTTGGGCTGGTTAAAGAGAGATACCCCTTAAAAGCTTAAAATCCCCATTTTCTGTGGATTTCTCTAAAAGCAACTTGTAGGTTTTCAGGAAAAATTGACTATTCGCAGGTCTTTATGTGACATTACAAGTTGCATGGACAAAATATTCCGGTGAGAATTTACTAACCCTCTACAGGCTGCTAAGCATCGTAATTTTGTTGAAATAGCCTGTTTTCAGACGCGCACGGCACCCAATGCATATCCGAGAGATAAACATAATCTACTTTATTGGAAGTGGAATTCACCGAGAACCAAATTTTTTAGTAATAAGGGTATTCAAAAAACCAAGCATTGACCCCTTTTGGGATGGTTAATAGCAATACCCATCAAAAGCTTACAAAATCATATTTTCCCTGATTTTCTTTACAAACGTCTCGTAGGGTTTCAAGAGAAAATGGCCGTTGATAGGTCTTAGAGTCACACTACCACTTGCACGGATAAAATATTCAGATAAGCATTTGTTAACCCTCCATGGGCTGCTAAATGTAAAAATTTCGAAAAAATAGTATGTTTTTGGACACCAACACCATCAAATGGGAATGCTGCAGAGAAACATAACTAAAATAGTATGTTTTTGGACACCAACACCATCAATTGGGAATGCTGCAGTGAAACATAACTTCTTTTACCGGACGCAAAACTGATAGGGAAAATTTTTAGTATTCAAAAATTGAGGTCTTAACCCATTTCTGGACGGTTAAGGAGATGTACCCCTTAAAAGCTTAAAATTCCCATTTTCTGGGGATTTCTCAAAAAAATCTAGTAAGTATTCAAAAGAAATTGACCATTTGCAGGTCCTGGAGTGACATTACAAGTTGCATGAACAAAAGATTCCGGTAAGCGTTTGTTAACCCTCCAGAGGCATCAAATTTTGAAAAAATGGGCTGTACTTGGCCACCCAGTACACCCAATGTGTACCTGCGAGAGGAACATAACCACCTTCATTGGATTTTTAAGTAAAAGTGGTCATTCACAGTTTTTGGTGTGAAATTACAAGTTGCATGAATAAATATTCCTGTTAGCACTTGTTAACCCTTAACAAGCTGCCAGACTTCAATGTTTTGGATACATTTGAGATAAAACGGACCATTTTCAAATAGATACAGCGCGCAGTGGGTATGTGTCAAACAAATATAACTCCTTTTGTCGGTCATTAACTTGTTGGACGACGATATTGATATTAACCCTCTCCACCGTTAATGATGGTTTTTACCTAAACAATTTTTTTTATCAAACTGAGTAATTTGAGACTTTTGTACTCACCTTTTTCATGACATTAATGAAGGAACTTCAGTGAGACAGTCAAAAGCAATTCATGATACACTGTGGGGTCATGACAAATCATGGAATCTCATCGGGAAAAGCCATGATTCTCCAGAATCATAAAGTCTTGTTGCATTTTAGGATTGCGCGTGTGTATTCTTAGAAGATTCTCTGTCTGTTATTAATATACGGCGTCAGTCTTTGATCTCATTTGGGACGATCAGTGATTAGCACCTTTTCGACAAGAGCCATCGAATTTGAAAATAAAAAAAATGATCAAATTTCACTAAAACCTTTTGCAGAATCGTGTTTTTCAGAAAACTCTTTCGCGATTGCGTGTGTCGTTTTCAAAATTCCGATCAGTAATCACGAAATTATAAATATGTTGTTGTCGATAACAAAATTGAAGGCATGTCCGTCAAACTTGCATGACATCAGAACTCGACTCGGGTGAAATACTGCGGTGATGCAGTGAAAGGACGAGAGTGAGAAACGCTGATATCGCAGTAGGATTTAAACTGTCCATGGAATGGTCCTAAAATCATGTTTATATTTGCAGCTTTACTGCAAATAGGTTTCCCGTTGTTTCTTGTTGAAATGTTGTTTCCGTCAAGGCCAAGTACCATAGAAAATTTGGAACACTGAGCAGTGGGATAGGACACCTGCCCTCTATTAAAATTTTAACTGCCTGCTATTAAAATTAATTAGCGGGGACATCTGCCCCCCCCCCCCCCCCCCCCCCCCGCTGTTTATTTTACCTAGGACACCTACCCCCTGCTGTTTCTTTTACCTAGGACACGTGCCCCCCTGCTGTTTTTTCACCAAGTACACCTGCCCCCGTTTGTTTGCTAACGGGACACTCCCCATTGACCTTTCTATCTTTAGAAGCACCCGGGCCGACGGGGAGAGGGCGTGGTTGTGAGCATGGCTAGATTTCGCTGTAAATTGGGGTTGAAAGAAGGTACCTTCAAATCTGGGTCGAAAGTGGCGAAAATGACAAATGGCTACTTCAACGTATGGTAACGGTATAAACTACTAGATCTGGGTGATGTACAGACGAAAGATCATACCTTGGAGCCGGTTAGGCAATTTGGCACAAAAAACTCCCGACTTTATGCTCAATCGCTGCTCTACAGTAGTCTACAATAGTGCCCAATTCCATTCCAAACTGATAGAGTCGGGACGAATAGTACTCTCACTCCACGCGATGCGTGGTGTTCCACGCGGTGCGCGGTCTCGACACTTGCAACAGATGCCAAAATGTCGGCCAGGGTGCGCAGAACAAGTTCTGAAAATTAGAAGTCGCTGCCTTCAGCGGTCTGGACACGGTTCGTGTTTGTGAGAAGTGTAATTTTAATGTCTTATTGACAAATTTTCGTTAATCGTTTCCTGCCAAAAAACCTACTCACCGCTGATTTCTTTTCACTTCAACTTCTGCCGATTATCTAAGGTTTAATGATAGTGTCAGGACCCCCCCCCCCCCCGCAGCCACTCCCGCCCCCCGCACTTCCCCACCTTGGCGGTGTTCTGGGTCGAAAGTCTCGAAAATGGCAAGAGGCTACATTAACGTATGGCAACGGTATAAACTACAAGTAGTAAGGACGATATTGAGACAAACAATCATACAGTGGAGCCGGTTAGGCAATGAGGCACCGAAACCTGGGACTTTATGCTCAATCGCAGCTCTACAGTCGTCTACAACACTGCCCATATCCATTCTAAACTGATAGAGTCGGGACGAATAGTACTCTCACATTCCAAGCGATCCGGACGCTCCAAACAGATCCCAAATTGTCGTCCCGGGTTCGTAGAACAAGTTCTGAAAATTTCAAGTCGCTGCCTCCAGCGGTCTGTACACGGTTCGTGTTTGCCAGATATGCTATTTTTATGTCCAATATGCAAATCTTCGTCAATCTTTTCCTGCCTGCCAGAAACTCAATCACCGCCAATTTCTTTTCACTTTAAACTTCTGACGATGCTCTTAGGTTTAAAGGTTGTGTTGGGATCCCTGGGTGACGGTCTTAAAGAAGCACCTTCCATTTACAGCCAACTCTCCACCAGTCACACACAATTGTAACATTTAAGTGGACTTACTCCAGAGAGGGGGGAGGGGGGAGGCACTAAAGGAGTCTGCGCCCATTCACGACGTCTTTTTTGGAACTGGCTTGAAAAGGGAGGACCAAATTCAAACAGTTACCTCCTCTCTTCAAAACGCTATATCCCAGCCAATTCGAGGCAGATTTCCATGAAAGTTTCACTCGTTGTTCATGGATAATTGCGGCATCACTTTCCATGAAGAGCGATACGAATTTCGCATTTCGTCACGTCGAATTCGATAAGAGTGTATGCGCATGGATTTCTCTGAAAACATCTTGTAGATTTTAAGTAAAAATGGCTATTCGCACTTTTTGGTTTGAAATTGCAAGTTGCATGGATAAATATTCCTGTTAGCAAATGTTAACCCTCTACAACCTTTCAGACATCAATATGTTGGATACATTTGAGATAGAATGGACCATTTTCAAATAGACAGAGCACTCAGTGGGTATGTGTCAAACAAACATAACTCCTTTTGTCGGTCATTAACTTGTGGGACGACGATATTCATATTAACCCACTACACCGTTAATGATGGTTTTTACCTAAACAATTTTTTTTATCAAACTGTGTCATTTGAGACTACTATAATCACCCTTCTCATAACATCAATGAAGGAACTTCAGTGAGACAGTTAAAAACAATTCATCAGACACTGTGGGGGCATGAAAAATCAAGGAATCTCATCGGGAAAAGCCATGATTCTCCAGAATCATAAAGTCTAGTTATTATTATTATTATTTTTATTCTATACCATAAATAAGGTATGTTAAAACCGTAAAAAAATATTTTATAATTTAAATATTTGATAATCTCTCTTTTAAAGAGCATTTTTCGAGGAATTTATCCTCTTTTTGAGCAAACCAGCCTTTACAAAATCTAAACTGACAGTTCTGTCTTTTTCTAGTGTGTATGAGCTGAAATCTGAAATTTTAATATATTGCATCCCGAAAGAAATATGAGTAAAATTCTTTTAAATATGCTAATGAAACCGTAGTAAACAAACACCAATCATCTTGATCATGTTAATAACTAGGAGGTTTTTAATTAACCCTTTACCGAACGCAGACGATATCAAAATTTATTATTTTAAATATAATTTTTTTAAATTTTTCAAAACATTTCAACAAAACCATATCATGTGATCCCTCATTGGAACGAGCTCAATGAGCTCGTTCCAATAAGGGATCACATGATATGGTTTTGTTAACATATTTTGAAAAATTTAATTTTTTCAACTGCTCAATTTGCATATTACGCGGGCGGATGCCAAGCGATCCGGACGCTCCAAACAGATCCCAAATTGTCGTCCAGGGTTCGTAGAACAAGTTCTGAAAATTTCAAGTCGCTGCCTCCAGCGGTCTGTACACGGTTCGTGTTTGCCAGATATGCTATTTTTATGTCCAATATGCAAATCTTCGTCAATCTTTTCCTGCCTGCCAGAAACTCAATCACCGCCAATTTCTTTTCACTTTAAACTTCTGACGATGCTCTTAGGTTTAAAGGTTGTGTTGGGATCCCTGGGTGACGGTCTTAAAGAAACACCTTCCATTTACAGCCAACTCTCCACCAGTCACACACAATTGTAACATTTAAGTGGACTTACTCCAGAGAGGGGGGAGGGGGGAGGCACTAAAGGTGTCTGCGCCCATTCACGACGTCTTTTTTGGAACTGGCTTGAAAAGGGAGGACCAAATTCAAACAGTTACCTCCTCTCTTCAAAACGCTATATCCCAGCCAATTCGAGGCAGATTTCCATGAAAGTTCCACTCGTTGTTCATGGATAGTTGCGGCATCACTTTCCATGAAGAGCGATACGAATTTCGCATTTCGTCACGTCGAATTCGATAAGAGTGTATGCGCATGAATTTCTCTGAAAACATCTTGTAGATTTTAAGTAAAAATGGCTATTCGCACTTTTTGGTTTGAAATTGCAAGTTGCATGGATAAATATTCCTGTTAGCAAATGTTAACCCTCTACAACCTTTCAGACATCAATATGTTGGATACATTTGAGATAGAATGGACCATTTTCAAATAGACAGAGCACTCAGTGGGTATGTGTCAAACAAACATAACTCCTTTTGTCGGTCATTAACTTGTGGGACGACGATATTCATATTAACCCACTACACCGTTAATGATGGTTTTTACCTAAACAATTTTTTTTATCAAACTGTGTCATTTGAGACTACTATAATCACCCTTCTCATAACATCAATGAAGGAACTTCAGTGAGACAGTTAAAAACAATTCATCAGACACTGTGGGGGCATGAAAAATCAAGGAATCTCATCGGGAAAAGCCATGATTCTCCAGAATCATAAAGTCTGGTTATTATTATTATTATTTTTATTCTATACCATAAATAAGGTATGTTAAAACCGTAAAAAAATATTTTATAATTTAAATATTTGATAATCTCTCTTTTAAAGAGCATTTTTCGAGGAATTTATCCTCTTTTTGAGCAAACCAGCCTTTACAAAATCTAAACTGACAGTTCTGTCTTTTTCTAGTGTGTATGAGCTGAAATCTGAAATTTTAATATATTGCATCCCGAAAGAAATATGAGTAAAATTCTTTTAAATATGCTAATGAAACCGTAGTAAACAAACACCAATCATCTTGATCATGTTAATAACTAGGAGGTTTTTAATTAACCCTTTACCGAACGCAGACGATATCAAAATTTATTATTTTAAATATAATTTTTTTAAATTTTTCAAAACATTTCAACAAAACCATATCATGTGATCCCTCATTGGAACGAGCTCAATGAGCTCGTTCCAATAAGGGGTCACATGATATGGTTTTGTTAACATATTTTGAAAAATTTAATTTTTTCAACTGCTCAATTTGCATATTACGCGGGCGGATGCGGGCAATTTGTTAGGTAAAAGGTTTTAAAACATTTAGTAGGCTGCACCAGTCCATAATGTTCTATGGAGTATGTTTGTCTTTGATACCTAGGAAAAACTGATGTAGTTTCTCAGCAAGCCCAGTCAAGGTCTTGGTTGATCTACACTGCAAAAAATTTCGGTTCTTTTTGTTTCTATATAGAACCAAAAAAATTCAGGTGGTTCCATATGGAACCAAAATGCGTATTTTGGTTCTAAAACATAAAATTGGTTCAATAATTAAAAAATTGGTAGATTTGGGGTTCTAAAGAGAACCAATAATGGTTCAATGATCAAGTGTGGTTCATTATTTTATTCTTTGTATTTGTGTTATGAATCTCTCTCTCTCTCTCTCTCTGTCTCTCTGTCTCTCCCCCCTCTCTCTCCCCCCCCCCCCCCCCCACTGTCTACGTTTGTTTGTAGATGCACCACTGCGACAATACTTGACAAATCGAGAGAACGATTGACTCCTAGTGGTGATTTATTTTGACTGGGAATGAGACTTCAGATGGGTACATGATTGCGTTCCGACATCGCGTTAACTCCCTTAACCAATGAAGCTCTCTGTCTACGTTTGGCTGTAGGCTCTTTACCCCGATGTGCCTCGATCGGTTGAGACGAAAATTGGCATTTCGGGGTAATTTGACCAAGAAGAGGACTTCAGATGGGCTCAGGTTGCGTCCCACGTCGCGTTGACGCTTCAACAAATATGAACTTGCCTCTACGTTTGTTTGTGTAGGCGCATCACTCCTGCAGATCGAGGCATACATCAGCACCTACAGGTAATATGACCAGAAAAAGGGTGGATGGTTCACGATCGCATCCGACGGCACATTGACCCTTCAGGCAATGGAATTGTGCGTTTCTTTTTTCTTCTTTTCCATCCTGTCGTTTCGTGGCAGGCCGGGGCAAAGTTTGGCATCGGAGATGAAATGTATCTGGATTTGGATATGGGATGGGTCCCTTCCCGTTAACCCTTCAATTAGAGCAGGTATAGTGTGAACTCTTACATTTTCAAAGATATTGGGCTATCTATGCAGCGCTGATGATTGGACTTTTGAAAAGCCCTGACACTGCCAATCCTCTCCGTTCACCCATTCAAAAAAAAAAAAAAACATCTGTAGTATAATGTAACAACTTGAAGTGATCAAAATACTGGGTTATCGTACATCACAATACACTCCTTTTTACTGGGTTTTAACGATACTTTTAATAGAACGAGTCATGTTCTATCGGACAGTTTCACGGGCATAGATATTCGGAGTACCAAGAGAGAACCACCGTGTAACGGCGAGTAACTGACAGACTCTACAACTTACTAATCCGACACCACCCGAATTATTTGTGTTTTTATTTGTTGATGTTTAAGGTCACCTTGTGCAACCTTGCCTAATATTGACTGCAACAAAGGTTTCAAGTCGAGTTAGCCAATCGTTTATACCCGTGCTGCTTATTTCAGAATACTTCCATCGCTAGCAATGCTTAACGTGGTTCTATTTCATCAGAACCTGTTTAACACAGTACACAGAAACGTTTTTACTTCTTGGGGGCTTCCAGGGGGGCAACCATTGTTAGTAGTGTTTGAATGCAAGTTTATCGTCGCCATGCACTACACCTCAATATCAAGAGTCAAGGTGCTAAGACATAGGCAATCGGGTTAAAGTATTTATAATCTCCAATGACACACTGTAGATGACAGGGGTCATGATCGAACAGTCGACCTTTGTATCTCAAGACCAATGCTCTAATAAATGATCCACTAAACTCCCACATCGTATGTGTATAAGAGAGAGGTATGTGAGGTGTATTTGTGAAGTTGTGTAGGTTGGCGCGTGAGTTGTGTGGATTTGTGGGGATGTGTGTGTGTGAGTCTGAGCTTGTGTGTGTGAGGGTGTGCATGTGTAAAAAATGAATAATTTATAAATTTGTATTTTCGATCAACAGCTATCGGTTTGCGAGAAAACCAGATTCTCGAAACAATGCAACTTGTGGAAAAAATTCCTGACTTTTATGCTAATGAAATAATAGGAAAATTTAGAATTAAAAAGCTGACACATTATTCTCGTTTTCGTCAAGAAAAAAGTCAACAAAAGTACAGAATCGTCCCTAAATGTTCATGTCAATCGGGATGGAAAAATGAATACATTTATTTATTTATTTTTTTTGACGACGTCGAAAATGACCTGTTTTTAAAATGAGTTTCAAGACAAACACAGCCAATAAACCCGTGCCGAAGTATTTGGAATCCTCGAAATTGACTGTGTGAAAACGCATTGTGAGCGTCACTTTCCAGTTGAAGAAACATAATGGACAGCTCAATAACAGAACTCAATTTACCCGATCGTGTTGAAACATGGACAGTAAAGCAGACTGCTGAATGGTCGAAATTGATTAATCTGCCTGAACTCATTGAAAAATTTGCAGGTATGTATTATAGCAGAGTATTCAAACCGATAATGCCAGAAGGCGGAGCCTTATATCAACGTTTGGCCTTGATTCGCCGTGCACCCTGGGTTGGGTGTATTATATGAATCTGACTTAAAACCTCTAATTTTCACTGAATTATTGTTTAATACAAAAACAAGTAATTTCTGCACACTGGGAAGAATTAAAATAGAAAATTTGAAAAGTTTTTGATTTATGAGTTATTGTCCAGTAACACATTTATCCCAATGGGACGAGTTTTTCAGTAGAAGACGCGTGCAGATCATGTTGAATATTTGTATCATAACAGAAACTCTCTATTATTTAAGGTGTCATCCAACAAAATATTTTTGAGGGGAACAACATATTTTGAATTACCATTTCTTAATAAAAAAAAATTAAGACATTTATTTTTGTCCCATCACCGATTGTCGGGCACTTTCCAAGACCCTTGCAATTGAAACCTTCTCATTATATTTCCATTTTCTGAAGTAAACTAGATTTTAATTTTTTTTCTTCAAGCAAGTTTTGTCGAACGACGCCTTAACTTGGCTATAATGCAGTCTTTATTCGTGGCGGTGATGACAAAGAACATCAACAAAGGGAGATACGAGGGACATGAGTTTTGAATGCGTATTTTAATCATACACATTCACTGCAAGAAATGAAGGTTCTTGTTGAAACCAACACTGGTTCACTGAAATGGAACCAGTTTATTGCAAACAGTATTTATTGTAAACCAAATAAATTTGGAAAGAATAACATTAATTATTAACAAAATAAAACATGAACTAAAGTAGTTTCAGCAGTAAGTTCACTGTTTATACAAGGCTGTTCAAATCATTATTAAGCAAAGCGGACATGAAAAGTTGGCATATCAAACCAGTTTTGGTTCTGTATAGAACCAATATACCAACTGTTGATATTTGCTTTGTTTCAAAATGTTTGGAGACAGCCTTGTATAAAATACAAGTTCACTGCTGAATCTACTTCAGTTCATGTTTTATTTTGTTAATATTTAATTTTCATCTTTGTAAATTTACTTTATTTCAAATAAAAAATTGTTTATACTAAATTGGTTCCATCTCAGATAAAAGATAGAACCAGTTTTGGTTATACAAATAATCTTTATTTTTGGCAAATCGACATCTTATTTCAGATATAACCTATATACTATATATACGCACAAACTATAAACCTGCAAGCTTAGTTGAAACGAGCTGATCACATGGTAATTTGTTTTAGATTTGGAAATGAGTGCTGCTGTTTTATTGTTAGTTGAGCTTTTCAAAGAAAAACACAACATGTTGTATGCTGTTGATGAGGTAAGATTTAGTGTCCATTGTTAATATTTATTGTTTGGAAGATTACACGTTGGCTAATAGTTTTTTCTTGTTTAGATAAACATTATTTTCTTGCTTGGTTAGTCAGGTCTGGCCTCTGAGCACAACTTAGGCAAATAAGACAGCGCGATGTCAATAATGTTTAGTAAATCTTAGCCAAATTCAACAGAGTAAATGCCCAGTCTTATCTAGAGAACATTGGCACCATCAAGCTGTGATGTGTTATATGTGTGTGCTTTAAAACTGTAAAATATGTCGATTGAGAAATTAAAATGATATAATTTAAAATACTAATATTTGTGGTATACATTGTTTTATCTTCGCCAATTCTACATCTCAACATTTCGAGGTGCATATCATTTGACTCACTGCGTTATCGCAGAAATGAAGCTCCGAACTTTCAGAAAAAGAAGTTTTTAGAGTGTCGAGTTTTCCTCCAATCAAATGAAAACAGGGTTATGTCTGCCTTCTATGCCATTTTCAAAAAACTTGACAAATGTGAGTCTTCAGAAAGGGTCGTTTCGAGTGCCATAAATGATGTGGTAAGAGTAAATGACTATTTTCTTGTGCAGAAAAAAAACATACACGTGCGTTCATTTTTCATTAATGTATTTTTATACGATCCACGCCCACAGCCCACCCCCTCCCCACCACCATCACACACTCCTAAAGTGGCGGATGTACGGGATTAGGTGCGTCCGTCCGTACGTCAGAACGTCTGTCCGCCAGCAGTGATAATAAACTTCGGTATATGGTTTCATCATTATCTTGGTGCTCTCAGGGCATAACAACGATGCTCGCATTGTGTGTGTGTGAGTTATGCAAAATTTATTAGTTGATGGATGTGAAGCAAATCTGACATCGGTTGGAAATATCACACGGAGTGAGGGTATATCAGTGCGACAGCACGTATCTTTTTTGTATGGTGCTCTATCTTGAATGTAAAAATATACTGGCGGTTGGATGAGTGTGCTATTGTAATCTCTCTCACCCATTACCTGTCATTTTTGCAATGGTCAGACCTATAAACTGAACACTGGTCTTCTTCGCTTAACCCATAACAACTAAACCATTACTACCGACAAGCTGTTTTGTGCCTTGAATTTTAACACGGCATTTTAAAACTTTTTACAATTTTTTTATCATGATAGTGTAACATAGTCAATATAGAACTAAACCCTTTCACCAGTATCAAAAATTCGCTATGGAGAAAAAACAGAGATAAAGGTTATTTTTTCTTGAATCATACCAAAACATCGCGGAAACCTGTATCCTGACGCAGTGTAATTGCTACCCCCGAGGAGGGGTGGTGGGGTGGGTGGAGGGCGAAGGGTGCGAACACCTGTACATGAAGTCGAGATAAATTTTCGTCAAATGGAAAAACATTTGGGTCAGTTGTATGGTGTCGCGCAGAAATTAAATGCAAATTTATACGACCAAGGGGCGACTTGACTTGAGCTGAATAAATAAATTACTTCACCGTCTCATGGAAGCGTGGCTGCACGCTCCGGACAATTTCTGTCGTAACCACTCGTTTCATAACGATAACGTGCAGACAAACTTTTCTCGCTATTCTGTCGACCCTCGTGGAAATATTATTAAAATTGATTGATTGGTGGACAATGTCCATAATCCGACACCCAAGAAGGATTATAACACAAATTCGCCAATAATTGTTTTTACTACTTATTCAGTCTTATCACAGCCTTGGTCCCAATGACTTTCAATGTACTGGTTGGATGATTTGCTGTGTTATATGGGTTGGTGGGGGTAGGTTGGGTTATTACCACAAGTGGCCAAAAACATTCTACAATTAAAAAAATGTTTTAATGATAAATACCTAACTGGAAAAGGGGGTGAAGTTCTGGCTCGCAGTCATTCTCGTACAAATTTCACGAAGAGAGCAATTAATCACTCTCCTTCATTTGATAGGTGTTGACAATTATGTGTAGCGACGCAGGTGTACACCCCATTTCAATTAAAATTACCTTCGTGAATTGTTCCACCTTGCAAACTCAAAATGAAGAGAGTGATTATCGGTTCTTATTTGTCCAGTCAGTCTCGGGAGTGCCAAAATGTTGATTATATGTTTTATATTTTAGTGCCGTAAACTACTAATAAAATATTACCAAGTAACTTTTGCATGTAGTGAATAATAACTAACATTGATACCATGGGCATAAATGATTGATTAACTGAACTTTCAACTTCTGTTTTTATCTTTATATAAACAAAGTTAATAAATGCCGAGGTAAAATATTCGTTTCTTTTACAGGAACCCGCATCTCCGAATCCGACGCTAAAGTTTATCGGTTGTAACAAGCGAGGGATGCTCGACTACAAGAAGATTGAGCTGCATTTGGACCAAGAGTGTATTGCAGAGATGAGAGACGTAATCACAGCAGTGACATGCCTGTTCTCGGCGTATTTTGTTTATGGGGTGAAATACCCCGTCTCAGTACAAAATACACTTGTGTTTTTTGAACGTTTTTTGTTCAAAGTGGTTAATGTGAGCAAGGAAACTGCTGCTGTTTTAAGAATGGAGGGATACCTCGGTCTGACGTGGTTAATGTTAAATAAATATTTTGGTTCTAACATATTGTTATTGTGTTTTGTTGACAAAATTTGATTGGGGATTGTGGTTAAATTGCGAGGAACACTACCCAAATCCATCGGCAAGATAATCACAATCCACAAAGGGGAATGACTCTATCAAAAATATTCCGAGTCACACCTTCGTTGAACATGGCCAAGGCATCGATAGGACATACAAGAATACCAACTATGCTCAAGTCCACCAAGTATATATAGTTTGAAATGTATTGAGTTTAAAACGTTTTGTTGAATTTCATATTTGTTGATTCAGATGTTTCGTGTGTTTTCACAAAATGACATACTTTTCCCACACAATTAGTACAATGAGTCCAAGACACAGGTCCAAAGCATGCAATTCATTAGCGACAAGGCAATGTGCATGTGTAAGTTTTCTGTTCCTTTCGCAACGTCATATTGCTAACGGTCGACGCCACATTACACACGGGGTGAAACAATATTCGTCGCATTCATTTACGACATGCAGGCTTCTACTGTTGGTCACACTTCACAGAGGTCATTTTATTACGAAAATGTAGGTTCCAACACGATTTATTCCAGAAAAGACCGCAGTTTTCAAATACAATAATATTGAAGCTAAAAATCAATCCTCTTTTATCTCTTCTGATTTCGCTTTTAGTAGGATAAGAAAAGATAGATATCAGTTGAAAATTTAAACACTTTTATTAGTTGTTTTAGTCGTTCAATGAAACCTAAGTGCATGGGTTGACTTTTTCTAATTTTACAATAACAAAATGAATTTTTGGTAAAGTAGCATATTAAACAGCTCGTGCTATTAACACTAGATGTCGTTGTATGCAGGGGTTAGGATATTATAGAATTAATTAGAAGAGAATGTTAACTTTTTCAAGCAAGTGTTTTATAAAATTCAGAATTTTTCCAAACATTGTGTCTTCGTTGGATTCTTGGGAATTGAACGCCTGTGCGTCTACTGAGATAGATTTGTTTTTCTCCACTGGTAAAATAGTATCTGGTACCCAACGCCACTATAATCCCCCAGTAAGTGGGCATCATAGATATAAACGATTGGCAAAACGTGGTTTTATACTTATGCTGGGCCATGATTTAGCCCAGATGCTGACTATAACCTTAAACACCAAGAAATAAACAAAAGAAAGTAATTATGTTCATGGAACCAAACTTAGTTCTATATAATTTATGAAGAAGCAGAATTGATTCCATACATGAAATCAAACCTGTTTCTATATATCAAATTAGGACATATTTTTATACAGTCATCCAACTTGGTTGTAAACATGGAACGAATACTGGTTATATACATGGAACTAATACTGGTTCTATGAATAGAACCAAGACTAGTTCAATACATGTAATCAAAAGCGGTTCTATGCTTTGGACCAAAGCTAGTTCGGCACACAGAACCAGAACTGGTTCTATACATAAAACCCCAACTGGTTATATATATGGAACCCAAACTGGTTCTATGCATAGAACTAAAACAGGTTATATTAATAGAACCGAGACTGGTTCCATAATACAACCTAAACTGGTTCTATATCTCTAACCAAAAGTGGTTATAAACATCTAACAAAGACTGGTTTTATACATGGAACCTACACTGGTGCAATAATACATTCAACTGGTTCTATACATGGAACTGGTTCTACAAGTTGAATCAACACTGGTTCTATACATAGAATCACAAATGGTTCTAGAGAGCGAACCAAATCGGGTTCTGTCAGTTGAACCAATACTGGTTCTATTATCGAACCACCACTGGTTGAATATATGGAACAGAAGTGGTTGCATCATAGAACCACGATTGGTTCTACAAATGGAACCACAACTGGTTCTGTACATAGAACCACGACTGGTTCCATTTATTGCACCAAATATGGTTCTATCAATTGAACCACAAGTGGTTCTACATGGAACCACAACTGGTTCTATACATAGAACCACGACTGATTCCATTTATTGAACCCATTATGATTCTATCAATTGAACCACAAGTGGTTCTATGCATACAACTAAAAATGGTTCCATTCATGGATTCATAATTGATTCCTTATATGGAACCATAACTGATTCTATACATGGACCCCAAAATGGTTCTCCGAATTGGTTCTAATTACTGAACCACAACTGGTTCAACATCGAGACTAACAATTGGTTCAATACTTGGAACCGAAACAAGTTCTATCGATGTAACCAAAATGGCTTCCATATATGGAACCGCAGGTGGTTCCACACATAAAGTCAAATCTGGTTCCATATATCGAACCACAATTGGTTCTATATCGAACCAAAACTGGTTCTGCATTTTGTCCCTGAGATGGAACCCAAATCTAATATTTGGTTCCATACTGAACCACAACTGGTTCTTCATATGGAACTAAAACTGGTTCTATATTGCACACCAATTTCGGTTCTATCTAGAACCAAAACCAGTTCCATCTCAGGGACAAGGTTTAGAACCAATTTGGGTTCCATTCAGAACCAAATTTTTTTGCCGTGTAGTCTCAGTAGTATAAGTACTTCTATCTTTGGACCACTCAGTATGCACATCCATCTCTATTGTTCCCTATTGTATTACATCAATAGTACGAGGTCGGAGTGAGAATAGGGGCCATGGCCCGTCTTTGACAGATCATATATTTTTGCCCCCAGTTGTCAAAAGAATTCTGGAATAATTAAATATAAAAACTAAATATTTTCATTTCTGCATCAACGACAGGGGCGTATCACACCACACTGGAACGAGGTCGATTAGTGCTCCTCACATACTCAATGATTTTACCCACCCCCAACTTTCATTTTAGTTTCTTCGCACTGGTTTCTGAAGCCTACTTTTATCTTTTAAGTTATAATCCACTCGTCTCCTCGTGCACAAATTGACAGTAAGTAATATATTCTGAGTTGAATCGCAATACACTGTACATGTATGTACACATCTGTATGTCAGCCATATGCATTTATATTTGGTAGTGATATCGAGACAGCTTTATGATCCTGAGTGATTAACCGCCCTACTGTTATGGGTAAACGGGTCCATCTCTGGAATCACTACAACACGTATACGCATGTATGTTAAAATTGCTGCTACACATGACTTCAAGTTATCTTTACAGTTTTATACAAGTGATATTTTTAAAATAGAAGTAATCAGTTTTCATGGCATCCACTCATTTTATTTTATGAGAATGCAACATGCTTGTGATATTTTTCTATACTGTTACAAAATACGTTCGTATACAAGGTTTCTGCTGTACAGCTCGTTTTGAGACAATTCTATGTTGTACAGTGGTTCTTTAACGAATTTTCGTAAGGGGGACACTCAACTCCGCCACTAGGAGTTGCTCGTGATGTACCCTGAAAGCTTCGATTGGTCGAAGCGAGGGATAAAACAGTAGTAAGTCATGTACCCAGTGACGCCATGCTAGTGGTTATCATAACGCAAGTGAACTAGCAAGTTAGAGAGAGATAAATTTAATTGCAATAAAACATCCATATGGACAGGTTGAATAACGATGAACATATACATATAGAAAAGAACATACATATATATTAATTATAATTCAAATTCGTGACAGGTAAATCTCAATGTGCAAACGATTATAAAGTACTTAGCAGCAATTGCCGGGTATCAAAGAACTGTCGGATTACGCTGCTAACTTTCGATACAATTTCTGGACAATTATTTGATATAATTAGATTCATTTGTTCATCTATATTTAATTCGCCAAAGATCGTATGATATCTCTGCATGGTATCAAATAATATAGTTCTTAATTCGACATATGCAGGACACTCCATTATGAAATGTTCCTCATCTTCAATTTTTCGCATTGAAAAAACACAGGATAACCTATTTTCAAGTTCACTGGGAGGTTGGTGATGCCGTTCCATTTCGATAGCAAGGCGATGATTACTTATTCAGAGACAGGTGAATATGAACCTATCATCACTTGAACTCGTATACACAAGATATGGTTCAAGCTTAAACTTGCTCTTAAAGAGACAATATGTTCTTAGTTTACTATTATCCGCGTGTATTTGAACATTAAAATCATTTGAATGCTTTGAGTAAAGTTCATTTCTGTATGCTGATACATTTATATTACAGGATGCTAAACTATCACCACTAATTCCAAAGTTTTGAAAATTGATTTGTTTGAACTCAGATTCGTGTGTTCTGTAGCAGCATTTTGCAAAAGTGTGTTACTTGAGACTGATGCTAATTTGTTAACGTAAGATGCCATACGACAAAGAATATCAATGTATAATGGGTAACTGCCCCTTTCAGACATATGAGGTGATTAAATACGTGGCATTAGTGCGCATGCATTCTACGTGTTTTCATGATGACACTATTTCGGACGCCCACTTTGGTATGGCACGGGTGGCCTGCACAGAATTAGATCTTTTTGAAACCAAGGGGTGAGCCGTTGACCACTGTTTGTTGATCACCATGTTGATCATTATATTGATCACTGTTTATAGATCACTACTAGAGATACTCTTCTTGATGAATTACTGACTTTATTACAAGAGTGATCTAACCCACCACATCTGCCCACGGTAGGGTTTTACTGCAACTAGCTATTGTCTCTATCACTACTACCACCATTGCTGGGCTTTACCATAACTGCAACTAGCTTCCCCATGATTATTGATTCTACGGACTTCTACCCAGACAACGTCCATTGCTATCTCCTATCACTACGAATCCTGTCAATGCACGTATGACTGCTATAACTACAGCTTCTGCTGTTCCCGTTCTACATGTGTTATTGCACTATCAGCACTATAATTGGTATCCTTAGCTACTGGTTATCATCCTCAGGTATCGTTACTGTTGATGTCTTCAGTACAGCATTGGGCTTCTACTACTACTACTGACTTCTTTCACCACGACTAGCTTCTGTTTCTGTTTCCTCTCTCTGCACTATTGGTTTTCACTACCATTCAGCGTATTATCCCGGGTTATATAACTATCAGGCTAAAAATTTGCTTTTACTACAATTAACATTAACATCACTGGCCTGTTCAATGCCTACCCCGTGAACACTATTGACTGTCGAATCGAGCAACTCCGCCACTCATCTGGGAAATCTGGGGATCGTTGATCATAATAGTGTTACCAGGACAACCAACATTACGTCACTGACGTGTCCTGCTCCTCCAATAATTGATTCATCCAATTAGGGTTTCCGGGATATATAATATACTGCCCCAGGTCTTTAGCACACCATCGGTGCTTGCATCTAGCAAATATTGCACAGCTACATATTCTTTCTGTGTGACCTGACTATATCCCTGCACCACCCACGGTCAGGCCCTCGCCTATTGTCCGTCGTATACCGGTACAGGGTGGAGGTGGACATGAAATTGCCCGAAGTTCTGATTTTAACTAACCTATGTTTCTGGACAAAGAATTTAGACAATAAGTCTACATTCGCTATAATTAACAACGACAATCGACAACAGTGCGGCAAAGGCCGTCTCATTATTCTTTATATCATGGCATTGCTGATTCCGTGTTTATTTTCTAGGGTTGGTCCCACTCACATATACCCAACCAAGCAACCACCTGCGACAGTTCTATGCCTGTATACGAGCGGTATGCGGAGATCTTTCTTTTAACATAGCCCATATCTGACAATGGTACTCCTGCTACTATATACGCGTAAAACATAGCATTGTTAGTTTTATATTTTCTAAAGTAGAATTGCGTGAGCTAATTAATGACTGGGCATATCAAACAAGCCTTCATATCTTCTGAAACAATTATTAGTCACTTTGTATTGAATTAAATTGAAATTATTACAACCGTGGCGACACAGCTTACAGGTTAATCAAACCTAGTACAAATGATCACGCTCAAGCAAGTTAAACATACTTTTTGTTAAAATTGTAGATTTGAAAGTAATATTGATTCGGTGTCGCTATTGTGTGACGTCGACAGTGCCTTTAGGGCCGGGATGCTGATGAATTTAGCACAAGAGACAGATGAATTCGCTAAATTGCTAAATTTTTAGAAGTATATCTGATTATTTTAAGTCGGCAGATATTTATGCTTTTTTATAATTCAGTGATTGCAATAGGCCAGCTACAATAATTAGAGGAATAAGAAATACTGAAAACATCATCTTAGGTGGCCTGCTTACATTCTTTTATGTGAAAGCATTTCATTCACGCCGGATTTCACGCCTGGTGTAGTTACACATTTCTCAGTACCTATAGAATACATGGCGATCTGGGTAGAAAATACTGCCTTTGTTGTTGCTATATAAATTTGCTTGATTAGAACTGGAAAAACGCATCTACCACTAAAGAAAAAAAAATCACAGACGGTATAGGTTTTCATTTTTGTTCCATATAGTGTTGCTCATGATTGGAACGAGCCATGGTTTTTAAGTTGTTATTGGAAAATATTGCTGATTCATCGGTAACTTCTTGTAATAGTTTTATAACATGTACACTAAAGATTATAGCTAAAATATGGGCAATACATTTAATACAGAAATAGAAATGCATGAAAAAGAATTGAGAAGATTAAACAGAAAAGATCTTACTCGAAGCAATGTGCTGCAGTCAAAACCCACTGTCGTCGTATAAGAGTTCCAGTACACATGTGTGGTATGTCTGTTTTTCGATTAAACGCATTCTCCAATTTGAAATGCAAGGAGACTAAAGAAGGCCACTGTTTGGGCTCCAGAGGAATGCCCCCAACCACTCGCTTGTGACGGAGTAGAACCGATGTACAACACTGCGTGAAGATACTTGCAACAACTGAAACAATAAAGCACAAAAGATGTATGCTCACTTGAAAATAAGCTGTGTGAGATAAAGTGTAATTTTCGATAAAGTTTCCAGTTTGGAGCTTTGAAGATTAGGTCACTCTGCACTATATCCAAGATTTATCCCAGAATAATATGGCTGATGTACGTTTTATCAATATGCGCATATTAACATATTAACCTAACCTTGGAAAGTCATTTTAACAATAGGCCTCTGTGAATCTCAAATGTTGGGCAGAATCAAATCCCGAATCGAATCAAGCAGAGGTTTTGTAATCGAATCGAACCCTGAATCGAATCGCATGACTCTTCAGGTTATAGATATTGCATCTTCTTACAACCGCAGGTATGACCAATGGCAACTCAAGTATTGCATTTTATTACACGCCTGTTCTATGAAATCTCCATCTACAGCAACAACCATGTGGAAATCGAAAATCCGTTCCGCACACATGTGTGGACTGGAAATCGTTGACGGACTATTTTTATAAAGAAGCGAATTTTCACTGGAATTTTCCACAATTCGTGCACCGCAATTACAATTTCAATCACTAGCGATAGCTAAAAATCGTCCGCTGAGTTCCAATGTATTCTATGTTACAGAAAGCACAAAAAACACATTAGAACTCCGGGGACGAAATAGTAACACGGGTTCCCCTCACAAATTTAGTTGGCGATAAAATGTGTTCTTTTTGTTGATAGTTGTCAAATGAATTGCTGAGTGTCCTTGTAACTGTTTTTATAGACGTGAAGGTTTGTGGTAAACACAGAACGACATGCGTATGTGAATGGGTTAATCGATATGCCACTTGTGCCATCGTGGAAGGATAAAACTCTAGGTCTGCGATCTCTCATTCTATCCTTCCGTGTTGGCTCTCGTGCCATATCAATTAACCCATTCACACACGCGTATAGTTCTGTGTATGTATCCTGTTTGGGAAAGTCAATCAAAAAGTGGAATATTATCAGAACAGAATCAAAGGAGTTTCGAAAGAGGAACCTCCAAGAGGAAAAACTTTGTAATATTTTGAGAACATCTTGATGATTCTAAAATTTCTGAATCAGCGCAATACAAATCGAATCGAATGAAATCTGGATGCTTCACAAGGCCTTACAACAGATCTGAATATTATGTCCATATGCATGATAGTAGAGTGAAATCGGGGATACAAGCACATTTCATTTTTTGTCTCGATCGCACCTCATCAAAAACTTAGTTTTTTTCGAGCAAATCACGTTCATCACGATCAAAATGTATGGATTTGTATGACGTGATACATACACGATCACATCATCAGTTTTCCTGGTTTTGACAGTGTTTGGGGTAGACGAAGCATCGCGGGTTTAACGTTTAATTTCTCTAATGATCAACGTGGATCTGACTAAAATTTCGACGGAATTTTACCAAACTCTATAAAATTCCCTCTCTTAAAAATTCACTTTTAGGTGCACTAGTAAATCTGACAACGACCGTTCTCGGGAAAACACTCACCTTTTTGCAGAGGTAACACGGACCCGCCATTTAGGTGAATTTTTTCCAAAAGAATACCACCAAAAAACACAATCAGTGTGGATGAAAGACTAGTGATCCAACGTCGATTCCCGCGGAAAAACGGAGTTCGAATCGAGCAGCGAATTTATCAGTGTGCTCGAACTCGTAGCGAGGTTTTTGGCAAGGAGAGAGAGATAGCTTGCAGAGTCTAAAACGTGTGAGGTGAGCCCAATCCTGTCTGCAATTATGTGGATATTGTGAGTTGTGAGACGGTTGATAAAAAATTGTTTTGATCAACGAATAACAGAATTATCGATCAATCAGCATTGGCTTCATTCTATTTTCATCATAAAGTTTAATAACCGTTTTTGTCATTAAAGAAAAAAAACTGAAAAGAAGTTGTTATTTTTTACTTATATAATAAGAAGTAGAAAAAAAATATTTTACAATTAATAATTATTATCATAAAAGTTTAACAATTCACAACAAAAATTGAAAAATTACAAAAATTTTTTGAAAAAAACTATTTTAATAATAAGAAGTAGAAAAAAAAACCCAAAAATATTTTTACATTAACAATGATTATCATTAAAAAAAAATACACTCACAAAATTTTGTCATTGAAGAAAAAAACTTGTTAAAAAAAGTTGTTATTTTACATATATAATAAGAAGTAGAAAAAAAATTAAAAATATTTTTTACAATTAATAATTATTACCCTAAAAAGTTTAACAATTCACAAAAATTTATGTGAAAATCACAAAAAATATTAATAATAAGAAGTAGAAAAAAAACCAAAAAATTCTTTACAATTAACAATTATTATCATAAAAAAATAATCAGTAATGACATCGTCAGTATCTAAACAATCCATATTAAAATTGAAGAGAATTGAGAGATATTCGAAGTACGGTAGTAAAATTTATAGACTGCAATCGCACAATGCCATCGAATTGAAGGACGTGGAGACGAGTGGATTGAGAGAGAAATATGACAAATATACATTGCCTTTGACATTGAACGAGACCACCTTGGATTTAAATGTCAAGACGATCTCTTAGACATTCTCAATGAGGAGATAAAAAAATTAAATCCAGAGGTCTGTCATTCATCTACAGGAGTAATATATGTCCGATCGTCTCTAAAGAGGTAGTCGACAAATTGAATCTGATCAATGAGGAAAAACGAACATTTAAGAGGGTGAATCTAGTTTTCCTATGGATTTATCAGGAGGGAGACAATAGCTTTAAAGTTAACATGCTCGTCACGGACGTGAAAATATGATAAAAAAAGAGAGAGTTAGTTCATTACAGATTGATTTTAATCTCGACTTGAGAGCTTATTAAAGTATTTATCATGAAGTAGTACTCGTTTTTTTCTGTTTTTTTCTATTGTTTCTTTGTCATTAAATAAAAAATAAACAAAAAAATATATGTATAATAAGAAGAAGTTTAAAAATTCCCCCAAAATTGTTTTGAAAAATTAAAATAAATATTATATATTAAATAAAAAATGCCAAAAACAAAAAAGTATAACGTGGAAAAAAAATTATATTTTTCTACCAAATCTGAGTTGAAAAGGTATTGTAGAAATCTAAGAATTAAAAATTATAATCGTTAAAAAACCAAAGAATGATTGATCAAAGCCTGTGTGCGAGGAGACTTGTGATCTATCACTGGTGAAATTACAAGCCAAAGTGCATCAGTCATTGAAATTGAAAGTGTCAAATACATGAAAAAAGATGAATGCATACATAAGTCATTTGCTCAACGGAAAGGGAATGGATGAAAGATCTGCGGTAGTGACAAAAACAACTTGAATCACGAAAAAAAGGATGATAAGATAGCGATGACAAAACAACGTCAACAAACGACTGAGAAAACTAAGAAGCAGAAGAAGAAGACGATAGCCATTAAACGAAAAGTGGTAAAACAGCAGAAGGTTTCGAAAGAGAATAATAAAAAAAATGAAAAACGACGCGGTTCGAGATGACAATTTGTTCGAAAAAAAAATGATGGATGCAATCGAGAGAGTAGTGAATGAAAAAAAATGTTCTCGATGTTATAACAGATATTGTGATTGAAGCATTGAAATCACCATTGTTTTTGATAGAACGAGACGAAGCCATCAAAGGATGGTTACAAACTTTTGACATGAAGCCTGGTCTCATGAAAAAAATCGATCCTGAATCATTCATGGAATGGGTGAAGGGTAGAATGTTGGACGTAATTCGAAAACATTTAGATAAGGGTCTAAAAATAACAATGATCTTGTATTGTCTGATGAAAAAGGTCGACGCAAAAATAGGTAAGAACCTGGAACGACATGCCTTTTTCCGATCTAAAAACGAGATTTTGTTTAGAGATGATGAATAAGTTGACGTTTATAAAGTATTGAAAGACAAGATGATGGAAGCTATGGTTACTTTTCAAAACAAGGGAAGTAATTGGACGTTTGAGAAGATATTGAATCTCGAGATTTACGTGGATAAACACGATCCTCTGAAAGCATCTTCCTACATAAAATTACCTTATTTCGTATTTAAAAAAACAAGCCATGATCAACGTGAAAAATGAAGATGATAACGAGTGTTTCAAATGGGCGATCACATCGGCCTTGTATCCCGTAGAAAAGGATGCTCAGAGAGTTTCCAAGTACTCAGAGACTTGTAAAAATCTTGATTGGACGGGAGTGTCTTTCCTGACGCGGTTGAAAGATATCAGAGATTTCGAAAAGCTAAATCCCACCGTGGCCGTGAACATCTTGGGATATGAGAGAGATGATAAAAAAGGAGTAGTCTATCCTCTCAGACTGACTTCACGCAAAGAGAGAGAGAAAAGATTGTTAATTTGTTATTGATTTCAGAGGGTGACAATCAACATTATTGCTGGGTTAAAAATATGAGTTGTTTGCTGACGAAGCAGATTAGTAATCATAAGTGAGGGAGATTTTTCTGTTTTAACTGCATGAATTCGTTCCATAGTCAAGAATAATTGATGTGTCATCGGGAATACTGCAGCGAAAAGCAAGGCATTGTCTTCAAAATGCCTAAACCTAACACTTGCGTGGATTTTCGGAACTACAAAAAAAGATTAGAACCACCATTTGTCATCTACGCTGATTTTGAATGTTTCACCATGAAAATAAATTCTTGCCAGCCTGACGAGCGTAGGAGTTATGCTGAAAAATATCAGAAGCACGTACCTTCGGGTTATTGTTATTATGTGAAATGTTCTTTCGATGATCGAGAATCGTCGGGTCCATTCATCTATACCAAATGTTCAGATGATGATGATGTGGCTCAAAGATTCGTAGAAGAGTAAGAATCGAAAATTCAAATATTATACGACAAATTTAAAAACCCTAAAGACATGATCATCACGCCAGAACAACAGCGAGAATACAACAAAACCATCGAATGTCACATCTGTAGACAATTATTCGATAATAATTGTGAAAATAATAGAAAAGTTAGCGATCACGATCACTACACAGGTATGTTTCGCGGTGCTGCTCAGGTTACGACAGTCATTTGTTCGTGAAAAATATGGGTGTTAGCGAGGGGGAGTTGAATTGCATCGTGCAAAATGATGAAAAATACATTTCATTCACCAAATGTAAAGTCGTCGATAAAGAGAGAGTCATCGATGGTTTGATTGAGAAAATTAGTCCCATCCATAGAGAGATACATTTCATTGATAGCTATAAATTTATGTCAACCAGTCTGGAAAAATTAGTCACCAGTTTGAATAGGGAGAAATTTAAAATCATGAGTAAACATTTTAATGATCAACGAGAATTGGTGGACATAATGTTGAGGAAAGGTGTCTACCCTTACGATTACATTAGTGATCTCGAAAAATTCTACGACGTCGCTCTACCTCCCAAAGAAGATTTTTATTCAAAATTATACCAGTCTCACATTTCCGACGATGGTTATGAACATGCGCAAAAAGTGTGAACATTATTTGACATGAGATCCATGAGAGAATATCACGACCTGTATTTGAAAACTGACGTGCTTCAAAAAACTTTCGCCGAGTGTGTCGTCGACATTATGACCTAGATCCGGCTTGGTATTTCACTGCACCCAGACTCGCTTGGGATGCTCTCTTGAAAACGACCGAGGTTTGATTGGAATTATTAATGGATGTAGACATGTGCTCATGTTCAAAAAAGCTGTGAGGGGTGGTGTCTCTATGATTTCCACTAGATATGCTAAAGCTAATAATTATCACATGGGAAAAGATTTCAATTCTGAAAAACTCGATTAAATACATACAGTATTGGAACGCTAATAATTTGTACGGTTGGGCCATGAGTCATCCTTTACTGATCGGAAATTTCAAATGGGTCGAAACGTTGGAAGAAAAAGAAAAATGGAGAGACTATCCTCGTATTCTAGAGGTTGATTTGGACTCTCTGGAAACGTTACAGGATCCTCACAACGATTATCCGCTAGCTCCCGAAAGAATAGAATTGAATGGCATCGAAAAACTCGTTCCTAATTTAAATCACAAACGCAAGTATGTGATCTACTGCGAAAATCTGAAACATTACATCGATCACAGGATGAAATTGATTGACGTGCATTGAATCATTCGATTTAATGAGGAGCCTTGGATGAAAAAATACATCGATCTCAACACGAATTTATGAATGCAGGCTGAGAGTGACTCGAAAAAGATTTATTCAAACTCATGAACAATTCCGTGTTTGGGAAATCTATGGAAAACATGAGGAATAGAACTAATGTTCAACTCATCACGTCTGAAGAGAAGTCTAGAAAATTAATCGTGAAACCCAGTTATCAACATAGAACCATACTCGATGAAAATGTAGTGGCCATGCACATGCTAAAGACACATCTAAGTTTCGATAAACCCTGTTATCTCGGATCGATCATCTTAGACATTAGCAAGCAGTTGATGTATGAGTTGCACTACGATTACGTCAAAGCAAAATTCGATTCGAAAGCTAAACTATTGTTCACCAACACAGACGACACAGACAGTTTAGCTTATGAAATAGAGACTAGGGATATCTTTGAGGACATAGCGTCAGACGTGAATGAATGGTTCGACATGAGTAATTATCCCAACGACCACCCATCTAAGATTCCAAAGGGCATCAATAAAAAGGTATTGGGTAAACTTAAAACAAGAGTGGTGGAAGACAAATCACCAAATTCGTGGGTTTGAGACCTAAACTGTACGCTTATCTCATCGATGGTGACAAGATCAAGAGATGTAAAGGCATTCAAGCATGTGTGACGAATAAAAAAATCGCTTTCGGAGTGTATAACGAGTGTCTTTTCGAAAATTTGACAGTGTATAAAAAGATGGCTACGATTCAAAGCAAATTGCATGAGATATACACCAAATTAATCAATAAGATTGCATTGATGGCTGACGACGATAAGAGAATTATATGCGAGGATAAAATACACATTTTCGCTCTCGGACATTATTCTGCGATATTTCAACAAAATCAAGAGGATGATGAATGGAGTATGACCGAAGACATCGAAATGTCATAAGTTTTAAAAAAAAACTTATGAGTTTATAAATTAAAAAAAGAATAGAAAAAAATAATAAATAAAAAACAAAATAAAAAAAAAAACAAAACATATTATGAATAATAAGAAAATAAAACACATATCCGTAAAAGGTGTCGCCTTACCCAACGAACCCCTATCCAACATTGATATATTGAAAGTGGCAAAAGATTTAAAAATCAAAGATTTTGAAGATGTGTCTTTTCTAGAGATGCCTTGCCAAGAAAAAAAGATTACGATTCGGAATGTGGAATTTTAAATCTGACGACATTGGAGGTGAGGGCACGCATTGGGTCACGTGGTTTTCGAATCAGAATGAAAATTATTATTTCGATAGCTACGGAATCTCACCACTGATAGAAATAAGGAACTATTTAACGTCAGTTATTTACAATACAGAATGAGTGCAAACACCGGATCGAGTGTTTTGAGGTCACCTATGCCTCTATGTTCTCAAGAGATGGTCGGAAGTGGATCAAAAATTTTTGGGGGGATATACATATGGAGAGATATATAAATAAATAAAAAAAATTTGGTTGCAATAATTGAAGTAATAAAAAATATATAATTTTTAAATAATAAAAAAACAAAAAAACAAAATAAAACATGACAGTCAGGGGGGGGGGGGGGGGGGGGTCAGGAAAAAATTTGCAGACACTAGGCCCGAAAAATTTTTTTCCACCCCTAAGGGACCCACCACCCCACCCCCCCCCCCCTCTGCATATTTTTCCACCGACAGTTCAGGGACCCACCCCCAATTCCACAAAAACTGTATAGTCAGGATTTCAGTCATATTTGTTCCATTTCATACTTTCAACTTGCTTCCACATTTTTTAACAGTCTTATTCAAGGGAATTAACTCCATTAGAACAAAATTGGAAGTTTCAGAGTTATGTTTAGAGTCACAATTTTGTCTCCAGTGAGGAGAAAACAACAAACACATTATATGTAACTTGTCCTCAGAAAAAGGTATCAAAATAGTGTTCCACATTAAGAACAGATGTCTTTTAATGAAAAGTTTGTTATGTTTTTTTTTGGTAGGAAGTGGGCATCCCTAAATTCGTGCTACTGCTAAGCCCCCATGATGATGCTCCTCAGCTTTATGAGAACATACAAGTGAGTGAAGTGACATGCACTCATGTTGAAATGAACCAAGTTGAATCAACCAAGTTGAATGATCAAACCACAGTATGAACACTGGTACTAATATGAACTGAGCAGGGGCGGATCCAGGATTTTGAAATAGAGGGGGCGCCATCCAATGACAGTTTGACACTCAGTTGCAAGTTCTGGGGGGGGGGGGGAGGGGGGCACTAACTCATCTGCGAAACGGGGGGAGAAAAAATTGGAAAATGATAAATCAACTTCACACTTTCCGTGGCTATTCGATGGTACATGGCGATCATTCGAATTGCGGGGGGTTGGGTTGTTTGGGGTATTTATATATTCACTTCAGCACTCCTGGAGACTGTGACATCAACTACCAATGGTGGACTCAGAATTTAGCTAAGAAGGGGCACCGCTTGTTTGCCTGGTATGAATTTCAAAAAGATTGAAACTGGTATTTCACATATCAATGATCTTCGTTTGAACGGATTTTGGTTTGGGCAATAGAGGGGGCGCGCGCCGGGTGCGCCCCCATCTAAATCCACCCATGGTGAAGTACCGGTTTTCAAATCCCATGCCCACGACCCTCACTCAGTCAGAGTCTGAGGAGAAAACCAAACATGATTTGAGTGGAAAACACAACTCAAAAATGCTAGATGCAAACATTTAGCTAGTAATAGTATCACCATCGGAGGTTGTTAGACCAAATTTGATGCAGGCTGCAGGGGTTGATAAAATTAAAATAATTTCAATAAAAAATTTTGCACATTACTTTGTTTTAGTTTACTTTCTCTGTCTCTACCTTTTGTTTAGTTTACTTCTCATTCCTTTCTTAATTTGATTTATTCTGTTCCTCAGCTTGGTTTGTTTATTTTGTTTCAGTTCTTTTCACCTTCTGTTTTATTTTCTTCTCTTTTTGCTGCCTAACGGATGGGGTCGGATTGGTGGAATCTCTCCTTTCATGTAAGTTGTCAAAGTAATTCACGTTGTGTCTGTACTACATACATATTTCTCAAAAAAGTCTTATGCCACAACACAGTATCCTGTATCTGCTCTCTGGTTAATGGGGTTATTCGTAGTCGGTGCATAGAGGCACGTACAAGCTGCACATGCTTCCACGCGCCAAATACACTTAACACCGTTCTACTACATTTATGAATGTAGCTCAACCAGAGAGCAGATACAAGCCAGTGGGGGTGATTTCTGTGAATATTCAAGAAACCATAGTACTTGGTACTTGTTCAACATAAGTGAGGAAGGTTGTTCGATATAGTATTAATCGTATTCAGTGATCTTGAATTAACGAAAATGCCGGTCAGGTTGTATCCGAGATAAATTTTGATTATTCAAGATCTCAACCCCCCAAAAACCAAATTTATCATTCTAAATGGGCTAGAATGCATCCAGATACATGCTAAAATGGTTTTGTAAGCTCAATCTATTGCAAAAATGTGTTTTTTTGGCTGGAGGAAAAAATTTGCAAACTGTCTACTTTACGTGTTTTTTCCAGCCTCAGGGTATCAACCCACCACATTGCCAACTTGGACGAACGATATGTTCAAAGATACGAACCTTGACAAGAACCTTTAAATTTAAATAATAAGAAAATGTATAATCTTCCCGAACCGATCGATCAGTCGGAAGCTGCGACTAAAAATATGTTGATAGAGGAGACAAAAATTTTCGGCAGATGATGAGAGATAATTGCGTGAATAAAGCCATGACGGACGATCTCGACTTGAAATCTAAACGAGTGGTGAACATAGCATATCCTAGAGATTCGACCAATGTTGCCACTAAAAGATATGCAGACGACTCTCATGCAAGATTCAGTAAACATCTGAGAGATCGCTACGTTCCTAAAGTGATGCAGTCTGAATTGAATGCGAATTTTAACAAGATAATTAACGTATCCAGTCCCATGAATCCCAATGATGTGGCAACCAAACAATACGTAGACTTGGAACTGAGAAAGAATAACGTCAACAAGCTAGAAATGAAACTGGATCTGGATGTGGGATTCAATTAGATATTGAATCTGTCTGCGATCGACGATATGGATGAAGACTCGACGGTAGTCAATAAAGGCTACGTGGATTCTGCCATACAGGATGCTCAATCCTATCTGGAATCTCAAGTCGACGACTTATATCTGAACAAACAATCCAGAGGAAAAATGGAGGCCGGCATCAACATGAATGGTTGTGAACTATTTGGTCTCGATGACGAACCAGAATACGATTCCAGTGCAGTCAGTAGAAAGTTCTTGGAAGAAAATACGGTTTGGAGAAAAGGTGATATCATGGAAGATAACCTAGACATGGGAGGGCACGCACTCACGAATCTGCCAGATCCCACTAACATGACGGATGCATGCAATCTGATCTCCATTGTGGAAAAGATAAAATACGCCAGACAATTGATCACCATCTGGGCCGAGGAGAGTGGTGCATTAGGTGAGGGAAAAGCCGAATGCTCTTTTGGAAATGGGGGTAGCGGACCATTGCACGGTCTGTGGGAGGTGATATCATTCGAATGAGTCTAACTTCTACGGACTTGAGCAACAAAGCAATCGTCAATCTTCTGGTGAACGGTGTGGAATGTGAGAAGAGTTACAGTGTCGGAAAGATGAAGAAGCAACATTCGAACACAGGCATCTTCAGTACACCTCTCAAGATGCAGATGGGGGATAGGCTCAATTTCAAGACGAAAACCAATACTTCTCAAGCTGCCACTTCAGTGGTCTCTCTGTTAATCAAACTGGACCCTCTAAACAAACAGTTAGTACAAAAAAAATTGAAAATAATAACAAAAAAACCACCAAAAAAATGAATGACGATGAAAAATTAATACAATTTCTCAAACGCAAATGATTCTTAACTCTTGAAAACCTGAGAAGCAAGAAAGATAAATTGCGTTTGATATCGTGTTTTGCATCTTATCAAGGAGAAAACCTAAAAGACGTGTCTAGGTTTAACAAACTCTTACAGTTATTATTCTTGCTTAAAAAAGTAAGCAAACAGCAAGAGAAATATATATTTTGTGAAGATATAAACCGTTTCAAAATTGTGTAAAGGAGACAACTTAAAAAAATATATATACTTGAATATTCAATTTCTTAAAGTCCAATTATATATTTTTTTTTATTACTTTTTATTTTGTTTTGGTTTGACATTCCGAACTTGCATAAATCGTTATTTGTTTTGGTTTAACATTCTTAAAACACTCGTCCATGTCTAAATCAAGATTCAACATAGCAATAATAAATTCTTCAAAAGCTGTTTTTCCTCTATACGTTAACGTATCTAGTAAATGTCTCACGCAATCTTTCATGGATGTGCCCTGTTTTTTAATTTGTTCTACCATTTCCGAAGTCAATATAAGAGGTGTTGTCATTTCCAATCGATCCAATATATTTAATAAATTGCTCTCATTTATGTTACCTACCAAATGTGTTCGATTTTGTCTCAAACATTCTCTAACTTGATTATTCATTTTTTAGGGTTTTTTATTATTATTTATTTTTTTTTTTATATTTTATCATTATTTTTTGGGGGGTATTTAATTTCTATTTTTATATTATATCATCGAACGATAGATATTTTTTGTCCATCCATTTCGAATTCTAACTCTCTATCAGATAGGACTAGAGCAAAAGCCCCGGTTCTCCTCAGCACATTCTTATCGAATTGCAGCTTGATCTGAATGGAATGTCTAAGACGCTACTCTTGAGTCATCGCTCGCTCTGTTTACTAATGTCGAATATGAACAGGGGATACATCGATTTATATTCGGTGGGAGTGATGTTAGGATTACCCATCAATTCGTCCAGCCGGTGATATTTCTTTCTGAAATCTGCGGCGTTGCCGTATAGTCTGCAGAAATCGTTCTTATCGAAAGAGGCATTGTAATCGATGGCCGGATATCTCGTGGCATTTAGAAATACCTGTATCTTTCTCAAGTTACAATGATCGAATAGGGAAGGATTTTTCTCTTGAGACCCATCCCTATTGGTTTGAAATGCCACCACGATGAATTGTGGTCTTTCTGAAGTAGATTTCACAGTCAATCTCCAATTGAAGTAATTGGTAGATGGTGGAATACTAGCTGAGTTTCACTGTCTCATTCAAAATCCCACCGGTAATTTACTCTTCGATTCTATAATCTTGTAGAGACATATTTTCTCCGCGACTGAAGACAATACATGTGGAACGAACCAAGATATCTTGTTCAGATGTATCTTACCCGCATCGATCGCAGCGGGTCTCATAATGGCTTCATCGTTTCCTTTTCGAATCAACGTCAGATTGTGTTTGAATCCATAGAGAATCTTATCATAATCTTCCACGAAACCGAATATATGTTTCAGAGGTATCCTGAATGAAAACGTTCCTTTGGGTCTCAATGTCTTGACGAGGTAATCGAATCTCAGGGCGGCACCAGTATTGGCTGCACTCATGTCGGCAATGGTGTCCTTCACCCACAGTTGATTGAGTCCTTTAGATTTTCAAAAATCGTCTGAATACGTCAAGAGTCCATACTTTGTGGTGGCTTGTCTGGGATGAAACACGGATTCTGTCTCTTGTCCTGAGAGCATGTATTTTATATCACTGAACAGATGCCTCATACCATTATTGGCAAGAGTGACCACGTCATCATCGACATAATCACTTCCATCTTCCTTGGTGAGATGCCCCTGTATCACTATGTCACTTTCGCTGGGATGAATGGACAGATCTTGAGTTTCGACATTGATTCTTATTTCACCGGCATTGTTTAGACTGGCTCCAGTCACTGGTTCGTACTCATGAACTTCATATTCTTGAATGCTTTCGTCTCTCAATATATCTTCGGTTATATCTAATATATTCGTCATGGTTGTTTTTTGTTGTCTGTATGTGTTTAATTCACTTTTTTTTTATTGTTTTTCTTTTAATTATTAATTTTATTTATTATTTTTTTTCCCCTTTTAACTATATATATGCAAAAAAAATAAAAGTGAAGGACTGGTTCTTCAAAATGTTGTCTTCTGCAATTCTTGTTCATAAAATGTTCCGATGATTTCTCTGCTGTCATCTTCATCATCCTCTTATGCTTCTATTTTGTAACGATCTTAAAAATTTCGTCAGTCCATTGAGGAGTGTAACCTTTTGGGAAGAGTGACATAAGAAGTGATTCTCACTCGATCGCCAACTGCAAATTTTGCTGATTTGGACTCCTTCTTGATCTTAATCCTTTTGGGATAGTGATTAGTGAAGACGCGTTTTTCATTTCGTGGATCGTTAGCTTCTGCGGGAGTCATCTTGATCGATCTGTGTCATGTATTGTTGTATTCTTCGACCAGTTCATCTAGAACGTCGATATATTTCTTGGTCTTATTAGCCGTGAAATACTTGTACATTTTTTCCTTCATGGCTCTATTCCAACATTCGATCATGTTAGCTTTCCCTTCATTTTCAACGGAATAGAGGTCAACCAATGGATGAACGTGACTGTTGTAAAATTCTTTCCCTTTGTCCACCCGCAATTTATCTGGTTTTCGAGAAGATGATGCAAATATACTCTTCAGAGCCTCGGCCAGGCAAGGTCCTGATTTATTCTTCAGAGACCTCATCCATCCATATTTCGAAAAACGTTGATGACCGTCAGTATGTATTTAATGCCCTTGTTCCATTTTGAATGCGATTTCATGTCGACCAGATCGGCTGACCAAATCTGATCCAGACACGGTATGAATACCCTTCTCCTTCTAAATTTACGTATGACGGGCTTGTGTAATTCATTCACCAATGCTTTCATTAATAATGTTTCTGGACATTTTTTTTATGACCCCCATCCGATCGACGTTTGGTACTGATTACCTTACCGACCAACGAACGTTCGCGTCTCTCTCTCCTAGTGGGACTTGGTATATTTTTCAACGTCATCAACATGTTTTTATCACAGATTCGATTACGATTCTCGACATTGGGATATTTAGCGTAGCACAGATCGTGAGTGTAAGCAGCCAAATCCACCCTATTGATGGGTTTGCTCCAAGATTTAGGTGTCAGATCTCGATTCAATCTCTTATTTAATTTCGTGCCAGGTCCTGTGAATTGATGTTCTGGCAGATGCATTTCAACGGGTAGATTATTAATCAATTTATTTATCAAACCAGCACCATGTTTGACGAATTGCGTTTTTGTCGAACCGCTTTTATTATATGGGACTTTCATTTTTTGTCAGTACTTTTTTAACGTTAACCGTTTCGGTAACTCTCTTGCATTTGACACAATACATTTTTTTTGTATATATATATATTTTAATTATTTTTTTTTTTTTTAATTTATATATAATTTTTCTTCTTTTATGTATACATTTTTTTCAATCGATTGCTTCTGGATTCTTTTTAGTATCCAATAATTTACGAAACGATTGTCTCGCTACTTCCATAACTTTTTCAGTGAGAGAATCCTTCATTTCTTCCTTGAGAATCTGACGACTCATAACACTTATTTTTGCTTTCATGACTTCGTATTTTTGTTTTTCGTTCAAAATGTCAATGAATTCACCATCCCAAATCCTACCATCTTTCAATGACATAGAGATCTTATCCGACACGGAATCGATCTTTGCATCGGCCAAAATGCTGATGTTTTCATGTTTCTTGGCCTTCACGGATAATTTCTTAGAGAGAAATTTTCCGATCGTACTGACGAATCCGGCAGTCAAAGCCAATCCTTCTATGGCCAATACGACCGGAAGAGCAATGAGGTCGGTCGACAATAGACTGATTCCGGCAACGTTCAAACCCATAGAGATCGTGATGAGAGTCAAATCCACACCACTCACAAATTTCTCTAATCTCGAATATTTCTTAATGAGCGAACAATCTCTCTCTCACACATCAGCTACAATTGAATTCTATTGATTTGTTTGATTCGATACCTTTGTGCATCATCATCACTACTTTCTAGTGATAGAAGAGGTGCCGTAGGTTCCACCCTCTCTAACGATGGATAGATGCTTTTACTTCGAAGTTCCATTTTCAATTCATTTTTATTTTATATCTATTATTATATATTTTATGTATTTTTTTTTTCACTCTTTATTATTTTAACAAAACAAATTTTTTTAGTGGTTTGTGGCGAAGATACGGGGGATCACACACACCATCATCGTCGTTGTCTGGAAGATATGGGAAATAACACATGATGATTTTTAACACCTTTCGACCAAAGCAAGCTCTCGATTTCATGGAATCATTTGTTTTACTCATAATTAATTTATACAAAAAACATTTTCTATTCTTATTATTCATTTTTTTTCTATTATTATGAATATTCTAAGTTTTTAAAAAAATTTTTTATTTCTTATATAAAGATATATAAAAAAACAATTATTATTTAATTATTATTTAACGGAAATTTTTTTTAGTGGTCTCCCCTTTTCCAACAAATATTCCAAAACACGTTCCCTGTCTTCGGTGGTGAGACTTCGATGCGCTAACTTTAGTTCTGCTGATTTAGTAGGCTCGAGTTCTCCAACGCAAGATGTGAATTGTCTCCAACATTTGATCACGTCATCACGCTGGACGTATTCCAATGCGGGCATGAAATACATGGTGATGGTGTCTTCCCATTCCACCAGAAGACACGAATGATCAATGTGATTAAATTCTTTCTCCTCTCGACAACTGAGGCATCTTTCGTTCAAGACACAAGGAAGTTGTTCATTCACACAGATCACGTAAGCTCTGCACAGCGCTCTTCTAAGAAACCAAGCTCTCGATTCCATGGAATTCATCATAATTTTTATATATAAAAAATTTTTTTTATTCTTATTATTTTTTTTTTCTATTATTTTGTTTTTAGTATTTTTTAAAAATGTTTTTTCTCTTTTATATATATTTCATTTTTTTTTAATAACAACATACCTATTCATCTCATCATCAAACGAATGAATGAATACTTCTCATCTATTACGATCGCACATATTATTATTGGAAAGAGATGACTTCGAAAGTTGGAGTTTATGCCTATTGTATTTTGATAAAAACCATTATTTTTTTATCGTCGTCGTTAGAATGATACGGGAAATATTGTTTTCTCTTCTTTTGTTTCATTTTTTAAAATTTTTTGTTTTTTATAATAACATACCCAAAATGGGTATATTCTAAAACGCGAATTCTGACCGAACAATAAACCTTTACCAATCGGTTCCACATTCTCTCCGGTCTTCAGATAGAGACCATCTCTGTGGAAAGCATTGCCACCTTTTCTCATGGGTCTTAGATACAATCCTTTACCTTTGACATCTACATGACACGGCTCCTCCCTTCTTCCAAGATAGTCTGTTTCCTCTCTTCTTCAGAAACAACCCTCTACCCATTATTTTGTCGACTCCCAAACTAGCAAGTCCCGAGAGAGCTCCCACGCCCAGAGCTGGCAACACCGTCTTTGTGAGAATGGGTAATACTTTGGTAGCGAGTCCTGCCAATAGCAGTAAGAAACCACCTTTCATTCTCAGATTGTATCTCAATTGGGCGGGACTCAATCTCACTGTCATTCCCACTCGATTACAAATCACTTTCTCCATCCTTTTGATTTGAGTTTTAGTCCAGGCGATCAGATCGCTACCACCAATCGCCAGATATTCGTAACTGAATTTAAATCTAATGGCCTCGCCTCGATGGCTCAATGCTCTGAGAAGTTTAGCTTTCTGTCCTTAAGATATGTTCACATTTTTAATGATGTATCGACTGCTACTCATATTTGTTGTTGTTTTTTTTTCACTGGATTATAATTTTTTTTTAATTAGAAGTATTACAAGTTGGTAATTTTTTTTAATTATTATAAATATTAGAAGTTTTTTTTTAGTTTTTTTTATTTCTTATATAAATATATAAAAAAAATGAAAAACATTTTTTTGTTGAATGAAAAATTATTTTTTTTTTCAAATTATATTTATTTTATTTTTTTTTTCACATTATATTTGTTTTAATTTTTTTTAATTTACTTTTTTCTTCATATCTCTCTGATGTGAACTCATATAGTCACTCTCTCTCTGCAAAGATCTAACAGATCTCCATTCTGATCCGTCAATGTGGTTCGATGCTATACAACATGTCCAGGATCATGGGTAGATAGACGAGATTTCGAGGTCGCTCCATGATCTTGTCACCTGGAGAAACCTCTGGAAAAAAACAAGTAGATCGTAGGCTGAGTGCTACCGTTGACGTAACTTCCCGAGATCAAATTGACATTCACTAAAATGCTATTGACCACGAGAATGTCGACCACATTTTTGGATGCTGCGTGACCTTGATACATCTTTCGATTGAATCCCAACATCTTACGGATCGAATCTTTCGCAATAAAATCCACTCGAAAATTATCTCTCAAGTCTAATATCGTCTGTAGAGGACTCATATTGGGAGCAATTCTTGTCATATTGCCTCTGTGACCGTCGGTCTTCAGTCTCGTCTGGATGTGATGGTTCAGATCATCTATGTCATAACTTCCTTTGGGAATTCGTGTCTCGAACCAATCCATTCCATTGGAATACTTGAACATGTTATTCTTTTTCGGTGACTTTGGGAAACGAATAGAAAGTCTTGAGATTAACCAACGCCACCTTGTATCTCTTTTCCTTCTTCAATTCGATGGAAGGTTCGAATTTAGTCGTGAATCGAGTCATGTCGTGACTCACTATGATTTGAAAGGATTGTTTCGCAGCCGTATTCTCAACTATCTTATCTGTTCTAATAGATGATATTCTGACATTTTTTATTATTATTATTATTATTTATATATATGTTTTATATTTTATCGATATAGTTTTTTTATTTTCTTCTCTATTATTATTATTAGGAATATTAAAAAATCGTCGAATCCACTTCGATATTTTCTATTGTTAAATTCGCTAGTCAAATCGATCACCAGAAAATTGTGAAGTCCTTTGTCCCACACCTTCTTACAAAATTTCCTGAATTCTTCCCTCCTCATGTCATTGGCCATATGATCTCCATAGATGTGACTGAGATTCTTGAGATCCTGGTGAAAGAGACACAGAAAATTAATATTCTCCCTTATCATCTGTCTGGGCAATGGAAAATAATTCTGAGACAAATAGAAACAATCCACATTGCTGTGACATCTCGAACGTAATACGATTTGCAACGATTCTGTCTCTCGAACAGTAGATCATTGGAGATCATGAGATTCTTATTCTGAGACTTCAACTGTCTAGGATTGGGATCGTTGTCGGCATTCTTGTAAAACTCACATTTCACGTTCGACCACTCAAAGTTTCTCTTGGTCAATTCTCTCGCCGCTCCTTCCAATATATTCGAAGTCTCGTATCCTTCGAATTCGTCTTGATTGTCAAAGATTCTCAACATAACATCCTTAGGTAATTTACGCATCATGCACTCTCGAAGCAATCTGTATTCCAGTTGAAAGAGATTCTTGCCAAAAACGAATAATCTGTCATAATCCAACCAACCAGGTTGCAACAAAAGATTCATCAAGAGACTGATCTTCCCGCAATTCGATTTTCCCATTATTAGACCTCTTATGCTCTTGGGAAAGAACTCGTCGTTGGACCTCTTGGTTATCACATCATTCCAAGACATGTCTTTAATATTCATTTTTTTTCTCTAATTTGTTTTTTACTATGTTTTGAATTATGTTTTTTTTCTAATTTTTATATTTTAATTTCTATTTTTTATATATATATATATATAAGTTTTTTTTATTATTTATAAATCACTTTCAATCCCAATCCTTCTCGTCATTTTACCCGAATCTTGTATCGGTACGACATCATCATAGAAATCTCTCCAACTTTTCAGTTTGATTCTCGATCGTCTGGCAGGTTGTGGAGTTATCAATTTATTAATCAAAACATCGGCACCTCCCTTACCGGCTTCTGAAGCTATTCTTCTGCTCGCTTCAGTTGCAGCTTTCTTACCCGCATCGATCGCCGTTTTCTTTCCGATTTTGAGAGCACTTGACACGATCTGTTTCGTGACATCGCCGGTAAATTTATGAGTTAAAAGTCGCATCATCGAATCCACGATGCCTGATCCACCATAGATGTAAGATCTAGCATATCCTCTGTTATTTATCACTTACATTTTTTTTAATTATTATTATTATTATTTTTTTAAATAGATATTTTTTTATTTACTTAATATTTTTTTTTCTTTTCTCTTACTATTTTATTATTTCAACTTTTGATAAACCTTTCAAGTCAAGACCTTCTGCATCAACAATTCATCGCACATGCTCACTATCTCATTATTCACTCCGGTGTTATCAGCCTCTCTCTGTTTGCCATCAACAAATTCAATCTCCCCAACAAGGCATCGGGTTCCCATGAAAGAAATATCGTGTTGGTCATTCCCTCCCCAGTCATCAATTTCACGAAATACTCATCCGCCTTCCATATCGGTTCCACCATGTGCTTCCACTTGTAACCTCTCCTATCCTTCGGTCTCATCTCTTTGGGATTGTCGTTCTTTTTCATGGCATGAGTCTGAACCAGAATGTCTCCATAATTTTTGCAATCTTTCTCAGTGTAATTGCCGGGTCTCTTGTGAGAGAGCAGAGTGTGCAATCCATTGGTCATTTCATACCTGTTCGAAACGACGATCAAATAGTCGCCTTCAAACCATATTTGCACATCACTAATGAAATTGTCATCACCTTCCTGACGAAATCCGTAAATCTCATCTTTTTCTCTACCGTCATCAGATCTGACGCTACTCGCATCGGTCTTGACCCTCTCCGGAGAGTTGAACAAACTTTTTGACGTAACACTACTGACGCTACTCGGATGCAAACCCATCCTCAGAGAATCTTCTTTTATGGGTCTCAGTTCCTCCACGATCTCTTTCCTAGCTCGTTCCTGAACCTCGGTGACGGGTCTGAACAACTTGGTAGCCTCTCATCTCAATTCCATCTCTCCCAATCGTCTGGCTCTATCCTGCACTTGAATATTCTCCTTACTCCGTATTAACTTGTGAACCTGCTCTTTCCTTCACTTCAAATCTCCAATGTGTAGAAACATTGTTTTTATTTATTATTATTTTTTTCTTTCTTTTTTTAATAAAAAATAGTTATTTTTTGTTTGTATTCTTATTATTTTTTTAATGTTGTTTTAAATATATCTTTTGTATTCTTATTTTTTGAATGTTGTTTATATATATATTTTAAAAAACAATTTTTTATCGTCCGTCTCACAACTCGCAATATCCACATAATCGTGGACCGGAGCGGGCACACCTCACACGTTTTAGACTCTGCGAGCTATCTCTCTCTCCTTGCCAAAAACCTCACTATGTCATCGTCGGCGGGTTAGAGCGCACCGATAAATTCGCCGCTCCATTCGAACTCCGTTTTTCTGTGGGAATCGACGTTGGATCGCTAGTATTCCATCCACACCGATGGTGGATTTTTGGTGGTATTCTGTTGAAAAAATTCACCTAAATGGCGGGTCCATATTACCTTTGCGAAAAGGTGAGTGTTTTCCTGAGAACAGCCATTGTCAGATTTATGAGCGCACCTAAAAGTGAATTTTTAAGAGATAGAATTTTATAGAGTTTGTTAAAATTCGTCGAAATTTTAGTCGGATTCACGTTGATCGTTAAAGAAATTGAACGTTAAACCCGTGATGCCTCATCTACCACAAACACTGTAAAAACCAGGAAAAGTGATGATGGGATCGTGTACGTATCACATCATACAAATCCATACATTTCGATCATGATGACTGCGATTTGCTCGAAAAATGCTAAGTTTTTGGTGAGGTGCGATTGAGACAAAAAATGTAATGCTCTCGTATTCCCGTTTTCACTCTACTCATGATACAAACAAATATAAAATTAGTTATTACACGGATTCTTCAGGAAAAGATATTTTAATTTCTGAATCTGGTTTTCTACCAGTAGAAATTGTAATTGCAATTTCTGGTGTGTGGAAAAATGGACTGACTATTTTAATTTCCGAACCTAGTTTTCTACCAGTAGAAATTGTAAACCCAACTTCTGACAGGTGGAAAATGAAATCAGCAATAAAAAAGTTGGAATTCTAATTTCTGGGAGGTGGAAAATGAGATCAGCTATTTGAATTTTTTAAGCTGATTTTCTGCCAGATTAAATTGTAATTCCAATTTCTGTTAGATGAAAATGAGACGAGCGATTTTACTTTCTGAATCTCGTTTTCTACCCGAAGAAGTCAGACTTTTAACTTCGGGGGGAGGGGGTGTGGCAAATGAGATCGGCTATGTTCATTTCTGAATCTGGTTTACTTCCAGTAGAAATTGTAATTTCAACTTCTTCTGGTGGGTAGAAAATGAGACAAGCCATTTTAAGTTCTGAATTTCCTTTTCTGAAGGAAGAAGTTGGAATACTAACTTTTGGAGGAGGGAGTGGAAAATGAGATCAGCTATTTTAACTCCTGAACCTGGTTTTCAAATGACAGAAATTGTAATTCCAACTTCTGGTGGGAACAGTTATCTGAACTTCTGAATCTTGTTTTCAACCAGTGAAAATTATAATTCCAACATCTGATGAGCTGAAAATAACATCTCTTTTTATTTGTGTATCTCATTTTCAGCAGAAATTGAAATTCCAGCTTTTGATGGGTGGAAAATGTGATCAGCTATTTTAATTTATGTATTCGATACTGGAATCTGGTAAAATCTGAGTTCTACCAATGGACACCAGAAATAGAATGTTTCTCTCCGTAGAATGTGGATTTTCAGTTTCTACCACTAGAATCCCAGATTCTACTGCGTGAAAATGTAATTCCAACTTCTGATGGGCGAAAAATTAGATTAGGTATTTTAATTTCTGAATCTAGTTTTCTTCCAATAGAACTTGTAATTCCAACTTCTAGTGGGTGCAAAAGAAGATCAGCTATTTTAATTTCTGAATTTCGTTTTCTTCAAGGAGAAGATGTACATTTAACTTCTGAAGTGTGGGAAATGAGATCAGCTGTTTTAATTCCTGAATCTTGTGCTCTTTCAGAAAAACTTGGAATTCCATCGTTTTGTGGTTGGCAAAAAAAGAACACTTATATTAATTTCTGAACCTCGTTTTTCTATCAGAAAATGGAATTCTAACGTTTTGTGGGAGGAAAATTGAATCAGCAATTTTCATTTCTGAACTTCATTTTATATCAGAGGAATTCTGCTATTTTAATTTCAGGAACTCTGGAACTCGTTTTCTTCGGGAGTAGGAATTCTAATATTTTGTGTGTGGAAAATGAGATCAAGTATTTTAATTTCTGAAGCTAGTTTCTTACCAAATTCGGGTACTCCGCCTTCCTCGACCCGTAAATAAGTTCCTTACCAAAAAGGTGGAAATTCTACCTTTTCGTAGGTAGAAAATGATATTGGCTATTTTAATTTCTGGGCAATTTATGTATTGGATACTGGAATCTCGTAGAATCTGAGTTGTACTAGTGGATCCTGAACATTCAATTTCTATCTGTAGAATATGTAATGTATCTATCACAAGAATTTCTTATTGTACTTGTAGAAATTGCAATTCCAACTTCTGGTTGATGGGAAATGAGGTCAGATATTTTAATTTCTAAATCAAGATTTCGGTCAGAAGTTGGAATTCTATGTGATGGTGGATGGAAAATGAGATCAGCTATTTCAATTTCTGAATCTTGGATTACGTCAGGAGAAGTTGAATTTCGAGCCTTTTGAAGATGGAAAAGGTAATCAGAAATTTAAATTTCTGAATCTTGTTTTGAACCAGAGGAAATTAAAATTTTAACTTCTAATTAGTGAAAAATGAGATCATCTAATTTAATTTTTGAATCTTGACTTCTTTGAAAAGTTGGAATTCTAACTCTGGTGGTGGAAAATTTGATCATCTTTCATTTCTGAAACTGGTTTACTACCAGAAGAAGTTGAAATTCTTACTCCCGATGGTTGGAAAATGATATCACTTATTTTAATTTCTGAATCTCGTCTTCTTTCAGAAGAGGTTAGAATCGTAATTGTTTGTGGGTGGAAAATGAGATGAGCAATTTCAATTTCCAAATTTCGTTTTCTATCTGGAGAAGAAGATGGAATTCCAGCTTCTGGTGGATGCAGAATTTTATCATCGATTTTCATTTCTGAATCTCGTTTTTTCCCAATAGAAATAGGAAATCCAACTTTTGGTGGGTGGAAGATGAGATCAGCTATTTATATTTCGGGTAAATTTATTTATTTAAACTGGAATCTGGTAGAATCCGAGTTCTAACAGTGGATGCTGGAGGTCCAATTTCTGTCTGTGTAATTTCATTCTAACTTCTACCACTAGAATCTCAGATTCAACTGACAGAAATTGCAAATCCAACTTCTGGTGGGTGGAAAATGAGATCAGCTATTTTAACTTTCAAATGTAGTTTTCATCCAGTAGTACCTGCAACTCCAACTTCTGCTGGATGGAAAATGAATCTTGTTTTCTACCATAAGTTCGAATTCTAACTTGAAGTGGGTGGAAAATGATATCAACTATATTAATGTCTGAATCTCGTTTTGTACCAGAAAAAGATGGAATTCTAACTTCTCATGGGCAGAAAATGAGATCACCAGCTATTTCAATTTCTGAATCGTACCTTCTACCAGAAGAACTTGATATTTCAATGCCTGGTAAGTGGTTATTTTAATTTCTAAATTCCGTTTTCTACCAGGAGCTAGAATTCTAACATTGGGTGAGCAAAAAATTACATCAGCTATTTTGATTTCTGAATCTCGTCTTCTTTGAGAAGTTGGAATTCCAACTTTTTTGTGTGTGGAAAATAAGATCGGCTATTTTAATTTCTGAACCTCATTTTCTGTCAGACAGTAGAAATTAAAATTCTAAGTTTTTGTGGGTAGAAAACTGAATCAGCAGTTTTAATTTTTGAATCTCATTTTTCTGTCAGAAAAGGGCGAAGTTCTAACTTGTTATGGGTGGAAGATGAGATCACCTATTTTAATTTCAGAATCTCGTCTTCTTTCAGAAAAAGTTGTAATTCTAACTATTTGCAGGTGAAAAATATGATGAGATATTATAATTTGTAAACCTCGTCTTCTGTCAGAAGATGAAACTCTAATGCTTTGTTCGCGGAAAATTGGATCAGCTAGTTTAATTTCTGAATTTTGTTTTCTATCAGAAGTTGGAATTCCAACTTTTGGTTACCACAATATAATTGAGTGTTCGAGCCCAGTTTTGACTTGAGTAATTTCAAAATGTACTCGTATACCATGATGACACGCAAAATTTTAGAGTTAGATATCGGATGGGAAATCGTATTGCCGATAGAGAGAATAAGAGGATTTGGAAATTAAAGTCTTAGAAACACTTAGAAAATCCCGGAATCGTCCGGTTCGAGCACAGTCGGAGAATTCATCGCATTTTTCACGGGATGACCGTGGAGATACGGGAAAAGCTTCCAAAGCCGAGATGTCGATGACAGATTTTTGTAAAAATTGATTTTTGGATCGAAAGAGTCGTGTGTCATCTTGTAACATATTAGTTCACTTTGGCGAGAAATCTGAAGTGGGTGATGCGAACATCACACTCGTGAAAATGTGAAAACATGTGCAAACATGTATTTTTTGCTGTTTTTTAAGTGTCTCTTCGACGGATATCGTCGATTCGGCATTGATCTGTCGTATCTGAAAATTCCAAATCGTCTGAAAATGCTAGAAACATGTATTTTTCCGCCGGTGTTTTGCAGGCTCTTTTCAAAGGATGCCATCAATTCGGTATATCTCTCAGATGAGAGACATTTGCAACTGAATGCCATCTTGTTTTTTCAATCAGTCCATCAGTCTGTGACCGAGAAATATATATATATATTGTTTTTTTCTCAACTAAAAATATATATATTACCAAAAAACAAATAAATAATCAAAAATTAAAAGAAAACCTCTAAAACATTAAAAGCATGTATGTAATTTTTAAAGACCAGTGATACCAATTTATTGTTTTTGTTTTTCCATTTTTTTTTACAAAGTCGTATCTTTTATTAGCATGCGAGATGTCACTCTCCCCTCTCTATTTTTATGTAACTATTCGATGACCATAGTTTTTTCACATTTTCTAGAACTTATTTTCCGAGTCGATCTTTGACACCTTTATCGATTTCCGGAAATATCTTGTCTTTCCCGTAGATCAGAACAAAGTCTTCATCCTCGAAATCATTCTCTTCTTCTTTCAGGATTTCCAGACACGATTTTTCGAACTCTAAAAACGACTCTGCTTGATCTTCATTCAGTTTGAATCCCATGTTATAATTTTTGTATTTATACTCAAACTTTATCACTTTGACATTTTCCAATTTGATTGGGCGAGGTTTCAAAAGAAAAGATTTACTCTCAAAGGAATGATTCTTTCCAATTAAATTTTGATTCCATTGCCATTTTTTTAATTTTCAATTTTTAAAAAATATTTTTAAATTAAATTATTTGTTGCTTGCAAAATTTCAAATGTTTTTTATGATTAATCATTATTTTATTTCTTATTTATGAAGTTCAATTTCATTTCTCATAATATGAAAATCAATTGTATTTCTTACATATAAGCAATAAAAGAAAAACAATTGAAAATTTGCAAGTCATTTTTGAAAGTTTGAAAAAAATAAATATTTTTATAAAAAATGGAAAGTTTTGCCCCCAAAAATGAAAGTTCGCCAATAATTTTTTGAAAGTTTGAAAAAAATTTAAAATGTTTATAAATTTGAATGTTTTGTAAATAAAAAATGCTAAATTTATATAAAAAATTGAAAGTTATATATATAATAAGAAATAGAAAAAAATAATTTAAATTTGTAAAATATTTTTTGAAGTTTATATAAAAAAATGTCATTTTCATAAGAAGCATGCAATTGAGCTCAATTGAAAACTTACATTAAGAATCTCGACATCACGAAATCAAAACCAAACCACAAGTGATCAGAGTCATAAGGGCTGAGATCAGTGAGAAAGTGCTGCCAAAATTGAGATCTAAAGCATGTCAGTTGAGTTTGAAATGTATATGATCACAAAATAAGAATGAGTTGATATAATCGATGCTTGTAGGAGGAGGCAAGGTGAGAAAAACAACAACTAAAATGGGCGGAAAGAGGAAATGAAAACAAAACATTCTGATTCAATCAGTGACAGTGGAAATAAAAAAGAGAAAAACAGATCAAATAACGAATATTGCAAAATCAGCGAGGTTCGATCTAAAAAAACATGATGATGATGGTGACAAGAGAAGAAATCCTAGCAAAAATCATACTCAAACAAATGTTGCCCACTTCCATAGAATGAGAGCAGGCCGTCAAAACTTGTGATGTCCAGGGTATGAAAATGTTTCATCCCCAAAATTTCTTGAATGAGATGAAACCAAGTGTGTTGGATTTATTTCGTCGGACACTAGGCGTGGGTATCAAAACGGAAATGGTATTGAAGTGTTGGATAGAGAAGATCGATCTGAACATGGATAAAGTTGAGGGAAAAACTGTTTATTTTCAAACTGGCACGAAGACCATGACCAAAAGTTCTTTGATGACATGAAAGAAAAGATAATACAATCTTTGGTGCAGTATCGAAACGAAGGTAGCATTTGGAGATTCGGAGAAGTATTGAATCTAGAGATTCACATCGACATGTACAATCTCTTGCAAATGTCTTCATATATAAAATTGCCTTATTTCATAGGAAAGAAAGAAGATGTGATCAATGTGGAAAATAAAGAGGACAGCCAGTCCTTCAAATAGGCCATCACTTCTGCCTTATATCCCATAGAAACGAATCTGCAGAGAGTATCAAAGTATGCAGAGATTTCTAAGAATTTAGATTGGTTAGGAATGAATTTTCTGACGTGGCTATGCGACATTGATCATTTTGAAAATCGAAATCTCATGATCGTCGTCAACATCTAAGGATACTACAATTCGAAAAAAACGTATTTCCTCTGAGGATAAGTTGTAAAAAAATCGCTAGAAAAACATCAATTTATTACTGATTTCGGAAAACGACAATCAACATTACTGTTGGATCAAGAACATGGACATAGAAAACGATAGAAGTTGGAGAATCAACATTGCAATACGAGTAAATTTGGAACACCTTCAAGTGTTGAAGAAGGAGATAGAAATAATTTCAAGATGAAGATGACTAATCTCGAAGCTACCTCTTCTACAGTGTCTGTGTTGATTGAATGCAGTCCTTTGAAGGTATAAAAAATGGATAAACTTTTAATCAAATTGAACATGTGAAGTACTCGAAGGGGGAAAAAATAAGGAAGTTTGAGAAACATTAGAATTAATTTAATAATAATGTTTCTCAAACTTTCTATTTGGAATTTTTTATGTTTAAGTTTTCAAGTTTTTTTGTTTTTTTTTTAAATTTAATTTTTTTTTAAGTTTTCAGTTTTTTTGTTTAGGTCTTTAAATTGTTTTTTTTCGGTTATTGAATGACAGACATTTTGCTTCCAGCCGATTGAAACGTCAACACTGTGTAGGAAATGACAACTGTGAAAGCTTCCGTTTTCTTAGGTGTGTTCCTGTCGAACTGCATCTTGATCATAATGTCCAGAACAGTGTTCCTGAGTTTCTCACTCTGTTTGCCGATGTCGAACACGAATAAATGATAGAGCTTCCTGCATTCCATAGGCGTTATGTTTGGATTGATTATCAATTCGTCCAGGAGATGTTATTTTCATCTGAAGTACCCGGTATTGCCGTACATCCTAGAAAAGTTGTTGTTCTGGAACGAGGTGTTATCTATGGTCGGATATCTTGTCGAATTGAGAAACACCTGCATGTTTCTCAAGTTGCAATGATTGAATAGAGATGGGTTCTTTTCTTTGATTCGATCTTCGCCACCTGAAATCCCACTATGATGAAATGTGGTCTTTCCGAAGAAGATTTCACCGACAATCTCCAATTGAACTGAATCGATATGACATTGCACTGTCTCATTCTGAATCCAACCAATAATCTGTTTTTTGATTCGATGCTCTTGAAGGGTTTCATTCTTTTCTCGACGTTCGGTAGTATGTGTGGCATGAACCACGACACCTTGCTCAGATGCACCTTTCCTGCACCAGTATCGGCAGCTCTCATTATGGCAACGTTGTCATTTTTATGAACTAGCATGAGGTTGTGTTTTAATTCATAGACTATTTTGTCGGAAACTTCGGCGAAACCAAAAATGTTTTTCAGAGGAATCCTAAATGAGAACGTTTCTCTAGGCAAAGACGATTGAATAATGTGTTTAAATCTCATGGCTGCACCTTCGTTGTTGGCATTCACATCAGAGCTGGTGTCTTTTATCCACAGTTGATTGAGTCCTTTAGAATAGGAAAAATCATCAGGATATTTCAAGAGTCCCCACATCGTGGTAACCTGACCAGGATAAAATATGGTTTCTATCTCTTGACCTGAGAGTTTATACGATATGCTGTTGAAACGATGCATGATGCCATTATGAGCTAAAGTGAGGGTGTCATCGTTGGCGTAGCGCTACCACCCTTTTCCAACAAACGTCCATCTATTGGGAAATAACTTTTGCTGGGATGGAGAAAGAGATCTGGCATTTCGATATTCAGTCTCATCTCTCCCACATTATTAAGACTAGTCCCTGCCACAAGTAAATATTCGAGTACTTCGTACTCTTGAATACTTTTGTATCTTATTATACCTTCCATTATACTTAATATGTTCCTCAATCTAATTATTTGTTTCTCTATTTTATTTATTTATTTTTTTTTTTTATTTTTGCAATTGCTGTTCATAAAACTTTCAACCTCTCAAGTGGTGGGATCAGGGTAGAACACTTGAACCACAACAAAGATTTCTTCCATCCATCTAGGCGTGTGATCTTTTAAAAATGTTTTTCCACTGTAAATTCACACTTGATCGCCCACGTCAAATTTTAGTTGTTTTGTTGCTGCTGCCATTTTCAGTGGATAGATATTCGTGTAGACTTTCTTTTCGTTCGCAGATCGCTAGCTTCCATCGGTGTCATCTTGATGGAACTGTGAAGCATTTTGTTATAGTCATTAGCATCTAAGACGTCCACACATTTCTTCGTCAAGTTGGCCCTGAAATATCTGTGCATTTTTTCATCATGGTTCTATTGCATAGTTCGACCACCCTCACCTTTTCCTCGTTTCTGTGGAATAGATGTTGACGAGTCGCTGAACGTGACCATTGTAAAATTCTCGACCTTTGTCCACCCACAATTTCTCGGGTTTCGCAAAGAAGAAGTAAAGATATTTTCCAAAGCTTTGGTCACACTCATGCCTCGATTTATTTTTTAACGCTCTCATCCATCTGTATGTCTGGATTGACTATACTTTTTTAAATCTATCAACATGTTCTTGCCGCACAAGTCACTTTGAGTCTTTGTGCCGAAATGCCTCGCGTAGCAGAGATCGTGAATGTAGGCAGCTCGATCCACTCTATTGATGGGTTTGCTCCACGATTCTGGTGTCAGATCTTTATTCAACCTGTTATTGAATTTCGTCCCGGGTCCCGTGAATTGGTGTCCCGGCAGATGCATTTCGAAGGGTAGATTATTGACGACTCTGCTGACCACTCCACCACCTCTTTTGATGAATTGAGTTTTGGTCGAACCGCACATTTTGCAATTGCCACAAAGCATTATTTTTAGTTTGCACTCTTCACACATTATCGGTGTCCGTAGATTTCTTACTGTTTACGCAATACATTTTTTTCTGTTCATTTTATTTTTATTCATTTATTTTTGTTTTATTATTTTCTTATATATATAAGATCATTATTTTTGTTTTACTATCTCTGGATCTTTGTTTTTTCTCAAGCGTTTACAAAAAGATTCCTTGTCTTCTTCTCGACCTTTTTCTATCAGATTATGTTTCATCTCCTTTTTAAGAATTTGACAAGATTTCATTCTTATATCTTCTTTCAACACTTCGAAATTATGCTTTTCCTCGAGAATGTAGCGATACTCCTAATGGGAATCCTTCCGCCCTCAGAAAAGCTGATATCATGCTACTTAAGGAATTGATTTTCGCATCGGCCAACAATTTGATCTTTTCGTGTTTCTCGGCCTTCAACAATAATTTTTTACCCATGCATTTTTGGACCATGCTCAAGACTCCGGTCGCGAGAGCAACGTCCTCTATTGCAAACACGGCTGGAATGGTGGCCATGGTCGACAGGAGACCAATTCCAGCAGAATCCAAACCCATGGATATGGTGATGAGAGTCAGATCCAGTCTGTCGACTAATTTAGTCATTCGCGCATACTCCTTGTCGAGTGAAAGTCGTCTATCTCTTTCCCTCGTTAAATAATGTTGAATTCTATTTATCTGATCGATGCAGAATGCATTGCCTCTATCTTCCAAAGGCGGTGCCGTCATTAGTACAGTTGCTAAGTTGGGATATATATTATTTCTCGTTTCCTTCTTTTTCTTTGTTCTTATTTAATTTATAAAAGATATAATATTGTGCACGAGTTATTTCTCTTCTTTTTTCAAAAAGGTCTCATAATAACAAACTGAGAATGGGTATGTGTTAAAGGGCGAAGTCGGAATTAATAACAGACCTCGACTTCGCTCAAATTCTTTCCTCTCTTTAAACAGAGACCATCACTATGATCATGGAATGCGCCGCAACCTTTCACGCGTCTGAGATACAATCCTTCACCATCCATTCCGATTGGACACACAACTCCTCCCCTCTTCTGAAACAATCTGTTTCCCATTATTTTCTGTGCCCCAGAACTGGCCAATCCTGACAGAGCTTCTATACAATTGACTTGTAAATGTTACCGTCGATTCCCAGTTCCAGTAACTTGAATAGAAGCATGTCACGGTTAACTCGGTCAAAAGCAAATTACCCATTTCACCTAAATCCATTCTGATCTTCGACAGTTAATCGATTTTTCAGGAAATTGTCATTAATTTCAGATTCTCCTCCCGCCAAATTCGGGTTATACAGACATTTAAAATCCGACGCACGCTTATTTAGAACATGAGACTTGTCTTTATTCGAAGATTAATCTTCGTTATATACTTCTTCAGGGATTTTATTTATTCTGGAGGGGCCTAATTTCAATTTGTCCCAGAAGGCTTTAGTGTTTCTTACACATATATCTTTAGGGTTTATTACAAGATTCTTTTTAGAATTTCGTTCATAAAATCTCATACGACTGTTAAATCTTTTTCGTGACTGTTTAAACGACATATGTGCACTACGTATTTGTGATACTGATTTCCCTACCCTTTTTAACTTCAAAAACGGTTTTTTTCATTCATATGCATTATGTGCCACAATTTTGTGAGTTCCCGATTCCAGTACGGTTTAACAAATTTGATTTTTTTACCCTTTCTACTTTTGGAGCCTCTTCCTAAGTTAGGGAGCAGATGATTTAATTCTTCAGAAATGGACTGAACTATCCTTGAATACATTGTATCGATTTGGCTTTGTGATTCAACGGTGCATTCTATGATTGAAATAATCTGAGACAAGTTTGTCATGAAGAATGACTTTCAAAAAACTCCTCAGGTTGGGGCTTACGTAATTTAAAAATTCTGTTGCTTGTTTCGCCAGATGGAGATATCGGTTGTATTAGGCAGGAATCCAGACCATAATCGAAAAGTATAAAACTATGATCCGAAGGTTTTCAATTATCTCCTTGCAATGCGTGTAGGGAGTATTTCTCAACTTACGAGGACTGAGTACTTATTTATTTATTTATTTATTTATTTATTTATTTATTTATTTATTGGTGTTTAAGGTCATATACTTATGCACAACGGTTAATTATGACCGTGGCACTTTTACGGGCGGAGGAAGCCGGAGTACACGGAGAGAACCACCGAGCAGCGACGAGCAGCTGCCAGCTCCCCAACATCGTAACTCTGCACTGTAGCACATGCAGGGTTAGATTGGTTGAAGACATGCGTACCATCGACGTGCAGTACGCCGTAGTACACGGCGTCATCGTGCCCCATTTGGACAATCGGGGTTAAGTGCCTTGCTCAAGGACACAACGCGGGAGTCCGAATTGATCGCTCAGATGTCACCCATCCAATGACTAACCGGGCTCGACATTGCTTAACTTCGGTGATCTCACGAGAACTGGTTACCGCAACGCCACCGCACCCCCACGAGGATTGAGTAATCACCCTGAAATTAACACATTTACCAAGGATTTCATATATGACGCAGATATAATCCACTACGGACATTCCCTCTGGACTTATGGAGGTAAAGTTATCAGAAAGAGGATTTCCTCGGCCATTGAGACAGCACATTTTTAATTCATTTTAGAACTTCAGTTCGTCGCCTGAGTGCAAGAATGCTCTATTTCCCCTATGGGACATAGAACATTCTAGCACTCAGGCGACGAGTTAGCTGTGCCCGTGCTGATACACTGTACCACCCAAAGCAACTCTTTTCGGTAATATTTCCAATTCTGTGTCGTGACCTGATAGCTCACCTATACGCGCGTTTAGATCACCGCCCAGAAATATCGGATAATTTTCGCAGTACATATAGATATCGACAAGAATTCCCGAGAAAAAGGACTTAGCATTTCGACCCCATGGGGAAGGTTTCTGGAGGTGGGTAACACAAGAATACTACAAATTGCTGATCTGTCGACTTCGAGGAAAAGTTTACACACAGTATACCCTCAAAAGATTCGACCAATATTGTGGATAACTATTCCAACCCCACCAGATCCTTTTCAGCGCTTGTTTATATAACAGGCGTCTATTTAGGTCTACCCCTTTATAGCCATTTTCGGATATGGTTTGGGCTCTGGGTAAATGACTTTCAGACACACATAAAATATACTGAGTCAAAAAAGAAAGTATAATAAACTTTGAGGAGCAGTTTTTTAGTATTATCGACTTTAATCCCAAACAAATTATTGTAAATTCATATTTGGAGTCTAGCTGTATGAATTTGCATAATTTCATGTTCTTACTGTTGCAAGTGTCACGTCAGGGTATCACAATTCAGACATGAGGCGAAATGTAATGTTCACACATGCAGTTAATAGCGTATATGACCACCGTTTGCCTCTTGGATAGCAAGACATCGACGGAGCATGGACCTGATAAGTCTGTGGATGTCCCCTGTGGTATTGCGTTCCACACCTGCCTTTGAACATTACGTATATCGCCTAACGTTTGAATAACATGAAGTCGTAGCCGACGGTCCAATTGATCCCAAAGATGCTCAATTGGCGACAAATCTGGCGAAATTTGGGGGCGGGGCATACGTTCGATTCTCTGCTCCTCAAGAAAGTCACGACAGATACGGGCCACGTGACATCGGGCATTGTCTTGCTGGAATAACTGCAATCCGACGTTAGCGTTGAACAACGGGACAACAACAGCATTAAGAATTTCGTCCCTATATCACTGTCCATTCAGATTACCATCGATGAAGATCAACTGCGTTCGATGGTACATGGAAATTCCTGCCCAAACCATTACACTACCCCCGTCGAAGCGGTCACATTCCCGCGCGCAAGCATCAGAAAACCGTTCTCCTCATCATCGACAAACTCTTGCCCTACCATCAGAGCGCCGTAGCCAAAATCGTGATTCATCACTAAAAAGAACTGTGCTCCAACGCTGCCGAGTCCAGCGAACACGCTGACGTACCCATTCCATTCTGACGGTTCGATGACGTTGGGTAAGGCTTGGTCCATGGTATGGACGCCTACTTCGGATGTCGTGTTCAGCGAGTCTGTTGCACACAGTTTGTGCACTGATTCTATATATGATTTTCATTTTTTAAAATGTCGGAAGACAAAAACTAGCGTGTTTTCTCAATAACCCAGGCTATCTAGCAGAAAATCGTCGGTCACCCATTCAATTTGACATTCTCGGGTAGCACGTGCTATTTTAAAATCCGTAGCAAAATTGTATGCGGTTGGGTGGACAACAACAACATACCATTAACCTTTTTGCACGACATCTTGTCCAGAAACATGCAACATTAGAACTATTATATTTCATCCATTATGCTATTTGATCACATTTGTTTCTATTATACCCTTTTTTGGCTCAGTATATGACACCCAATATTCCGAATTAATACTTCTTTTAGGGACCGGTGATGTTTTCAGTGTTTTCACTTATTACTGGTATAATTCCACTAAGCGTCATAAATTAGAGCAATATTTCATAAACATGTTGATATTCTGGGCAGCGAAGAATTAAGACTCATCTGCCAATTGGTGTTTGGGCTCCAGAAGTGATGTAGATCGAGGAGGGTACAGCTGTGGTATTAATTCTTACTACTTATTTATCAAATCCAGTGTAGCTGATGAAGGTACCTGCAACCTGGAAGAAGGAGGTATTTTAACATTTTCTCATCCTCGCCCAGTTCCCGTCCGGCACCGATGGCACAGGAGCATAGCAAGGAATCTATATAAGGGTGGACACAGGGATCTTTCCCTCGAGGAGGTCCATGTGTGGGCCTCCCCTAGAGAAATGTTTGAAACATAAGCACCTATTTGAATACATTTTGAGGTTCGAAAAAACGTGTGGTATGTCATCAGTAATTTCATTAGTTGACGCCAGATGCAGATCGTACAATTCAGAATTTTTAGAGAGCCGTGAAGATTTTTCGGAGGAAGACAGTGCCTCTAAACCTCCCTCTGGCCGCTCCGCCCCTCTCGCAAATTCCCCCTCCCCCACCACCCCCACCCCACCCCACCCTAGAAAAACGCACATTGTTTTTTCACATTTCATTTCAAACTAATTTCAAGTTTTAAAAAACATACAGTCCCAAGATGGCCTTCAATAATGGCTTTAACACACATATCAGGACACCCACCCCCCCCCACCACCCACCTCTGAAAACAAATAACTGACTCGGCACCATTTTCAGTATAACCTTTGTTATGGGACTGCCAACAGATGAAATCTGAAGGTTAGCGCAGATCACACCGAAATTCATCAATAAAAAATAATTAATAAATGAAACATAAAAACTGGAAAAGTCATCCAAATATGAGTTAATGACATAGCTGGGCGACCACTGTACTGGGTAGCCAGTAAAAAAAAATTAAATTAAAATTTAAAGTTAAAAACAATGTATTTTGTTTAAATTGCTGCTCTGGCCTCTGTTTGTTCAAACGAATTAAACAAAAAATAACACTGATAGTATGATGAGACGCTGGGTTGCTTAATCTCGTACTCAACAATGCCGCAGAATGCCCCTAAACGTAATTTATGGATAATTAATATCAAACCAAGCTAATAATATAATACTTTTTCAATAAATCCCACACACACAAGCATGGATATCATTGGACAAATTCGGTGAGTAGGGGCGGACTGGCCATATGGACCACCGGGAAAATTCCCGGTGGGCCCCTCCATTGGGTGACTCCTGAGGTCCCCAGACCTAATGCAGCCTAACACCTGTTGGTGCCTAAAATTTTGTGAAAACGCCCAACAGGCGAAATGGATCTGATTGCATAAACTTCCGGTATATTGAACTGTTCTCTATGTAGACTGCCAATGGCAATATGAACTATGGTCGGCCCATTGGTCCGCGCACCCCCACCCCACCACCTGTTGATACCATTCTTGCCGAATGAGTTGATACAAAAATGCCATAAAAAATATCCTCCGAGTGAATTGCCATTGAAAGGAAGCAGCGTTCGTTCATTTCGAAAAATAAAAATTTTCTTCAGGTCTGGGGTCCGTATTGGTTTATTTCCCGGTAACTTTTCTTGGCCCAGTCCGCCCCTTCAAGTGAGCTTGTCTAATGTTATTCAAGTTTTATATTTGTGATATTGTTTCACTTTGGCATCACTCTAACATCTCTTTGGACGTCTTTCGACACTTTATTGGCAAAAGAGTTAAATGGGAGGCATCACCACCTCTGAATGCATTAATGTATCATGCATATATCAATAGTGAACAGCGCATGTTTAAATTCAGATTAGGGGCTTGGCCATTAAGATAATATCTTGTATTATGGGTGATATTAATTAGCATGACCCTGGAATGAAAACAGAATGTTCCACCGATGTCATCCCTGTCTACTGACAATTCTCCACCATGGGGTGTATAAAACGTTTCCACTGGGATGTGACGAAGAGACCTCGAAGGAAAGGAATTTGTGTTCACTTGATTTCCAGTTGTATTCAATTTTATATTTGTTGTTTCCAGAATATGTGCGCTTCGTCCCCACTCGCTGCTCCATCAACGTCGCTGCTAGCTTGCGAAGGACCCATACATTGAACGTCAGGACATTCAGTTTCAACGGTTTGGCTTCCAGCCTTCTACCCTATTAAGACGTTGACTGTGAACTACACAATTGTCATGTTTGACACTCTCTCCCTTCATGATACACAATCCTGTAAAACTGCATTTAGAAAGCTTTAGTGAGCCACGAAAATGTGGTACAAACAAAGAAAATTCAATGATTTAACCTTTGATCCCTTGGTCTGCTTTACACTTTCGCATACAGACAAAACATGATTTCAGGTATTCCTTTCCCGAAAGGTATACATGATTGTGAATGTGAATTAACAAAGCTAAGTGGTTGAGACGATGTGGCCTGAGCAAGTAATATCAACGATTTGACCTTCAACCTCTTGATGTGACCTTCACCTTTGGGCTACAGCCAATCATAACCGTCTCAAAGGGTGTGTCTTTAGTATCCCCGAAAGACTTCAAGTTCTTCAGTTGCATTCTTTTGGTGGATGATGATGATCTCCTAGGTTTTTCTCCCATCCTCAGTTTTAGATGCAGGGAGAAAAAGACAAGGAGAGGGAATTACTCTATGAAACAAGTAAGCCAAGTGTGATTACCCAAAACACTCTTCGTGAATTTGGTGGATACCTCTACTTGGAGATCATCTAAAGAAAACAATAACAACCATCCCCAAATGATAGAGGAGGCACGTTTGTAATGTTAAAATAAAAATGATGACAGACGGATGGCAAACAAACTAGGATTGGGAATTAATGCTCCGATGACTTGGTCTGAGCGAGGATAATAATATTGTATCTTTATAACCACACCTGTTATCCGACATAATCGTGCACGGTGCAGAAAATATGGTTCGAAACGACCAGGCGAGTCATAATTCTCCATATAAAAGTATCTTTCGCCGGTGCGAATAGACAAACACGCTACCATACCATTTTCAGCGGATGCTGCCAGGCCAACATGCAATGCTTTTAGCCCAAAATCACCCGTACATTAATATTACTGCCAACAAAAAATTGCGTTTTCGAACCGACTTTCCCCAGGCTTGACGTAATTTTTAACGCATCTATGATGCAAGTTCTTTTAGACGCCGTTTTAATCGGTAGAGCTCGATGTATCTTATAGTTTTCTCCAAAAACATGCAATATCCCAAACCATGTGAGAACAAAATATGGATACCATGTGCTCACCTGGAAATTCTGGAGATAACGTTTCGGCACAAATGTGGTCACGATTAGCCACTGACTAGAAATATGTGACCATAAACACCAATAAATAAATTGTGCGAAAAATGGATCATATCGTGCGCAAATTTGGATAACTTGTCCGCAAAGATTATGAGCGTTCAAATGGGCTCTTTGACAATATTTTCAGATAATATCGCGACAAAAGGTGACATTTCAATGTAGATATCAACAAGGCGCATGGTATAAATCCATACGACTGACGTCGCATGACAAATACTATAATTTACTCCTCCTAACGTCGTGCAAAGGGAGCAAGATAAGATAAGATAGGATTTATTTAGCAAATACAACAGAACAAAGGCAGATTGCTATGTACATGCAAAATCAACATAAACAGAATCATAAAACATACTAATTCAAAATGATAGACATAAATCATATTACAGATAAGTCCCTTTGTGAAGGAAGAGCTGGATCATGTTACAAATAACATTGCATAGCACCAGATTATCATTAGTCATTATGCCTTTAAATTTGTCCATTTTATCCATCAGAGGGAAGACAATTTTTTTCGTCAGAAATTGCGCGAAATAAAGTGGCCATTCCATTACGAAGTGCAATTCCGATTCTACAACCAAAAAATCACTTGTTGGCATATTTACGTTTTACAAATTCGTGTACTCAATTGAAGATTACGCATTTTACGAACATTTGACCTATTCAATCACACGTGAAATCTTTCAAAACCCTTCTCACACTCATTACACTATTATCGTATACTCCATAAACGGACGCAACATATTGCTATTTCATAGTGCACACGTGCAGGAATCGTTAAACTTGTAATCGTTGGAGCAGCCGTACAATGGCTATTATTTATATATTGTACCTTTATTAGGCTTTTCCCTCTGGAAAAGTCTATTGTTTTTCTAGGGATTATTATATTTTTTTTTTTTTGTTTTTTTTTTTTGTTTTTTTTTTTTTTTTTTCCACACATTTTGTCCGCACGATTCCGAAGCCATTTTCGGACCGATTTTCACAAAATTTTGCACACTCATAGAGGGGCACAAAATCTAAAAATGTACCAAAGCGGAATTTTCGATTTAACCCTTATTTCGTCACAATTGGCAAAAAACTGTCAAAATTGGGGTTTATCGGCACTTTCTCGAAACACGTCTTGTAGATTTTTTTTAAACTTTGATCATTGATAGACCTGTCTGTGCCACGACCTTTGATACACATGACATATCAGGCGATGCATATGGTAACCCTCCACAGGCTGCCAAACATCGAAATTTTGATGAAATGGGCCGGTTTCAGGCCCCCAGAGCACCCAAACGATACACGAAAGATAAACATAACTTCCTTTATTTGAAGTGAAATTCACCGGAGATCATTTTTGTAAGTAATAATGGTGTTCAGAAAACCAAGCATTAACCCGTTTTGGGCTGGTTAAACAGCAATACCCCCAAAAAGCTAAAAAATTCAGGTTTTCCGTGGATTTCTCTAAACGAGTCTTGTAGATTTTCATGAAAAAATTGTCACTCCCAGGCCTTGATGTGACAATAGAAGTTGCATGGACAAAATACTTCGGTGAGCATTTGTTAACCCTCCACGGGCTACTAAAAGTCAAAATTGTGATAAAATGGGCTGTTTTTGGACGCCAACGGCACCCAACGGGTACGCCACAAAGAAAAGTGATTTCTTTTATCGAGCGCACAATCTATAGGGAAACACTTTTGTAAGTAGTAAGGGTATTCAAAAAACGAAGTCTTAACCCATTTTGGGCAGGCTAAAGAGAGAGACCCCTTAAAATCTAAAAATTCCCATTTTCTGTGGATTTCTCTAAATACATTCCATAGGTTTTCAAGAAAAATTGACTACTTGCAGGTCTTTGTGTGACATTACAAGTGGCATGGACAAAATATTCCGCTGAGCGTTTATTAACCCTCTACAGAATGCCAAGCATCATAATTTTGTTGAAATGGGCTGTTTTCGGACGCACACAGCACGCAATGTATGTCCGAGAGTTACACATAATCTCCTTTGTTGGAAGTGGAATTCACTGAGGACCATTTTTGTAAGTAATAAGGGTATTCAAAAACCCACGCGTTAACCCCTTTTGGGGTGGTTATTAGCGATACCATCAAAAGCTAAAAAAACATCATGTTTTCCGTGGATTTCGTTACAAACATCTTGTAAGTTTTCAACAGAAAATGGCCATTGATAGGTCTTGGAGTCACATTACCGGTTGCATGGATAAAATATTCCAGTAAGCACTTGTTAACCCCCCATCGGCTGCTAAATGTCAATATTTTGAAAAAATAGTCTGTTTTTGGACACCAACAACAACAAATGGGAATGCCACAGGGATACATAACTTCTTTTACCGGATGCAAAACTGACAGAGAAAAATTTAGTAAGTAGTAAGGGTATTCAAAAAATCGAGGTCTTAACCGCCTGGTTAAGATGTACCCCTTAAAAGCTTAAAATTCCAGTTTTCTGTGGATTTCTCCAAAAAATCTAGTAAGTATTCAAGAAAAATTGACCATTTGCAGGTCTTGGAGTGACATTACAAGTTACATAGACAAAATATTCCGGTAAGCGTTAGTTAACTCTCCAGAGGCTGCAAAGCATAGAAATTTTGAGAAAATGGACTGTCCTTGGGCACCCATTGCACGCAATGTGTACCTGTGAGATAAACATAACCTCCTTCTTTGGAAGTGGAATTCATCAGACCAAGCATTAACCCATTTAGGGCTGGTCTTAACCCGTTTTGGGCTGGTTAAACAGCGGTACCCATCAAAGACTTAAAATTTCATGCTTTCCCTGGATTTCTTAAAAAACATCTTGTAGATTTCAAGAAAAAATGGCCATTCACGGGTCTTCATGTGACATTACAAGTTACATGGACAAAATATTCCGTTGATCATTCGTTAACTCTCCACGAGCTGCTAAACATCGAAATGTTGATAAAATGGATTGTTTTCAGACACCAAGAGCACCCAATGGATATGTAACAGAGAAATATAACTTCTTTTAGTGCGCATAGAATTCACAGAGGATCAGTTTTGTAAGTAGTAAGGGTATTTAAAAGAATGAAACTTAACCTATTTTAGACTGGATAAGGAGAGATACCCCTTAAAAGCTTAAAATTTACATTTTCTGTGGATTTCGCTAACTGCTTGTTGGCGATTTTCAAGAACAATTGGACATTGGCAGGTCTTACAAATTGCATAGATAGAATATTCCGCTATTCGTTTGTTACTCCCGCTACAGGCTGCTAAACGTCAACATTTTGATAAAATCGGCTGTTTTCGGGCAGCAAATGGGTATGTAATAGGTAAACATAACCTCTTTTATCAGATTCAGAATTCATGAGGGATAATGTATGATAGTATTAAGGGTATTCAAGGGAGCGTGGTGGCTCAGTGGTAGACTGTTGTACTTCTATGCTAGAGGTCCAGAGTCCGATCCCCGTCCGGGACGACTCACGTTGTGTCCTTGGGCAAGGCACTTTAGCCCGGTTGCCGACATGGGGGCACGATGACGCCGTGTACTAAGGCATACTGCACGTCGATGGTACATATGTCTTCACCCTCTGTAACCCTGCTTGAGCGGAGCTTGAACAGAGTTAGAATGTTGAGGAGCTGACAGTTGCTCGTCGATGCTTGGTGGTTCTCTCCGTGTACTCCGGCTTCCTCCACCTATAAAACTGTCAGGGCCACGATTAGCCATTGTGCATAAGTATGTGACCTTAAACACCAATAAACAAATAAATAAATAAATAAATAAATAAATAAATAAATAAATAAATAAATAAATAAATAAATAAGGGTATTCAAAAAACAAGCCTTAACCCTGTTTATAGGATTAAAGACAGACAGCCCATGCCGTGTACGCTGCCTACATTACTTGTAAAATCGACCCCCCCCCCCCCCCCCCCCACTAAATCTTCTGCGAGGCGCGGTTTCGGACCCGACCACCTGACGGTTCTGACCACATCAAATAACACACCTTCGATGTATTTAGCAGCATGGATTTCCCCAAGAAGCAAAAACAAAAATACGTCTGCGGAAAATAATGGCAAATATTTTATTTAGCCTGTATTTTGTCCGTATAGAAAATTTCTCACCCATATATACCTAAAAATGATTCAATGATACAATTGGACATATTTCTCTCATAAAACGTGAAAAAACACTTGATTTATTGCATTTTAGGATTGCGCATGTATATTCTTAGAAGAATCTCTGTCTGTTATTAAACTACGGCGTGTCTTTGATCTCGTTTGGGACGATCAGTGATTAGCACCTTTTCGACAAGAGCCATCGAAATTGAAAATAAAAAAAATAATCAAATTTCACTAAAACCTTTTGCAGAATCGTGTTTTTCAGAAAACGCTTTCGCGATTGCGTGTGTCGTTTTCAAAATTCGGATCAGTAAGCACGAAATTATAAATATGTTGTTGTCAATAACAGAATTGAAAGCATGTCGGTCAAACTTGCATGACGTCAGAACTCGACTCGGGTTAAATACTGCGGTGTAGTGAAAGGATGAGAGTAAGAAACGCTGATATCGCAGTAGGCTTTAAAATGTCCATGGAATGGTCCTAAAATCAAGTTTATATTTGCAGCTTTATTGCAAATAGGTTTCCCGTTGTTTCTTGTTGAAATGTTATTTCCGTCAAGGCCAAGTACCATAGAAAATTTGAATACTGGGCAGTGGGATAGGACACCTGCCCCATGAACAACTGCCTCCTATTAAAATTATTTAGCGGGGACATCCCCCCCCCCCCCATATGGTGTTTATTTTACCTAGGACACCTGCCCCCTGCTGTTTTTTTTTACCTAGGACACATGCCCCTCCCCCCTTCCTGTACAGTGACTAATAATTTACAATATGGCAGAACGTATTCCATAAATAACAGAATCTAGCAAAATCTAAATATTATAAACATTATAGACAAACACAAATTAAACTGAGAGAGAGAGAGAGAGAGAGAGAGAGAGAGAGAGAGAGAGAGAGAGAGAGAGATAAAAAAAAAGAGAATATAAAGAAAAAAAGAAAACATGAAATACAACATTAGATCCAGTGATGATGCCCGCCACCCTCCCATTTGCATTCTGTAGTATCTTGGCCGTAATGGGAGTCTAAATTAACATCTTGATTACAGCCACTGAGCAACGGTTTTCACTTCTGGGGATGTTCACACAACTGTTTGTTCACCAAGTACACCTGCCCTGCCCCCGTTTGTTTGCTAACGGGCCCCTCCCCATTGACCTTTCTATTTTTAGAAGCACCCAGGCCGACGGGGAGAGGGCGTTGTTGGGAGCATGGCTAGATTTTGCTATAAAATGGGGTTGAAGGAAGGTACCCTCAAATCTGGGTCGCCGAAAGTGGCGAAAATGACAAAAGGCTACGTCAACGTATTGTGACGGTATAAACTACAGGCGATCTGGGCGATGTACAGACGAAAAATAATACCTTGGAGCCGGTTAGGCAATTTGGCACAAAAAACTCCGACTTTATGCTCAATCGCTGCTCTACAGTAGTCTACAACAGTCCCCAAGTCCATTCCAAACTGATAGAGTCGGGACGAATAGTACTCTCACTTTCCACGCGATGCGTGGTGTTCTTCACGCGGCCTCGAAACTCGCAACAGATGCCAAACTGTCAGCCAGGGTGCGTAGAACAAGTTATGAAAATTAGAAGTCGCTGCCTTCAGTGGTCTAGACACGGTTCATGTTTGTGAGAAGTGCAATTTTAATGTCTAATTGGCAATTTTTCAATAATCGTTTCCCGCCAAAAAACCTACTCACCGGCGATTTCTTTTCACTTCAACTTCTGACGATTATCTAAGTTTTAAAGATAGTGTCAGGATACCCCTCCCCCGCCGCTCTTTTGGAGCTGGTTAGGCAATGTGGCACCGAAACCTGGGACGTTATGCTCAATCGCAGCTCTACAGTCGTCTACAACACTGCCCGTGTCCATTCTAAACTGATAGAGTCGGGACGAATAGTACTCTCACATTCCAAGCGATGCGTGGTGTTTTCCACGCGGTCCGGACACTCCAAACAAATCCCAAAATGTCGGCCAGGGTTCGTAGAACAAGTTCTGAAAATTTCAAGACGCTGCCTCCAGCGGTCTGAACACCGTTCGTGTATGTCAGAAGTGCTATTTTAATGTCCAATATGCAAATCTTCGTCAATCTTTTCCTGCCTGCCAGAAACCCAATCACCGCCAATTTCTCTTTACTTTAAACTTCTGAGATTCTCGTAGGTTTAAAGGTTGTGTTGGGATCCCTGGTGGCTGTCTTAAAGAAGCAACTTCCATTTACAGTCAACTCTCCACCAGTCACACACAATTGTAACATTTAAGTGGACTTGATCCAGCGAGGAGGCACTGAAGGATTCTGCGCCCATTTCCGACGTCTTTTTTCAAACTGGCTTGAAAAGGGAGGACCAAATTCAAACAATTACCTCCTCTCTCCAAAACACCATATCTCAGCCAATTCTAGGCAGATTTTCATGAAATTTTCACTCCTTGTTCGGGAATAGTTGTGGCATCACTTTCCACGAAGAGCGACGTGAATTTCGCATTTCGTCACGTCGAATTGGAAAAGAGCGTATGCGCAGGGATTTCTCTGAAAACATCTTGGAAGATTTTAAAGAAAAATGGCCATTTGCAGTTCTTAGTGTGACATTACAAGTTGCATGGAAAAATATTCCTGTTAGCACTTGTTAACCCTCTACAAGCTGCCAGACATCAATATTTTGGATACATTTGAGATAAAATGGACCATTTTCAAATAGACACAGCACTCAGTGGGTATGTGTGAAACAAACATAACTCCTTTTGTGGGTCATTAACTTGTCGGACGACGATATTGATATTAACCCACTCCACCGCTAATGATGGTTTTTACCTAAACAATTTTCTCATCAAACTCAGTCGTTTGAGACTACGATACTCACCTTTCTCATAACATCAATGAAGGAACTTCAGTGAGACAGTTAAAAACAATTCATCAGACACTGTGGGGTCATGAAGAATCATGGAATCTCATCGGGAAAAGCCATGATTCTCCAGAATCATAAAGTCTAGTTTGCAGTTGACATTATTTTCATATTTTATCAATAGTTAAAGGGGAATGTAGACTTTCATCCCTTCTAGGGCGGCTTTGGGTAATATTGTTGATTTGAGAACATGGCGGATGTAACATAGTTGCACAAAGTGGAAGAAAATGCCAACCATTACAGATTATCGAGTTTCGAGGATGTTTCTTAACATTGTGGAAACGAGTTTGTAACTTTCTTTGGTCATTTAATCTAAATGGTGAAATGAGAGTATTGTTTAAAGTGATATTTGATGGGGATAGTTGGCAGACGTTGCATAATTGGATAATCAAATGGTCATAAACGTAAAATGCAAAGCATTATGGTATCAAACTATGGTTTGACATCTCTATTGCACACTAGTAATACGGTATTCTGGAATTTCAGAAAAAGCCACCACCTTGTAGAATCAGCCATTTGAAGATTAATCCCTTATTAATGGCGTTGTTGCTTATATTGGTATAATTTATTTCAATCCCAACGCTGGAAATTTTACTGATCACGACGGTCATTTTGGTAGTTTCGTTACATTAACCATACTCTTAAAATAATACCGAATTGTATATAAAATGCCCTGTCATACACAACATGCCCCACTCACTGATGTAAAGCTCGTGCATGCAAGAGACTGAGTTGGACTAATCCCATAAATTCCACCATTATATTTTGGTACATGGTGTCACGATATTGCCGATATCGGCGTTTCTTCCAAGAGTATACAAAGTGTTTAATACTTACCTGTAGTAAAATAGCTGAATTTACTTTATACAATGAAAAACCAAACGTATTATTGTTCAGTTTTCTGAACAACCACTTATTTTTGTTTTTCAAAACTGCGAAAAACCTACTTGATAATAAAACCGATTCGTGGCACCCAGTACTAAAATCAATGATGAATTTAAATTTGAGAAATTTCGCGATTTTGAACCGCATGTGATCTAACAAATTGTTGTTCTTTGGAATCACATCCCCCAAATCGACGACTTAGATTGATACAAACGATGCAAAAATAATATTCTTTAGATTCATGCTTGAAAATTCACATCAAACCGTTTTTTTTTTGTTGTTATTTTTCTTTAGCATAAATAGCCACTGAATTGGAGAAAAGCTGTTCGAAAACAGAATCTGTTGACTTCAAACTGGTGGTAATAATAATAATCTGGGGATTTTGGAAGGACAAGCATTGCATGTGGACGAAGAAGCATCCACGGCAAATGGCGTGGTCGCGTGTTCGTTTATTCGCGGGGAAAAGTAACTTTTACATGAAGAATTACGACTCATCTGTTCGTCTCAAAGCATTTTTTCTGAACCGCTCTCAATTAATCCTCCATACACGACTGAGTAGGAAAACGGGTGTGATTAGTGGATCATGTTACAGTTTGACACTGTGCTCAAAACGAACAGCTATTCTTCAGACAAACTATTTTTGGCTCAACTTATTGGATGATTTAATATGGAAAAAGTAGTATCAAATGACATGTATTTTATGTAACCTGCGACAGGAATTCATGTACGTGTGTGAGTCTGTCAATACATAGAGAATAATTCACTACTCGGATTCGAGCACGATTTTTATCCCCGAGTAGGGCGCGCGGGGGATTATTTCACAAGGCGTTAGCCGAGTGAAATAATCCATGCGGCCTACGAGAGAATAAAATCATACTCGAATCCAAGTAGTAAACTTTTGTATTCATTTGGTTTTGTCCGTATTTGTTCTACCAAAACAACACTTTATAATTGATACTTTCAAAACGTCAAAAAAAAAAAAATAGTCCATCTTCGCTGAGAGTGGAATAGGATGCTGGGATTGGAATACCAATATTTCGGAGAGTGGGAGTGGACATACGATTTGTTTTGGGGGAAGAAAAATGAATGAAAATAAAACAAAATGTGGTAGCAACTGTGTAATGTGATTTTTGTTGGCGCGATTAAACTTTCAAAAGAGTTATTCGATTTAGTCGATTGAAGCCTAAAATAATTCTGAAATAACTATAATTTTCCATTTGTTTTGCTCCAAAACATAGCTTATGACTTCTAAATGGAGTGTTCTCAACGACGTCGTCCAAAGAGAGGACCATAAGCCATGTTTGTTTAGCAAAATTGAAAAACAATAATAACCCATCAACTTATTCTAGTTCTACCGACACTGGTGCTCGTAACAACCGACTGATTGATTTCCTCTTTTATTTTTTGTTAAGATACATTATGGCTGATTTTCATTTTATTCTCCTTTACAGAAAACTTAAGGGCGCCCTTTATCTAACGCAACGATCGTAATCCGACCAAGACTACTCAGAAATGTTGTCTTCCATTTATTTTAACCCTTTACCTAAAATGAAAAGCAGACGACACTTGCAAACAAAATTATTGAATAACTATTTTTTCATTGTTTTGCATCAAAATTATAGCTTATGACCCCCTCATTGGAATGAGCTCAATGAATGAGCTCGTTCGAATGATGTGTCATAAGCTATGTTTTAGGGCAAAACATGAATAAACTAATGAAAATTGAATGACATTTTTTGCGGATAGCGCTGGTGGTTTTGGCCGTTACGTTATTGGGTAAAGGGTTAACGTTTGTCTCAGAAACATAGCATTTGACGTATCATTTAAACGAGAACGCTGAGCTCGTTCAAACTGGGAACCATAAGATACGTTCGTTAGGCTAAGAATTTAAAAAAATATTAGGTCATTCAAAAAAAAAAGTTTCGAAAGTGCCGCCTGCTGGTCATGAGTTGTAAAGCGCAGTTACTGGAGGAGATTACCAATGGACGGGAGAAAACGCAAAACATCGAAATGTTTCATATTTTTCAGTCTGTTGTCCTATCAAAAAAAACAAAAAAAACAAACAAACCAAAACAAAACAAAACGGTATACTCACGTAGTAATGTCGCTCCAAGATTCATTTCTCCTACGAAATATTGACACATAAAACTTCCTCACATGAATGTGTTTCGCATTTGATCTTCTCTTGTCACCACCATCAACGTTAGAAAAGCGGTGATTGTATTTTATTGCAAATTCCAAAAAATCCCACGGGTTATATTGCAATTCGGAGAGAAGATTGCAGTAATTTATAGAAATAATGATGGCTAATAATTGTTCCAAAACCTTTTGCCTTCGGTGTATGTAGAACAGCGATCTACTGAACTATTTGCTTCGCGGAGATAACATTCGGATAATAGAGATGATACACAGATGAGTTAGAAATTTGATCGTTAAGTTTACAGCTATCACTTGGTGTAACATTTCCCGTACAGTATGAAACTCCAATAATATTAGATACATGGTTTGCTTCGGAAAGAATTTTGTACACATCCGATGCGAATTATCTGAAAGTAAGTAGTTTCATACTGTTGAAACACTTGGTGCATGTTTATATTCATCCTACAAGTTTGCGTGTTTGACAGTTACAGACGAAGTGCAAAAAAACCCAAAACAAAACATCAAAAGCAGATGGGTGTAACTGCCAATATCACGCGATCGAGGATTTTTACATGTACAATTGAGAGAACTACGATCTACTATGTACTTGGCCAGCACTTCGAGTTAACAGACACCCCCACCTTAGGAACGTAACTATCTGTAGATATTGTGGGGGTGGGATGGCAGTGGTGGCGCCAGCATTTCCATACAGGGGGACTGGGGGAGGGGGCTAGGTTATTCGCCGAAAAATCCAGAATAAAGGAGTCAGTTTTCACGACGGTGGGGGACTAGAACTTCCAACAGGGGTGGGGGGGGGGGGGGGGGACTAGACCTCCGGGAGCGGACTGTAGCCGCCCCTGACACTCACATCCCCTAGCCACCACTGTGACACCTACTTATGTTTGAACTTTGGTAGTACGGTTCTCATGTACGCATACTTGAGTGTCTCGGTGAGTTTTTCATAATAGGAGTCTACAGTCACATAGATTAGCCACGATTAGCCAGATTGCCAAGGCTTTCATCACGACACTGCCAAATAGCGTGATTAATACCCTTGGTGTATATCACCAAGCTAGCAAGCGCCTGTGATAGTTATGCCGACATGGGGGTCTTTGAACATGCCAACTATCGTGGAAAAGGGACTCCCCATCCACGGGATTTACGCCCATACACCACCTCATTACAACGTAGTTTGTCTTCTGAAGGTATCAGTTTTTTCAAATATTAAAAGTTAGGGAGCGTTGTTGTTCAGTGATGAGCGCAATGAACTTCAGATCGAAAAATCGCAGGTTCATCCTCCACACTCATCATCTGCGTTGTCATTGGGCAAGACATTCAATCCCATGTGCGACCACGGTGGAGTTGTGTGCTAAGGCGTACTACACGTTGATGGTACACACGACTTCTAGCGAAGTTTACCTCTGCTTGTGTGTGGTTAATAAATCTGAGAGTCCGACAGTTACTCGCAACTGCTCGGTGGTTTTGACCGGATTCCCGGGCTTCCTCCTTCGGTAATTCATTCATTTCAGTTTTACGACACTTTCAACAACAGATTAACCTTGAATGTTGAAAGTGCCGTAAAACTGAAATAAATAAATAAATAAATTAATAAATTAATAAATTAATAAATAAATAAATAAATAAATAATTTTAAGTTGCTCTACTGCAATTCACCAAACACAATTTAATTTCGTAAAACGATATATTTTTCATGATAAATATTTAATAAATATGTGGTGTGCCAAAATATTTTACCAGAGAGAAAAGAGATAATTTGAGAGTTGGCAGTAGTAGGAGAGGGATGAACCGGCCCTATTCAGCAGGATTTCATGCAGGATCTCATGTGACGTCATAGACACGTAACCTGGTGGCGCCATGTTTCATTGTAATGGTAGTCCCGCGTCAACGGCCATCTTGTGACGTCATCCTCATAGTGATACTTGGTGTTAGTGCGCATGCGCAGCGCGCGTTGTTATGGTGATTCGTGTTTCCGTCGGCCATTTTGTATACCGGAGGCCGCCATCTTGTTTTCTTTGGTAGCACGTAGTCACATAGATTAGCCACGATTAGCCAGATTGCCAAGGCTTTCATCACGACACTGCCAAATAGCGTGATTAATACCCTTGGTGTATATCACCAAGCTAGCAAGCGCCTGTGATAGTTATGCCGACATGGGGGTCTTTGAACATGCCAACTATCGTGGAAAAGGGACTCCCCATCCACGGGATTTACGCCCATACACCACCTCATTACAACGTAGTTTGTCTTCTGAAGGTATCAGTTTTTTCAAATATTAAAAGTTAGGGAGCGTTGTTGTTCAGTGATGAGCGCAATGAACTTCAGATCGAAAAATCGCAGGTTCATCCTCCACACTCATCAGCTGCGTTGTCATTGGGCAAGACATTCAATCCCATGTGCGACCACGGTGGAGTTGTGTGCTAAGGCGTACTACACGTTGATGGTACACACGACTTCTAGCGAAGTTTACCTCTGCTTGTGTGTGGTTAATAAATCTGAGAGTCCGACAGTTACTCGCAACTGCTCGGTGGTTTTGACCGGATTCCCGGGCTTCCTCCTTCGGTAATTCATTCATTTCAGTTTTACGACACTTTCAACAATAGATTAACCATGAATGTTGAAAGTGCCGTAAAACTGAAATAAATAAATAAATAAATTAATAAATTAATAAATTAATAAATAAATAAATAAATAATTTTAAGTTGCTCTACTGCAATTCACCAAACACAATTTAATTTCGTAAAACGATATATTTTTCATGATAAATATTTAATAAATATGTGGTGTGCCAAAATATTTTACCAGAGAGAAAAGAGATAATTTGAGAGTTGGCAGTAGTAGGAGAGGGATGAACCGGCCCTATTCAGCAGGATTTCATGCAGGATCTCATGTGACGTCATAGACACGTAACCTGGTGGCGCCATGTTTCATTGTAATGGTAGTCCCGCGTCAACGGCCATCTTGTGACGTCATCCTCATAGTGATACTTGGTGTTAGTGCGCATGCGCAGCGCGCGTTGTTATGGTGATTCGTGTTTCCGTCGGCCATTTTGTATACCGGAGGCCGCCATCTTGTTTTCTTTGGTAGCACGTAGTCACATAGATTAGCCACGATTAGCCAGATTGCCAAGGCTTTCATCACGACACTGCCAAATAGCGTGATTAATACCCTTGGTGTATATCACCAAGCTAGCAAGCGCCTGTGATAGTTATGCCGACATTGGGGTCTTTGAACATGCCAACTATCGTGGAAAAGGGACTCCCCATCCACGGGATTTACGCCCATACACCACCTCATTACAACGTAGTTTGTCTTCTGAAGGTATCAGTTTTTTCAAATATTAAAAGTTAGGGAGCGTTGTTGTTCAGTGATGAGCGCAATGAACTTCGGATCGAAAAATCGCAGGTTCATCCTCCACACTCATCATCTGCGTTGTCATTGGGCGAGACATTCAATCCCATGTGCGACCACGGTGGAGTTGTGTGCTAAGGCGTACTACACGTTGATGGTACACACGACTTCTCGTGAAGTTTACCCCTGCTTGTGTGTGGTTAATAAACTGAGAGTCCGACAGTTACTCGCAACTGCTCGGTGGTTTTGACCGGATTCCCGGGCTTCCTCCTTCGGTAATTCATTCATTTCAGTTTTACGACACTTTCAACAATAGATTAACCTTGAATGTTGAATGTTGAATGTTGTAATGGTAAACCGCGTCAGCGGCCATCTTGTGACGTCATCCTCATAGTGATACGTGGTGTTAGTGCACATGCGCAGCGCGCGTTGTTATGGTGATTCGTGTTTCCGTCGGCCATTTCGTATACCGGAGGCCGCCATCTTGTTTTCTGTGGTAGCACGTGGTTGATATGTTACTCAAAGACTTACAACATGGGATTCGAGTCGTTCGAGCAGTATGTGCGAGTCACTCGATCGAGCAATTGCTCTAAAGCTCATTTGCTCGATGGGCTTCGCGTCGTTCGAGCAATGACTTTTCAGTGTCTGCTCGATAGCTTATAAGGGCAATTTGGGATAGGTATGTCCTTGGGTGGCCTAAACAAGTAATAGTTTCCTTAGATAAGTATCCTATAAAAGTATCCTCAAATAATACAATACCAGGCCATAGGTATCCTCAGATACCGAAATGAGTCGAAGAGCAGTATGTGCGAGTCACTCGAATGAGCAATTGCTCTATAGCTCATTTGCTGGATGGGATTCGAATCGTTCGAGCAGTATGTGCGAGTCACTCGATCGAGCAATTGCTCTAAGCTCATTTGCTTGATGGACTTCGAGTCGTTCGAGCAATGACTTTTCAGTAACTACTCGATAGCTTATTGGCTTTGGGAATGATATAGGCATTTTGTTATACATACAGGCCCGTCGGAACCGGGGGGGCTGGGGGGGCTGCAGCCCCCCCAATAATTTGCTCATATTTCGTCGTTAGTTTATCCATGATGGGAGCAACCGATGTAATCTGAATGAAAGTGGACATTACATTATTTAACTCAGATTAGAACAGTGGCGTAGGAACCGGGGGGGGGGGGGTGGGGGTGGGGGTGGGGTGGGTAAGGGAGATATTCCCCCACCCCCACAAATTTGTCAAAAGTAGGCTTTACTGGGCTGGGTTGGTGGTTTCTCCACATCGGATGCCCACTGGTTACCATATTCCGACATTGCTGTTAATGATTACTGGATTGAGTGGGTTCCACGTGGGCTTTCTTCCACCAATAAAACTGACAGTTGTGTTTGCGCCTAATTGTGGAAAGCGATGTTAAACCCCAACCAACCACACGGTAATTCATTGCATGTTCCCTATTCCTGTAATTCTTCTCGGAAATCACACTGAATTGATCAGAGAGCTGACGTATTTCCTTATTGACGATGTATTTGCTCAGAATCACTCAGAATGCATATTTGTACATCTTAAATTTAAAAAATTTCCCCCCGGACCTCCACCAACGAGACGGGGAGGTACCCCCTCTCGTGCGCACCCCACTCGCCTCTTCGCGGTTCTGATGACGCTTCGCGTCATAGGAATATACGATTTATTTGCTCAGAATCAACCAGAATGCATGTTTTTACATCATAAATTCAAAAATTTTCCCGGGGGAGGCCCCGGACCCCTCACCAACGAGACGGAGGATACGTCTCTCGTGTTCACCCCCACTCGCCGCTCGGATGACGCGTCGCGTCATGGGAATATAGGTCCTACCCCCGCCCCCCCCCCAAATAAAATTAGCTTACTACGCCCCTGGATTAGAATTATCACTGAATGTATAACATGCACCTGTATATGTTGATGTGCAAACGTTTTGAGCAATTCCTTTGGCAGCTTAGAAGACCACGACAACCATTGGCGCAATGATAAAACTAAAGAATCCACCATAAGGCCTGACTGTTTTTCAGCATGACGGAAGACGGCCACGGCCTGCAGATGAGCCCGGTGTGAGAACCGTCCCCAAATGTTATGGGGTTCTATTGGGATTTTTGAAACATTTTGTTAAAAAAACAACTTTTGCCATTTAAAAAAATCAAGAGGTTTTTGCTTCAAAAGCTACCAGAATGCTTCCTTTGATTGCCCTTTTCAAAAAAATTTCTGGGGGAGTAACCCCCCATCCCCTCCCCCCCTCAAAAAGCTCATGCTTTCAGCACTCGCGCCAGATGCCTTCGGCATCTGGATACCCTATACCCATTTAGTATCAGCCAGTTCACCCAAATTAGTAATATCAGCCCCCCCAATATAAATTTCGTTCCGACGGGCCTGACATAAGAGAGATAACTCTGCATACAGATTATGGGAAATCAAGCAATCTGATGGTTAGTTACCTGCAGTAAAGTGAACTGATTGGAATATCTGGAAAACAAGAACAAGAGTACTTGGAATGGGTTTAGAACTAGTCTGAACAGACCAGAAAATCTAAATATAGTAACAAAATTGCACCAATAGGTAGGCTTTTCCACTCTCCTGGAGTATACTCCGATTCAATCGAACGCGTCATATAGCACTACATGCTATTCTTATATGCCCCAAATGGGGCTTCATATCAAACAAAAATTGTTTTGGGTGATTTGGAGGAATTGTCGGGTCTATTTGGGTAATTGTATGTACTCTAGTTCAATAGAACTCACCCCGGGGCCCCACGGTACTATAGCACTACGTTCTAAGCCGCTAAAATGGGGAATACAAGTCCGTTTCGGTAGTTCTTGGTGGATTTTGGTGATTTGGAGGGGTTTTCAGGTCTATTTGGGTAATTCTGCGAATCGGTAAATTACTTTTATACAAAGGAACATACCCTCCGAACATACCCCTGTCTTGTTGTAAGTCTTTGGGTAACATATCAACCACGTGCTACCATCGAAACCAAGATGGCGGCATCCAGTATACAAAATGGCCGACGGAAACAAGTATCACCATAATTACACGCGCTGCGCACGCGCACTAACACCACGTATCACTGTGTGGATGACGTCACAAGATGGCCGCTCACGCGGGTTACATTGATAACCAAACATGGCGCCACCAGGTCAAGTGACTATGACGTAACATGAGATCCTGCATGAGATCCTGCTGAATAGGACCGGTTCATCCCTTTCCTACTACTGTTGGCTATTAAGTTTAATTTTAATTCTATGAGTACAATATATTTTCTATTTTCTCGCACAACGTTCATTTACCCCATAACATTATTTCAAGTATATTCGGGGTAGGACGCATAGGTTATTACGGTTGTACTGCATAAAAATACGTTAGGATATCCCAAATGCTGTTTCAAACTATAGAGCTACAGTCCTCAATTTAGTCCAAATTCAGAAATTCGTAACCAGCGCGTTGTGAACTGGAATTTATTGATCGATTCGAACTCAAACCGCGGTCAAACTCAGAATTGTGATTTGACGCCTCCCGGAGGTAACTGGCTGAAATTCCACCTGTATATTTTTTTGTGGCCAAAAGCCATCGGAAAAGTAATGGATCTGGGCTTTGGGGGTTCCAGTACAAATATGAAAAATGCATTTTTAATGTAAAATCGCGAAATGTCGTTGAAAATGTCGTTGAAGTTTAGAATAACGGCAATGTGAACATACAAACGGGAACTTTGCTAATGAATCTCGGATGGGGGAGGGGGCGGGCTGCGCCTGAGGCTCTCGGCAGTCAGAAATTCCAAATACAAATCAATATTTGGGGGATTTTTACTACTTTTCAATTGATCTTTGGAGGACTTTCACTAGTTTTTAGTCTAAAAACTCCACATGTTGGCCAATTGTAGACATGATTGGAAAAACTACATTAGCGCACTATCTAAAATTTCTGACATTTTTCCAATGTGATTGCCCCAAAGGTTGCAACGTCCCTGCATACAAACAAGTTAATTTTTACAAGAATGTGTTTTTTTTTTATTCTACTATGTTTGGACGAATGATCGACGTATAAAAAAGAAAAAAAGCAACAAAAAAAAAAACACACCCCTCTCCCAACCAACCTCCCCCCCCCCCCCACAAAAAAACCCTCCAAAAACAAAAACAAACAACCCCACCAACCCTCCAACCCCAACCCCACCCCACCCCACGCCAAAAAACAACAAGAACAACAACCAAAAAATCATTTGAGAAGAATGGATTTTGTCTCATTTTGGACATGTTTTCTTAAAATCTAACAAAATGTCGCGTTTTAACTAAATTGAAAAATTGGTGCTCAACTTTGTAAAATTCTGTTTGAAACAATCCATGAATTGATCATAATTGTCTGCCAGGAAAGGAAAAAATTGTGTATTGTTATGATATCCCTCGCGAGCAGTCATATTGGAAAGTCATTTGCCGTGGTGATACGTGATATTAGTGCGCATGTATAGAGCGTGTTACGGTAATCTGGATTTCTGTCGTTCATTTTTTTTTTACCGGGGCCGCCATCTTTCTTGATTTCGATAGTGGAACGTGGTTACCATTTAACTGAACGTCCTACAATTGTGTGGGGTATGTTCGAAGGGTATGTCTGATTCAAGCGTAGGGTATTTAATTACAGAAAACCACCCGACAGCTATTTATTTGGCTCGGATTAACGCCAAATCCTCTTTTTATAGACACATACTAGAAGTACAAACGTTTGCTAATGTGATAGTATTCATTGTGCAATGCAACACAGGAATATGCTGGATATGACGGGATGTGCTTATGTAATAGTGAGCACTGGGCCTCAAAAACATACAGCACATACACGTACTTGAGGATACTTACGACCTGGCAATATACTTTTGGAGAATAAATGTTGGAGAACAGCTTCTGGAGGACAGCTATCTCACGATAACAGATGACACCATTTCCGGAGGTATTCCCTTTCTCTATCAAAAGTGGCATTTGTTACAATGCTAAACATTTAGTTAGTTTTCTGTTCAAAAGTTGAAAATGCATTAAAGTTCGAAGTTTGTAAGAAAGTTCAATCATAACAGTTCTGTATTTGTTCAATTCTTTCTTTTGTTCGATCTTCGTTCTGTTCAGTTCTCTTTAAACTTCGTTCTATTCCGTTCACTTTGTTCTTCGTTCACCACCATTCGTTACCTTCGATCTTCGTTCACAAAGTTCTCTTCGATATCCACTCTCTGTCCATTGGTTTTAAATCTTTATCGTAATAAGTTGTGGTGTTTTGCCGAATCATAGAATGTACCTCTGTAAGATCTGGAATTACTGAAGTATCTTGTCGAGGACATTCGTCGTTCGTGACTCCGCCATCTCTCTCATTTGTCTGTCCAGATCCGAGGCAGCTCACTCGATCGAGTCTCTATTGACTGTACATTTGTGTAAGCTTGCCAAGAGTTTGGTCTCCACTAAGACTTTTTCTCTTCCTGTTCCTTCGTCGCTGAAATGTGGTGGTACGATGGTGCGACTTCTAGATACTTTGATGTGCAAGAATTTCTGATCGGTTGAACAATTTGATACAGCTTTTATTCGCTTCCATTGAGTTTTATCTTGGGTTGTACCCGTGAGTCATACGCGTCCAATGGTCTCCGACTGACTCTCTTTGTTGGAACAATTTTTTTGATCTGTTGTATGTTTTCTCGTGTCCTCGAACGTTGTCTTTTCTGTTGACTGTTCTGACTGGGTATCCATTGCATTGGTAGATTCAGGATCTGTGAGCAATATACTTGTGACGATAAAGATTGCGCTTCTTTGCGGACATCTGGCACTTTGTACAGACGTTATATGAAACCATTGCTGGAGGCTACCATCTTTATTTAATCTAATTAACCACTTCGTTTAATTCGTGGAAGTATCCGACAATCCACCAAAATGACCAAAAATCACCCAGAACCACAGAAACAGACTTTATCTGGTACGCATTCCCCCAGAAACTTCATATTTTCCAATAATAGTTCGTTTGCATAAAAACTCAACAAAACAGTGGGGAGGAGGAATACCCTCGAGTGTTTATGCCAAATTACGGAATCTCATTTCACGGAGTCGGAAAGGAATCACATTTACAGAATCCCCTTTTTAGGATATGTCTGTGGTCACATAATCTTTTATCTGTCGTGTGTGTCAATGTGGTGCATGTGTTGTGCGCGCATTGTGCACTGACACATAAACACATATCAACATATCCAGCATGTGTCTATGTGCAACATGTGAATTGCACACATTCTGACACATTGTGCACTAGCACACTAGCACATCCCATCAACCACCAGTCCCACGCTCTGTCTATGCCTACAACATCCTTTTTCATGGAACGTGCCCTTGAGCTGCATGTTTTGTGTGCACATTGTGCATTTTCACATAAACACATATTGGCACATCTGGCATGTACTCATGTGCTGCATGTGATATGTAAACATTGTGCACTAGCACACAAGCACATCTTGTTACCACCAACTGACAGTTCCTTATATGTAAGGTACCCTTGCGTGCACTAGGCCAAGGGAATGTAAAGGTCAATACGAGCTTAGATAAATGAGGAAAGAGTCGAGACAGGGTCAGGCATAGGAAGTATATAAGTTAATAGCAATGGTACAAAGCTGTAAGGGTGGTAAAAGACTATAGTATTGGGCGACTGCAATAGAGTCTAATCTTAGGACAGATAGTTGAAAACAAGGTGGAAGCCGATGGTAAGACTACCAGGAGCTGTATAGGTTCTGGGAATCCCACTTATGAGATCCCACTTATGGAATCCCTTTCACGGAAATCCTATAGAATCCCATTTTGGGAAATATCTGTCGTTATAGAATCCCTTTTCTGAGATTATTTAAAGAGTCGTATGTGGTGTCACTCGTTCGAGAAATTGCTCGATAGCCCATTTGCTCGATGAGATCGAGTCATCCAAACAATGCCTGTTCCTGTGACAACTCGACTGTCGCTTTGACTTATTCTTCAGAAACCCTTGTGTTACATAATTATGTGACAGTGGGTGGGGGTTTAGATAAATGAAGTGTTCTGATTGAGCAAAGCCAAAGGTTGGGACCAGAGATAGCTAGGAATAAATCAAACAGTAGGACGAGTCTGGACTGAATATTGAGATAGGCAGAAAATCGACGATTCTGGAAGAATCCGAACTAGATAAAAAAGCAGAAATATGGGATTCTGGAAGAACAGAAGTCTTTCGTGCTGCATAGCACAACGTGCTACTCTTATAACAATGAATCCGAACAACAGATAAAAACCGCGGATTCAGAAGGAATCCGAACTAGTAAATCAATTGTCGAATTGTATGTGGTAATTAGATTTATTCTTATACAAAGGAAAGCGCCCTTTACTGGAAAAGGAGGATGCTGGGTAATCAGATGGATTATTATACGAAAACGCGCCAATTATAGGAAAAGCAGGATTTTGGGGGAATCCTTCCTGAAATAAACAGGCAGAAATCGAGATTTAGTGGGAAATCCGAGAAAAATAAACAATTGCCGGGTTGTTTGTGGTAATTCTAGGAAGTACACTGTAGATTCTAGGTAATTAAAGAACGCGCCTATTACTGGAAAGGGGAGAATTCTGGGTGAAATCCGTACCAAATGAAGTCCGTTTCGATGTCTCTACGTTGTTTTTAGTGATGGTGATTTGGAGGGATTGTCGGGTCTATTTGGGCTATTCTATGAAGTAAACGAGGATTCTGGGTAATTAGATAGAATTCTTATACAATGGAACGTACCCTCCAAACGTGCCCCAGTCCTATTGTAGACCTTTACGTCACATAACAACCAAGATTAGAGGCAAAGTATACAAAATGGACGACGGAAACACGTGTCAAGCTAACAACATGCGCCCTAAGACCACAAGACCACATATCACGATCGGGTAACGTCACAAGGTGGCCGCTCATGCGGGCTACCATGGCACTAAACATAGCGTAATTAGGTTTACGCGACTATGACGTCACATCCTAGGTCCCCCGCTAAATCCCCAAATCTGGCACGATCCATCGCTCTGTCACTACTTATAAGCACTTACGACACGCCCAGTATTGCACAATGTACACTACCGCATAAGCACATGTCTGTACTTCTAGTATGTGTCTATGTTCTGAATGTAGTTATCTATCACACATCTAATAGATGTCAGGCTTCCACTTGTGCAAGGGACTATACAGACTGATACCGGCTAAGGTGAATGACGTAATCTAACTCAATTTTTGTCGATGACAGAGGCCAGGACCAGAGGCAGGAAAGAGGAGCTAGAGCGAAGATAGACTGCTATGGTTGTCAGAAAGATGGTCCACGATAGAAGCATGTGAGCCAGATAAAACTGTTGTAGAGTCCACAAGGGAAATCTTAGACATTTTCCGGATTGTTGTAGTTAAATGGACATACTTCAAATAAATTTAGGCATATCTAGTACTATTTAAGACCCTGTAGTACTAAGTATTATTTTTAAAAATCCAAGATGCGAATAAAAATGTAGGATTCTGGGATAATCTGTCGCAAAAAAACAATTGCCGATTCGGATACGGGAATTAGATAGATTTCGCTATTTTTTTCTTCTCTAATGCATTGTTTCACATTTATGCACTGTCCCCAAAACTCCAAAGTCACTTCCCGATGATCCAAAGCGTCATATAACTGCATGCAGTATGTCAACTTATTTATACACACGGAACTTTAGGGTTTTTCAGGTTTTCGAAAAGACACAATTCCTCTCTGGACAGACAAACAGTTTGGTTGTGCATTCCAGTTGGAGGTCAAGATCACATATGAGTGTTGAATTACTAACCCAGACCAGTTTGGGAGGTGAACTTGTGCAGGTGAGAAATGAGACAATTTTATTTAACTTTCTTTTCAGAAGTCATTTGAAAGTAAGAAACAAATCAGGGCTCCTTTGTCAAGATATTAATCCTATGCTGTAAAATCTCCATGGAGATGGTGAAGAATTTCTGTAACAACGTGTTCTTGCAACAGATGCACCAAATGGGAAAAATTTACCCACAGAATGAGAAAATTTGTCTACTTTGACCCATTTTTAAAAAAAACAACCGTGTCAGTCGACTGAATGTATTTAGTTTAAACAATATTTATTTCCAGTTCTCAAATATATACAATTATACTATTAAAAAAAGTAGGGAATATTTAATAAAAGTGAGATATATGAAGAAATATATTTAAATTTTCATCAAAAAGACAGTTGAGGCATTGTGCTGTGACATCTGGTGAATGATTTCAGCGATAGTTTGGTGTCTGACAAGCAAACATTCCACGCACTGAGCTGTAGAAGACATGGACGGTTAGTCAGAGAATTTATCACATTCAGTCCAAGACCTCAATACCTTGTAAATCCTTCTCGGTTCGCGAGACAAGCGCGGACCCTACGTGGCATACTCCTCACCTAATGTCCAATATCAGCTTGACTGGTGTTATTCCATTCTTCCTGCAGTACAGCGGCGAGTTCATGGACATCACTGTTGGCGTTGTTGTAGGCGCCTGCCAAGCATATCCCAGACGTGCTCGATTGGTGAAAGGTCTGAATTGAGAGCTGACCAAGGCAGTGTAGTGATGTTCTGCTCCTGGAGGATCTCTATGGCGACACGGGCTCTGTGTGGTCTTGCATTGTAAAAGTGTTACTTTTACTCATCGTTTATATATATGTGTGTGATAGATTATATATTTATATTTATATGTCATATGTAGTTCATGCCTCTTACATGAAGACCTTCCCCGGTAGTCCTTCAACTTTCTGAAATCGCCCAGATTCGCACAATAAACGAGGAGTCCAATAATTCCCTAAAATCGCCCAGGTCGCAAAATAGACCGGGAGTCCAATAATTCCCTAAAATCTGCTTGATCGCACAATAGCCCTGCACCATGTACTTTGGCACGTTAAGTTTAGTGCAGTCACTATACTCTGCCGCCGACCCCGACTAAGATAATCACCAGCTCAAAGGTAAGTTCTTTTGGTAATAAGGATGACAAGTAGAACAAGAAATTAAGCTCATTTCGTTGACTGGTTTCAAATATTTTGAACATTGTGGGACAGAAACGGGAGAGGAAAGGATGAAAGGAGTGAGTTCTCTCCTTCTCCCCAAAACCCATCCGAATTCCTAAAAGTCATTGGTAGTTTGATTACGATTGCCAAACCGATTTGTGTAGATTAAGTTCAGATTCAAAGTTCCAAACTCGGGTTGGAGGTTTACTATATCGAATGGTAAACGCCAAAAGTTTTTGTATGAGTAGCTAGTCCTCCGATTGCAGTGTTCATAAATAAGACACTTTTCAAGCGCTGTTTAGCAGATACACACTGTGGCTGAAAACTATTGTTTGCAGAAGACGGATATGCCTTGTCAGCTATCGCTTTTCATTGAGTTGCATCATGCCTCCTGCTGGGGTCAACTCACTTACACGTGCGATACTACACTCTAAAATCAGCTGGGTTAAAAATCAACTCAAATGTGCAGGGCTGAGTGAATATGAACCCAGTTGGGTTCATATTCCTCTACTCATTTGATTTGGTTTAGTTTTCAATCCAACTGATTTTAGAGTGTAAGTCCAGACAGAACCCTGTAAACTATGAGAGGTTCGTTGGAATACAATGTCTCTAAGATAGAAGTGCTTGACAATCATATTACACTAGAAAACGTAACAAATCCTGCTTCGGAATAGCAAAGCTCCTATGTTGCCTCCAAACAGCGAAAACTGGGGGCATAGGAAGAAGGGCGCATGCCCCCCACACATTTCGATAGCATATATTCTTGCTTCCCAACTTTTGATAAATGAAAGTACCCATGGCTGTTTAGTAACCCACATTTAATTATTATCACTATTTAACGCTGTCCCCAGCGCGTGTTGAAGGCGACACTGGCAGAATCCGTTCTGCATTGACCGAAATTTTTTTTTTAAATGTTGGCCTTCAAAATTATATCTTATGACCACCCTCAGTGTAACATCGCCGTTTTGTTTCAAGTAAGGGTCAAAAACCAGGTTTTTGACGTAAAAATTGGAAATTTAATAAAATTTGAATGACGATTAGTAATGTGTTATTTTCTAAAATATGTTTTGAAATATTGTTGAAATATTAAAATTAATGTAGGCCTAATGTAATTCCATTTAACGTAAAAACTGCAAAACGTTTGTAAACCTTTTGAGATGATTTGCTTGGATTAGTTCTCTATTTTAGCTCTGCCACTATTGTCGCGAATCATATCGAGCAAAGAAGCTAAAGGGCGCGTCAGGTGCGAGGGGAATTCTCAGCTCCCAACTCAGCAGAGTCCATGTAGAACCATACTGGAATTCTTCTCAGAGACAACACACCGACTGCAGAGAAGTCACCCTTTTTATGGAACAGAGAATCACTGCTGTAAGTAAATTGCTTGCATTTGGTTTGGCTGTCAACATCCCAGTATTAGCAATCGTATCATCGACAGTGTTTGTTTGTTGGATGCAGAGTCAATATATGTTTTGGAACGAAGGCCTACAGATTAACAAACGCACTGCTCTCGTGGTTAGACTTGTAATCGTGGGTACGTCTGCCTATGTGACATTCTCGCACTCTAATATAGCCTAAATTACCCCATTTCCAGCGGGCACAAGCTGTGGAATCAATTGGACACATCGGTCCTGTACCTAAAGATCAACTCGTAGTTTGGTGACTGTACAATTATTTATTTAGAAAACGAGGCAAATTAACAGCAACTGAATCCTGCTTATGTGGAATCTGAAGAAGAATAGCAGAGATTCTAACGATTCAGTGGGAAGTATCGTCAGAACTGCCTAAAATGATTACCAAGAAGAATTTGAAACCCTCGTGAATAGTTTTATCGAGGATGGAATGGATAAAGAAGATGCAGTTGAAGAAGCAGTCACGTCACTTGGAAGCAGTGTCGGAGAAGCGAAGTACATTAACACCCTGGTGCACATTACACATTTTTGCAAGAACCCAATATACAATAAAATTCAAGGGAATGCGAAATGTATTCGTGAAGAAGAGGAATATGACTTTGAAGAATTCCAGAAATACGCCTTGGAAAAGAAAAAATTTCTGTTAGACGACCTCGTGGCAAAATACCCATTTGGCGAAGAAGGTGACAAAGAAGACGAAGTCGAAAAGCCAAGGAGAAAATGGATTCGCAATCAGGAAAAAAATACAGAAAGGGCCATTCTTATGAAAATAAATTCATTTGTGTTTTTATCGACGAAGAGTGAAGATGTCTGTGTCCACAACAGTGCTCAGATTAAAAGGTGACTTACACACACAGATCTTCAAGAATGATGGTGGGTTAAAGCTAATTTCCAAAGAACCGGAACAAGTGAATAGTACGGTAGACGGAGTCAAGAGAAAAACCATAGACCAGAGCACGGGGGTTGTCGGAAATAAACTAAAATATATACAGTGTGGGCCGTTAAAGAAAGAAGAGATCAAGAATGAAGAACCAAACAAGAAGAACGAAGCGATTCAATTACTGGCCACAGAGCACCAGTGCCCAAGAGAATGAAAGAGACAAAAGAACCCATGGTGCTGAAGAAGACTGAAGTTACCACTCAAAACAATGAAGTTACCACGCAAACTGCAGACCAAATCAACAATAAAGTTTTAACTTGAACTGCAGTCCAAAACAACAATGAAGTTACCATTCAGACTGCAGACCAACCCAAGTGAGAACAATCGGAAGAGAGCAATGATTTTAGTGCTCTGACTACTGGCGACAAGACAACGAAAGAAACTCGAACGACAGAAACCAAGAACGATGTGATGGATTTATCTACCTGCAGAACACCCGGAAATAAACCAAGGAGAAAACCAAGCTGCCAGCGACCAACAAGCTAACATACAGAATGAAGAACCTAGCCAGAGTAAAACAATATCAAGAAGTTCCATGGAGGAACGGAAAGGAAGTCTGCAATCAAATGGTTATCAATCACCCCAGAAAGAAGAGGGCTGGAAAACTGAAATGTATTCGATGAAGAAGATGGTTTAAGCAATTGACTCTGAACTGAACAAAGTGTATACTGTGATTGTGATAAAATAAAAATGAATTAATTATTATATATTCTTATGATGTTTTATGAAACTATTCTTGCAAGTACCCATCACAGGTTTCTACTGCAACTATCCTCCAAAAGGTATCATCCAATAGATATCCTCCAGCAGTATAGATAATGGGGGTATTGACGCAGTTTACGCAATTTATCCCATATACTTTAGGCAAACATCGGAAAAAGCCAGGGCCTCACATTAATGGGGGTTTGGGAGCAAGGCACCCCCAAAACCCACAGCCACAAGGTTAGCACAATGCTGCACAGGCCGTGCGCGCACGGCCGTTTGGCACAATGCTGCACTGACCATGCATCAGGGGCGTTTGTGGGGCTCCTCCCTCTCTTGGTAACAATTCATGGATTAAACCCAATGACCTCGAATTAAGGAGGCTGTGGCTTTTTCCGATGAGTGCTTAAAGTATATGGTAACGTTTCGTGGATTTAAACCCATTGGCCCCGTTTTACGTAGGCACTAAGGCCTCCGTGCCGTAATCCCACTGAAATCAAAATCCCACGGCATTGACTCAATTTATATCATACACTTTAAGCACACATCGGAAAAAGTATGCAGGGTATCGACGCACTTTTACCCATGTCTATAACACAGTTTTACATTCAAGGTATACATTCAAGGTGTACATTCAATGTATCACAAAATAGTAACAAGCGAAGTAAGCGGGGCTAGATTCTTGTGTGATCCATATTGTATGGTTATTCTGATATGCAGGGGGTGCAGGATCCTTGTCACAATATCCTAACAACAGTTGAGCCTGGCAGTTGCCACAGTATAGTTAACAGGCAAAGACTGAATGAAGTGAGTGGCGCATAGGTTATGGTGTTTTTTACTATATGCCTTTTCAAAATGTGCGACTATGTTAATGTTGCGTGACCTTTCTGTGTATCGACATGTATAATTATCGCTTTGAAAGTTCAAAAAAGAACATTCGAAAAATGTCCAACATTTGCAAAGCCACCTCTGGAGCCCTCTTAGAAGTAAGAGGTCGAAGAACGACGACGTTTGGCAGGTGATCTTGGTAGTTCATAATCCATTTGTACTGGTTGTGGCTCATAGACTGCATGTCAATCAAGTTTATCTGGGCTTGGGATCTGAAGTCCTTTGTAAGAATAGGTTTTACAACAACACTCTTGGTAGCTACTCTTTTTCTGACGCTGTTCACGTGATGACGTGAATGTGTTCAAGGCCTCGATGGTGATGTTTATCTCTTTCAGCATCTTATCTCTTCCACTATGACCTGTCGCAATATGTGCTCGCTTGATCACATCATAAGTTTCTTCGATAGAAACAAAGTATAGTGGACCTTCGCCAGGAAGTCTATATCTGATCAACTTCTTCACATCACCACATTCAAGAAGCTCATACTTCATTAGAAGGCAATACTGGTGGGGTGTTTTCTTTGTTGTCTTGTTTGCTTCAATGAGATCACCTATAGTCTTCTAATACTCTTCTTGTGTTATGAGCACATACTTGTTGATTTTATAACTCCTATAGAGCTGCTCCCGGAAAGATGCTTTGATGTCCATCTCTTCCATGGTTAAATCAAGTTGTGAAGAAAACAGCAAAGCCATCTCATTTTATATGCCAAAATTGATTAGTGTTCAAAATCATCAAAGGGAACTATAAAAATGCCAGAGAATGAATGAATGAATGAATAAATGAATGAATGATTTATTTGCCATATACAGTACATATACAATATAACAGTAGAAAGAAAATACAGTTACAAGATTTTTTTATACATATAATTTGCAGTTTATTGTCACCCTCTTGTATATGGAATGTATGGCTGGGAAGAGGCATAGCCACAACGGCTGTGTTCCTGCCAATTCCCACATGGGTAAGCAACATGCGCCAGCCTTGGAATTGCGACAATCATCTTTCAAGATGCGTTCGAAAGTACGGAGCCATCTCCGTCGGTATTCAAGTGCCTTATTTTAGTAACGGACACCACAGCAGACCCTTCAAGATATAGTTAATTTTGTTGTTTACCCATTCCCATTTTCCGCAAATGTTGGGTCTGTATCCCCAAAAGTTCTTGGTATAATCTAGGATACTTAACCTGGAATACGATAACGACAGCTTGTAATGAGCTTGCCGTGGGCTTAGAAGGATACGAGAGACAAGAGTGACGTAAACATATATGATTAACTTAAATATGTAAATATTAGAGGTCTCATAGGGGGGTCAAGTTATGGGATATGAGATTCAGTTTGTGAAGACAAAGACTAAGGTCGCCAGTGATTATAAGTACCAAGACCGGAGTTAAGTCGATTAGTGAATAAAGGCACTGGCCACGACTATCCGTTGAAGAGCTCAAGTAAACACATTATCATAATTCTGTGAACCTGCATGCTTGTACCCAGTTTATCTTGCGGTAGTACGAGGCTGCGCCCACCATTTGTGAATATCACATTACGAGAGCACAATCGTTACAATGCGGATTGGTACAATTTACAGTTTGATTATAAGTACCAATCAGCATTGAGATTACTGCTTTCTTAAATAGGTTCTTATTTGTTATAGATCGTATTTCAGCATCTAGCTCGTTAAACATTTTAGGGAATAGATTGTTTGGCAGCTGGGAATGTGCTTTTGTCCTTGCTCTACCAATTTTCAGTAAGTCAGACTGTCTTGTCAGGTTAGTGTTTCTTTCGAAAAACGATTGAAAACAAGGAAGAAGGTTATTATTTTACCAGTCATGCGTGAATAACAAAGTGTGAAGAGTATGAAGATCTTTTACTTTCAATATTTTACATTTTAAAAATAGATGATCTGTGTGACTGTTATATTTTTTATTATTGATTATGCGAACTGCTCTCTTTTGCAATAAAAACAATTTATTAATATGAGTTGAGTGACCCCATATTTAAATTCCATATAAAAGATGACTGTGTACTAAAGCGCAGTACAGTAATTATAAGGCTTGGTACGGAAGAATGTTTTTTACTTTATTTATTGAATAGATTGCCCGAGCAATTTTAGAGCACACCATAGATATATGAATTTTGGAGTTTAATTTGTCATCAATACATACTCATAAAAACCGGACTGGGCTATTTGTGCCAGAGGACCCGTAAACATTCTCTATTGGTTTACCGTCAATAGTTAATGATCTGTGGTTATCAGAGTTAGGATATTTTGTGTTTAACTCGATAAATTTACTTTTTTGAGCATTTAATAATAAGCGATTAGCTCTGCACCACGTATCAACTTTATTTAGTTCAAGGTTTACCGTATTGTGCAGTGTACTGGCATCTATGCCTGATTTGTACGCTGAAGTGTCGTCGGCAAATGAGAGAACATTAAGAGATATTACTTGGGAGAGATCATTTACATAGACTAGAAAGAGGAGGGGCCCGAGGATCGATCCTTGGGGAACTCAACAGTCAACGTACGCCTTTGATGACTTTTTTCAGATTATTCGACAAACTGAACTCTGTCGGTCAGATAGCTACGAAACCAGCTATTACCTATATCTCTAATGCCATAGAGCTCTAATTTTGTTAACAAAATGGTGTGGTTTATGGTGTCAAAAGCTTTTGATAGATCTAAAAACGCTGCTAAGGTACTATTTTTCAAGAAGGTATTATTTTCCTCAGATATATGTTTCAGAAACTGTAATATAGGGTATATCGTTCTATAACCTTTTCTGAAACCATATTGATGATCATATAGATCATCATGCAGATTGAGAAAATTAATAAGTCTGACGTACATGACCTTTTCCAGAATGTTGGAGAAGACAGGAAGTATACTAATTGGTCTATAATTATTAAGGCTTCCGTTGTCACTGATTTAAATATAGGTATTACCTTGGCAATTTTCATTCCGCTAGGGACAATACCACTTTTAAATGATTTGTTTATAATATCTGATAAAGGAAAAGCAATTTCACCAATTGTTTACTTTATTAACCATGTCCTTGGTTCGTTTAGATGTAAGTCTATTTGCGATACAGATAATTTCACCGGGTGTTGTTAGTTCAATAACAAAACTATCAGGAAAATTACCGGTCAAAAAGCTAGTGTAAGAAATGTATCAGAAATGGGAATGAGGTCATTGGTGGAAGACCCGATAGTAGAAAAGAACTTGTTGAACGCATTAGCTATTTCATTGGGATCTGAAGCTTCAGTATCATGAATGATAAAGGTATCTGGAAGTTTACAAATTTTACTAGGTTTTTTGATTACATCATTTAGGATTTGCCATGTTTTTTTAATATTATTTTTACTTTCGGCCAGGAGGTTTTTATAATACAAATCTTTACTCTTTCTTCTAGTTGTATTAAACAATTGGCAGTATTGTTTGTAGTTAATTTTGTTTTCGGTAGATGGATTTTTTAATTGCTTATTATAAAGCATGTGTTTATATAGAGATGACTGTAATAGATATATTAGGGTATATATATAGGGTATATTCGAGAGTGCGAGCAAACCTCAATCGTGTGTGCTGGAATGTTAGGTGAGCTGGAAAAGTTGAGTTATTTCTAGAAAAAAGTTGATTTTTTTTAAAAAATATTGGGTTTTCCAAAAATTAATTCAATTTTTTCCCGAAAACCCTGGGTTTTTCCCAGAAAATGTTAAAAATTTGAACATTTCTGGCTCACTATCGACGGAATTTGTTAAAAATGTCTAAAAATTTACCGATTTCAAAAATTCAATTTTTTATTATAAATTTGACACAAACCTCGGTGTAAAATTCACTTTTTCATAATGTAACATCGACTTCGCCATTTGGGGTGAATTTTGTCTAATTTTCGGAATGGGTTTTTGGACGATTGTGACCGGAAGTACGATTAGTACTGAGATTCCCATTGGCAAAAATTCTGAAAAATACAGCTTCTTTTGCGATTGTAGATTGAAAAATACACAATCGAATGTTGATTCCCATTTGAAAAAAGAGTCTGATTCGACTGGTGAATTTATAAAGTGAGTTGGAACGGTAGGGGATCGAACATTGATTCCCATAGGAAAAAAGAGTCCGATTCGACCAATGAATTTATAAAGTGGACTGGAACGTTAGGTGGTAAATTGGGTTGGTATATAGAGAGATCGCATGTTCGAGTCTAAAAAAATGAATTAGCTCGATGGCGCGATCTGGAATGGATGGATGGATCATGATTGAAAAAATGTATGTATATTATGAGCTGTGAGATGAAAGATAATAAAATTGATTTAAAAAAAAAAAAAAAAAATGATTTCTTTTATTAAAAAATTTAAAAAAAAATGTATATATATATATAAAACAACAGTACAAAAAAAATAAGAATACAAAAATAACTGTTTTTCATTGAAGAAAAAAAAAATTAATAATAAATAAATAAAACAATGTTTCTACACATCGGAGATTTGAAACGAAGGGACGAGCAGGTTCACAAATTAATACGGAGTAAGAATATTCAGGTGAAGGATAGGGCCAGGCGATTGGGAGAGACAGTGTTGAGATGAGAGATGACTAAGTTGTTCAGACCCGTCACCGAAGTTCAGGAACGAGCCAGGAAAGAGATCGTCGAGGAATTGAGACCCATAAAAAAAGGTTTTCAGAGGATGGCTTCGCTCCCCGGTAGTTTTGTACTGAGAACTTTATCTGAATACACTCCTACGTGAATCGAGACTGATCAAAGTAGCGACGCTTCTTCAATGGGAACAATGGGAATCAAGACCGATTCAAGTAGCATCTATAGCGATGTTACAGACGCTACTCCGGTCGATCAAAGTAGAGACTTCTATAGCGATGCTTCAAGCATTGTTGGCAGCATCAGATCTGATGATGGTAGTAGCAAAAACCGTGAAAATGATCCTATGTACGGATTTCGTTACAATGGCGATAAAACTTTTGTGGGTGACACGCAAGAACTGTGCGAAGTCAACTATTTGATCGTCGGTTCGAACAGGTATGACATGACTGAAGGACTGTATTATCTGCTCGCTTACAAGAAACCATTCGGAATTCACACCGATGAGGATATCGACAATTGCGGAGACATTCTGATTCAGACTCACGGACTGAAGAAGAACAACGATCCCAAAGAGACAAAGACCAAAGGATAGGAGAGGTTACAAGTGGAAGCATGTGGTGAAACCCATATGGGATTCAAATGAGAGTTTCGTTAAATTAATAACTGGAAAGGGAATGACTGATATGATATCTCTTCTGTGTGATCCCGATGCTTTGTCAGAGAGATTGAGATTGTTGATGGCCAGCAGAAAGGATAACGAGAGAGTGAGCGTGTGTGACAAATTGTTGAGGCAGAAGGTCTTGACTAAGAAGGATTATAAAGAGTTGATGAATTGTTTGAAAATAATAAAATAGTAAGAGAAAAGGAAAAAAAAAAAAAATTAAAAAAATATATATATATTCAAAAATAATAATGAATAAAAAAAACGAATTTTAAAAAAAAAAAAAACCCAAAAATGTTAGTGATAAATAACAGGGGATATGCTAGATCTTACGTCTAGGGTGGATCGGGCATCGTGGATTCAATGATGTGATTCTTAAATCATAAATTCACTGGCGATGCCACAAAACAGATCGCCTCGAGAGCTCTAAAAATTGGAAAGAAGATGGCGATCGATGTGGGTAAGAAACCAGAGACCAACGAGAGCGGTAGAATAGCTTCAGAAGCTGACAAGAGAGGTGCTGACATGTTGATTAATAAATTGATAACTCCACCACCTGCCAAACTATTGAGAATCGAACCAAAAAGTTGGTGAGACATCTATTATGATGCCGTATCGATACAAGACTTAGCTAAAATGATGAAAGGATCAGGATTGAAAGTGATTTATATATAAAAAAAACTTTATAAATAATACATATAAAAATATGAATGAAAATAAAAAAAAAAAGTTCAAAACTGAATTTAAAACATAGTTAAAAAGAAACTGGAGAAAAAAAAATGGATATCAAATACATGCATTGGAATGACGCGATGACCAAGAGATCGAATGACGAGTTCTTTCCTAAGAGCATAAGAGGTCTGATAGTGGGAAAATCGAATTGTGGAAAGACCAATCTCTTGATGAATCTGCTGTTGCGACCCAGCTAGTTGGATTATGACAGATTATTCATTTTCGGCAAGAATCTCTTTCAACAGGAATACAGATTGCTTAGACAGTGCATGAATCGTAAATTACCCAAGAATCTTCGACAATCGAGACGAATTCGAAGGACACGAGACTTCGAATATATTGGAAGGGTGGTGATAGAATTGACTAGGACAAACGCCGAGTGTTCGAATGTGGAATGTCTGTTTTACGAGAACACCGACGACGTTCCTGATCCCAGACAGTTGAGGTCAGAGAACAAGAATCTCATGATCTTCGACGATCTGCTGTTGGAGAGACAGAATCGATGTGAATCGTATTACGTTCGAGGACGTCACAGCAACGTGGATTGTTTCTATCTATCTCAGAATTATTTTCGACTGCCCAGAGACTGACAATAAGGGAGAATGCTAATTTTCTATGTCTCTTTCATCGGGATCTCAAGAATCTCAATAACATCTGTGGAGATCATGTGGCCAATGACATGAACAGGGAAGAATTCATGAGATTCTGTAAGAAGGTGTAGGACAAAGGACTTCACAATTTCGTGGTGATCTATTTGACTAGCGAATTTAACAACGGAAAATATCAAAGTGGATTCAACGAAAATATCAAAGTGGATTCAACGAGTTTTTTATATTTTTGATAATAATAGAGAAGAAAATAAACATTAAAAACATATCGATAAAATATAAAAATATATAAATAATAAATAATAAAAAAAATGTCAGAACATCTATTAGAACAGATAGTCGAGAATACGGCTGCGAAACAGTCCTTTCAAATCATAGTGAGTCATGACACGACTCGATTCATGACGAAATTCGAACCTTCATCAAATTGAAGAAGGAAAAGAGATACGAGATAGCATTGGTTAATCTCGAGACTAACTATTCGTTTCCCCATGTCACCAAAAAGAATAACACATTCAAGTATTCCAATAGTGTGGATTGGTTCGAGATTCGAATTCCCAAAGGGAGTTATGACATAGACAATCTGAACCATCACATCCAGATGAGACTGAAGACCGATGGTCACAGAAGTAAGATGATAAGACTCGCTCCCAATACGAGTACTCTACAGATGATATTAGACTTGGAAGATAATTTTCGAGTGGATTTTAGTGCAGAAGATACGATCAGCAAGATGTTGGGATTCAATCAAAAGATTATCAAGGTCATGCAGCATCCAAACATATAGTTGACATTCTCACGGTCAATAGCATTTTAGTTAATGTCAATGTGATTGTGGGAAGTTATGTCAATGGTAGCACCCATCTACGATCTACTCATTCTTTCCAGATGTTTCACTAGGTTATAAGATCGTGGAGTGACCTCGAAATCTTGTCTATCTACCCATAATTCAGTATAGCATTGAAACCACGTTGATGGATCAGAATGGCAATCTGTTAGACCTTCGCAGAGAGAGAGAGAGTGGCTGTACGATTTCACATCAGAGAGATATGAAAAAAATAATATCTTAAAAAAAAATAAATAATTTGAAAAATAATATCTCAAAAACAAATAACAAATAATTTGAAAAATAATATCTTAAAAAAATATATTTTTTTTTATTTAAAGAATTTTTAGGTTTTATTTTATATATTATATAAGAAAAAAAAGAAACTTATAATATTAATAATTTAAAAAAAAATATATATATAATCAAATCAAAGCAAATAAAAAAAAATAAATAATATGAGTCAATACATAATTAAAAATGAACATATCCGAAGGACAGAAGGCTAAACTTTGCAGAGTGTTGAGTAATCGAAGCGAGGCAGTTAGATTTAAATTCAGCCTTCAAGATCTGGAGAGTGGCAGTCGTGATTGAATCACCTGGACTAAAACTCAAAGCAAAAGGATGGAGAAAGCGATTCTTAATCGAATTTGAACGACAGTGAGACTGAGTCCCGCTCAATTGAGATATAATCTGAGAATGAAAAGTGGTTTCTTACCATTATTGGCAGGACTCGCTACCAAAAGTATTACCCATTCTCACAAAGACGGTGTTGCCAGCTCTGGGCGTGGGAGCTCTCTCGGGACTCGCTAGTTTAGGAGTCGACAAATTAATGGGTAGAGGATTGTTTTTGATGAAGAGGGGAAACGGACTGTTTTTTAAGAAGGGAGGAGCCGTGTGTCGTGTAGATGTTAAAGGTAAAGGATTGTATCTAGGACCCATGAGAAAGGGCAGTGGCAATGTTTTCCATGGAGATGGTCTCTATCTGAAGACTGGAGAGAATGTGGAATCGATCAGTGAAGGTTTGTTGATTGGTCCGAATTCGCCGTTTAAGAATATACCCCTTTTGGGTATGTTATTATAAAAAAAATAACAGTTAAAAAAAATAACAAAAAAAAAAAAATGAAGCAAAAGGAGAAAAAACATCTTCCAACAGACGTGTTAACAAAACATTCATTTTATGAAAAGCTTTTAACTTTTTCTAAACATTTACATGAGTATAGATTAGAAAGAATTCAATTGGAACAAATCATACACAATGCATGTTTAAACGTGTACAGAACATTGTTTTCATTAATATTGTTATTCATATTCTTAAATCGAAGCTATTTCGAAAATGTCGAAACGATGAAGTGTTCGAATGACAAAAAAGTGTCTTACCAAGATTATCACATGATTATAGATATCCTAGATCATTTAAAATACGAAGTGAAACTTGTAGAATGTTACAATTATGCGAAATATCATTACAGCATTTATTACATGAAAAACATAGTTAATCTATTCGTTTATGCTGGTGGCGATGAAAATATTGAAACATCCATTCACATGTGTTTTGAATTTATTCACAGATTACACTCATTCGCATCAAATAGATCATGGATCGAATTTGTTAAAAGGTTAAAAATCATCGATTATTACCCATATCATTCTAACGATGATGATGAAAAAAAGGGTTTTATCGAAATACAAAAAGCATAAAGTCCTTCTTTCAAAAAAAAATGTCATCTCTTTCCTATAATATGCGTGATCGTACTAGATGAGAAGTATTCATTCATTCAGTTGATGATGCGATGAATAGAGTGTGTTGTTATAAAAAAACGTAATATATAAAAAGAAAAAGAAAAAAAAAATAATTTGAAAACAAATAATAGAAAAAAAATAAGAAAAAAAAATTATATATAATAATTATGAGTAAAACGAACGATTCCATGGAATCGAGAGATTGGTTTCTTCGACGGGCGCTGTGCAGAGCTTATGCGATCTGCGTGAACAAACAACTTCCTCATGGCATGAAAGATGCCTTGCCTGTCGGGAAGAGAGAGAATGTAACCACATTAATCATTTGTGTCTTATGATGGAATGGGAAGACATCATCACCATGTATTTCATGCCGCATTGGAATACATCCGATGCGACGACGTGATCGAATGTTGGAAACGATTCGTGCCTTGCGTCAGAGAACCCGAACCCACTAATTCGGAAGAGTTGAAGTTAGCACATCGAGGTCTCACCACCGAAGACAGGGGAAGCATTTTGAACTTTTTGTTGAAAAGGATGTGACGACTGAAATTTTTTTTATTTTTGTAAAATAATAAGAGATGAAAATTAAAACAAATACATAAAAAATAATTGATGTAAATAAACAAATAAATAAATAAATAAATGATAAACAACTGCACCATGAGCGCATGATATGCCCATTATTAATTACAAGAGGGAACCACCAATGTGAGTATACATGTGTACTTGTCAGGTTACATATACTTGCCACCAAAAAATCATGAAAATTGCTCAAAGTCCAACATGTGGAAAATTGCCTATATTTTGATGAATAAAGTCTCATAACTCTGGAATGACAAATCGGACAGCGACACAAATAAAAAGGGAGATTCCTTCTATCAACATATACTTGCAACCAAAAAATCATGAAAATTGCTCTAAGCATTTTCAAGTTATTGTTCGACATGTGAAAAATAAAGTCACATAACTCTGGAATGACTGATCGAATGGCGACACTAAACAAAAGAGAGCTTCCCTCCATCAACATAAACCACCTACCAAAAAATCGTGAAAATCTCTCAAAGCGTTCTCGAGTTACCGTACAACGTGTGAAAAATCAACAATTTTCTAAGTAATAAAGTCCCATAACTCTGGAATGACTAATCGAACGGCGACACTAAACAAAAGGGAGCTTCCCTCCATCGATATACACCACCTACCCAAAAATCACGAAAATCTCTCGAAGCGTTCTCGAGTTATCGTACGACGTGTAAAAAATCAACAATTTTCTAAGTAATAAAGTCCCATAACTCTGGAATGACTAATCGAACGGCGACACTAAACGAACGGGAGCTTCCCTCCATCGATATACACCACCTACCCAAAAATCACGAAAATCTCTCAAAGTGTTCTTGAGTTATCGTACGACGTGTAAAAATCAACAATTTTCTAAGAAATAAAGTCCCACAACTCTGGAATGACTAATCGAACGGCGACACTAAACGAAAGGAGCTTCCCTCTATCGATATACACCGCCTACCCAAAAATCACGAAAATCTCTCAAAGCGTTCTTGAGTTACCGTACAACATGTGACCGGACGGACAGACGGACGGACAGACGGACAGCGGTATACCATAATACGACCGTTTTTTCAAAACGGGTGTATAAAAATGGAAACTTGAAGTAAAAAAATCTATCCACATTTAGAGAAGTCGAGCATCAAGCCCACGGCATCTTTTCTACCACCACCACCACTAGAATGAGGAGAAAGTGATGACGTGGGGCAGAGGTATCGAATTGAATAAATCAACAGAATCCAATCGTATCTGATGTGAGAGAGAGATTCTCGCCATTCGCTCAATAAGAAATATTCGAGATTAGAGAAATTTGTAAATGGTGTAGATTTGACTCTCATCGTGGCCTCTATGGGTTTGAATGTTGCTGGAATCAGTATGTTATCGGCCGCAGACGTTGCTCTTCCGGTCGTGTTGGCCGTAGAAGGATTGGCTTTGCCTGTCGGATTCGTTAGTACGTTCGGAAATTTAATTGCTAAGAAATTATCTGTAAAGATCAGGAAGCACGAAAACATAAGCATTTTAGCTGATGCAAAGATCGACACCGTGTTGAAAGACAGTAAGATTTCGCATTGTGAATTCCTCGACATATTGAACGAAAAACAAAAATACGAAGTCATGAAAGCGAATATAAGAGTCAAGAGTCATCAGATCATCAACGAACAATTGAAGGATTCTATCATGGAAAAAGTTAGGGAAGAAGCGAGACAATCGTTTCATGAATTATTGGAACCCAAAAAGATTCTGGAAGCAATCGATTAAAAAAAAAAAAATATATAAAAGAAAAAAAGAAAAAAAAAATTATATATATAAATTTAAAAAAAAAAACGAAAAAATAAATAATTAAATATATATGAAAAACCCCCAAAGGTATTGCATCAAATGCAAGAGAGTTACCGATATGGTTAAAATTTAAAAAAGTACTGACAAAAAATCAAAGTCCCATGCTTCGCGGAACGTGTAAAGTGTGCAGTTCGACCAAGATGCAATTTGTCAAACGCATTGATGGCCTGACGAATAAAATGATTAATAATCTACCCTTCAAAATGTATCTGCCAGGTCATCAATTCATGGGAATCGGCACGAAATTAAATAAGAGATTGAATCGAGATCTGACTCCTAAATCTTGGAGCAAACCCATTAATAGGGTGGATTCGACTGCTTATGCTCATGATCTGTGCTACGCTAAACAATCTGATGTCGAGACTCATAATTGAATCTGCGATAAAAACATGTTGATGCAAATGAAAAATATACCGAATCCCACAAGGAGAGAGAGACTCGAACGTTCACTGGTCGGTAAAGTGATTGGTACCAAATGTCGATTTGGATGGGGTGATAAAAAGAAACAAAAAGTGTCCAGAAAAAGTTATCAATGAATAAATTGGCAAACGAACTACACAAGCCCAGCATGCATAAATTTCGAAGGAGAAGGGTCTGGATCAGATCTGGTCGGCCGATCTGGTCGACATGAAATCAGTTTTGAGATGGAACGAGGATGTTAAATACATACTGACAGTCATCAACGTGTTTTCAAAATACGGATGGATGAGACCTCTGAAGAATAAATCAATCAAAATACATCATCTTCTCGAAAACCAGATAAATTGTGGGTGGACAAGGGGAAGAAATTTTACAATAGTCACGTTCATCCGTTGGTCAACCTCTATTCCATCAAAAAAGTTGGGAAAGCTAACGTGATTGAACATTGGAATAGAACCATGAAGGAAAAAATGTACAAGTATTTCGCGGCCAATAAGACCAAGAAATATATCGACTTTCTAGATGATCCTCGAAATTAAAAACATGTCTTCGCGAATCTCTATCCCAAAAGGATTAAGATCAAGAAGGTGTCTAGATCACCAAAATTTGCAGTCGGCGATCGAGTGAGAATCACTCCTTATAAGTCACTCTTCTGCAAAAGGTTACACTCCTCGATGGACTGAGGAAATCTTTTAGATTGTTAGAATATTTTACACAGATCCAGTGACTTACAAAATAGAAGCGTTAAAGGATGGTGAAGATGGCAGCAGAGAAATCATTGGAACATTTTATGAACAGGAATTGCAGAAGACAGCATTTTAAAAAACCTTTCACTTTTTTTTACACATATATAGTAAGGGAAAAAAAAAATAAAATAATAATTTAAAAAAAAAAAACAATTTATAATAAAAAAAAGCAAACGAATTAACACAAACAAAAAAACATGACGAATATATTACATATAACTGAAGGTCTATTGAGAGATGAAAGCATTCAAGAATACGAAGTTCACGATTACAAACCCATGATTGGAACCAGTCTGAACAATGCCAGTGAAATAAGAATCAACGTTGAAACTCGAGATCTGTTCATCCACCCCAGCAAAAGTTACACAGTGATACAGGGATGTCTCACCAAGGAAGATGGAAGTGATTACGCCGATGACAACATAGTCACTCTAGCCAATAATGGTATGATGCATCTGTTCAGTAATATAAAATACATGCTCTCAGGACAAGAGATAGAATCCATGTTTTTTCCCAGCCAGCACGATCTATGGACTCTTGACGTATCTGGACAATTTTCGAAATCTAAAGAACTCAATCAGTTGTGGATGAAAGACACTGTCGCAGACATGAACCTAGCTAATGCCGGTGGCAGCATGAGATTCGCCTACGTCGTCAAGACACCGAGACCCAGAGGAACGTTTTCATTCAGGATACCTCTGAAACATATATTTGGGTTCGCAGAAGATTACGATAAGATTCTCTATGGATTCAAACACAATCTGACATTGATTCAAAAAGGAATGATGAAGCCATCATGAGACTCGCCGCAACCGATGCAGGTAAGATACATCTGAACAAGATATCTTGGTTCGTTCCTCACGTGCTGCCTTCGGTTGCAGAGAAAGTATGTCTCTACAAGATCATAGAATCAAAGAGTAAATTACCAGTGGGATTTAGAATGAGACAGTGTGACACGGCTAGTATTCCATCACTCACCAGTCACTTTGATTGGAGATTGACCGTGAAATCTGCTTGGGAAAGACCACGATTCATCATAGTGGCATTTCAGACCGATAGGGATGGGTCTCAAGAGAAAAATCCTTCCCTGTTCGATCATCGTCACTTAAGAAACATGCAGGTATTTCTAAATGCCACGAGATATCCAGCCATTGATTATAACACCTCTTTTAATAAGAACGATTTCTGCAGACTATACGGTTATGCCGCCGATTTCAGAAAGAAAAATCATCGACTGGACGAATTGATGGGTAATCCTAACTTCACTCCCACTGAATACAAATTGATGTATCCCCTGTTCATATTCAGCGTTAGTCAAGAGAGTGAACGACTCAAGAGTAGCGACTTAGACATTCAGGTCAAGATGCAGTTCGACAGGAACGTGCCGAGAAGAACCCAGGCTTTCGCCCTAGTCCTGTCAGATAGAGAGTTAGAATTCAAATCGGATGGACTAAAAATGTCCATTGTTTGATGAAAAAAATAATAATAATTAAAAATAAATTAAAATACCAAAAAAAAGTAATAAATAAAATCATTAAAAATACCAACAAAAAAAATATAATTGGATTTTGAGAAATTGAATATTTAACCTCTCAAAATTCAATTATATTTTTTTTTTTATTTTGAGTTGTCTCTCCTACATCACAAAAGTGATTATATATATTTCAATTTTTTTTTCACTGTTTGTTCAGAGGATCGAGTTCGATCAACAGAGAGACCACGGAAGTGGCAGCTTCAGGATTATTGGTTTTCATCTTGAAATTGATCTTATACCCCATCTGCACCTTGAGAGGCATACCGAAGACACTAGTGTTCGAGTGTCGATCCTTCAGTTTCCACACCGTTCACCAACGAGATTGATGACTGCTCTATTGCTCAAGTCCATAGAAGTCAGACTCATTCGAATAATCTCGCCTCCCACCAGCATGGGATATCCTATCAGACGATGCAGCAGTCTGTTACCTCCATTTCCGAAGGACCATTTGGCTTTTTCTGCTTCTAACGTGCTGCTCTCCTCAGCCCAAACGGTGATCAATTGTCTGGAGTATTTTATCTTTTTCATGATGGAGATCAGAGTGCTGGCATCCGACATGTGCGCGGGATAGGGCAGATTCGTGAGTGCGTGTTCTCACATGTCCAGCTTGCCTTCCATGATATCACCCTTTCTCCAGACCGTATTTTCGTGCAAGTACTGTCTGCTTATCATGCTGGAAGCGAATTACGGTTCGTCATCGAGACCGAATAGATTGTAACCATTCATGTTGATGCTGGCCTCCACGGTTCCTCCAGATTTTTTATTCAGATACAATTCATCGACTTGAGATTCCAGATATGATTGAGAATCCTGTAGGGCAGAATCCACGTAGCCTTTGTTGACCACCGTTGAGTCTTTGTCCTCATCATCGATCTGGGACAGATTCAATATCCTGTTGAATCCCACATCCAGATCCGATTTTATTTCTAGCTCATCGACGTTATTCTTTCTCAGTTCCAAATCTACATATTGTTTGGTCGCCGCATCGTTGGGATTCATGTGAATGGGTACGTTAATTATCTTGTTAGAATTCATGTTCAATTCGGACTGCATCACTTTAGGAATGTAGCGATGTCTCAGATGTTTACTGAATCTTGCATGAGCATCGTCCGCAAATCTTTTAGTGGTGGCATCAGTCAAATTTCTAGGATCCACTTCATTTACCACTCATTTAGATTTCAAGTCGAGATTGTCCGTCATGTCTTTATTCACGTAATTATCTCTCATCATCTGCTGGAAATTTTCGTCTCCTCTATCGACATATTTTATAGTCGTGGCATCTGACTGATCGATCGGTTCGGGAAGATTGTAGATTTCTTATTGTTTAAGTTTATAGGTTCTTCTCGAGGTTTGTATCTCCGGACGTATCGTTCATCCAAGTTGGCAATGTCACCATCGCCACCAACAACGTCAACCATTTTTCTTTTCTTTCTAGAGGGACCTTCATTGTCGTCAGCACAACAAAATTTATCAACTGTCATTTTGTTTTGTTTTGTTATTATTTAATATTTTTTTTATTTTTATTTTAATTATAACTTTATTTTTTTTATATTCTTTATTTATATATCTATATCAATTTTTCTTTCTCCTCCTTTAATGTAAATCGTTGAGAATATCCTGAAAGTGATCTCCTTCCGACCATCTCTTGAAAACGTAGTGACACAGGTGACCGCAAAACACTCGATCTGGTGCTTGGACTCGTTTGATATTACATATAACTGACGTTAAATAGTTTATTATTTCTGTTGGCGGAGAGATTCCGTAGCTATCAAAATAATAATTTTTATTCCGATTCGAAAACCATGTGACCCAATGCGTACCCTCACCTCCGATATCGTCCAGATTTAAAATTCCACATTCCAAATCATCTTTTTTCCTCGGTAAGGCATCTCTAGAAAACACACCTCGAAAATGTTTGATTTTTAACTCTTTTGCCACCTTTGACAGATCAATTTGGATAGGGGTTCATTGGGTAAGACAACACTTTCTACGGAGATGTGTTTTCTTTTCTTATTCATAATTTTTTTTTTCATTTATTCTTTTTTTTTTATTCTTTTTTTTTTATTTAAAACTCACAAGCTTTTTTTAAACTTACAACATTTCGATGTCTTCAGTCATAGTACATTCATCCTCTCGATTTTGTTGTTGAATAATAATGTCCGAGTGTGAAAGTGTGTATTTTATCCTCACATATAATTCTCTTATCGCCGTCGGCCGTCAACGCAATCTTATTGATTTCTCTGGCGTACATCTCATGTTTTTTGCTTCGAACTGCAGTCACCTTCCTATACACAATCGAATCTTCGAAAAGACACTCTTTATACTCTTTGAAAGTGATTTTATTCGTCACACACGCTTGAACGCCTTTACATTTCTTGACCATTGAGGAGATAAGCATACAATTTTGATCTCAAACCCACGAATTCCGTGATCTGTCTTCCACCGCTCTCCTCTTTGAATTTACCCAACACCTTTTTATTTACAAACTTTGGAATCTTAGACGGGTGATCATCGGGATAATTACTCATGTTGAACCATTCATTCACGTCTGGGGCTATGTCCTCGTAGACGTCCCTAGCCTCTATCTCGTAAGCCAGACTGTCCATGTCAGTGAACAATAGTTTGGCTTTCGAACCGAATTTGGATTTGATGTAATCATAGTGAAACTTGTACATCAACTGCTTGCTGACGTCTAAGGTGACTGCTCCGAGATAATAGGGTTTCTTGAACTTCAAATGTGTCTTTTGCATGTGTACGGCCACTAAATGTTCGTCGAATATGATTCCATGTTTATAATTGGGTTTCGAGATTAATTTTCTAGACCTCTCTTCAGACCTGACGAGTTGAACGTCAGTTCTATTCCTAATGTTTCCATAGATTTCCCATACACTCAATTGTTCATGAGTTTGAAGAAATGTTTTTCAAAGTTGCTCTCAGCCTCCATTCTTAAATTCGTGTTGAGATCGATGTATTTTTTCATCTAAGGCTCCTCACCGAATTGAATGATTCGATGCACATTGATTAATCTCATCCTGTGATCGATGCAACATTTCAGATTTTCGCAATAGACCACGTACTTGCATTTCAGATTTAAATTGGAAATGAGTTTTTCGATGCTATTCACTTCTATTCGTTCGGGAGCCAGCGGATAATCGTTGTGAAGATCGTGTAACATTTCCAGATAGTCCAAATCTACTTCTAAAATACACGGATAATGTCTCCATTTTTGTTTTTCTTCCAACGTTTTGACCCATTTGAAATTTCCAATTGGTAAAAGATGACTCATGGCCCAACCGTACAAATTATTAGCATCCCAATACTGTATGTATTTACTTGTTTTTTTTGATTCGAAGTTTTTTCCCACGTGAGAATTGATAGCTTTAGCATATCTGGTGGAAATCATAGAAACGCCATCCCTCACGGCCTTTTTCAAACATGAGCAACATGTCGACGTCCAATAATAATTCAACTTGGACTTCGGTCGTCTTCAAAAGAGCATCCCATGCATGTCCGGGTGCTGTGAAATACCAAGACTTATCTAGTTCGTAATATCGACGACACACTCGTCAAAAATTATCGAACACGTCAGCCAAGAGAAGCATGTCGGTTTTCAGATAGAGGTTGTGATAATCTCTCATGGATTTCATGTCAAATAACTTCCACACTTTTTGCACGTGTTCATAATCGTCATCGGAAATGTGGGACTGGTATAATTTCGAATAAAAATCTCCTTTGGGAGGCAGAGCGGTGTCGTCGAAATTCTCGAGATCACTCATGTAATCATAAGGGTAGATGCCTTTCCTCAACATGCCGTCCACCAATTGTCGTCGATGATTAAAATGTTTACTCATGATTTTAAATTTCTCCCTATTCAAGCCGTTGACTAATTTTTCCAGACTAGCTGACATGAATTTATAACTGTCGATAAAACGTATCTCTCTACGGATGGGAATCATTTTCTCAGTCAATCCATCGACGACTCTCTCTTTATCGACGACCTTCCATTTAGTGATGGAATGTATTTTTCGTCGTTTTCCGCGATGCAGCTCAACTCTCCCTCGGTGACATCCATATTTGTCATAAACAGGTGACTGTCGTAGTCCGAGAGATTGTGAAATATCACTGGATAGAATTGAGCATCCCGAAATCTTAAATTACATTTGTTGTGAGCGACACCATGAAACAGACCTGTGCAGTGATCGTGATCTCTTTTTTTATTATTGTCAGACTGATTATCGAATAATTGTCCACAGATGTGACATTCGGTGGTTTCGTTGTCTTCTCGCTGTTGATCTGGCGTGATGATAATGTCTTTAGATTTTTTAAATTTGTCGTATAATTTTTGAATTTTCAATTCGAACTCTTCCACGAATCTTTGAGCCACGTCAATGCATTCCAAATGTTTAGTGTAGGCAAATGGACCTGACGATTCTTGATCGTCGAAAGAACATTTCACGTAATAACAATAGCCCAAGGGTACGTGCTTCTGATATTTTTTTGGCGTAACTTCTATGCTCGTCGGGTTGGCAAGAATTTATTTTTGTGGGAAAAATCGGCATAGGCGACGAATGGCGGGTCTAATCTTCTTTTGTGGTTGCAAAAGTTCATGTAAGTGTTCAGTTTAGGCATTTCGACGGCAGCGCTTGACTTTTCATTGCAGTGTTCCCAATGACTCGTCAACGATTCTTGATGATGGAACGAATTCATGCAGATGAAACAGAAAAATCTCTCGCCGTTATGTTTACTAATCTGCTTCGACAGCAATCGACTCATATTTTTAATCCAGCAATAATGTCGATTGTCACTCTAGGAAATTAATAACAAATTAACAATCTTTTCTCTCTCTTTGTGCGAAGTCAGTCTGAGAGGATAGACTATTCGTTTTTTATCGTCGTATCCCAAGACGTTCACGGCCACGGTGAGATTTAACTTTTCGAAACGCTCGATGTCTTTCAACCCCATCGGGAAAGGTACTCCGGTCCAATCGACAGTTTTACAAATCTCCAAATACTTGGAAACTCTCTGTGCATTCTTCTTGTCTATGGGATATAAGGCCGATGTGATCGCCCATTTGAAACACTCGCTATCATCTTTATTTTTCATGTTAATCACGGCATTTTTATTAGATACAAAATCAGGCAATTTTATATAGGAAGACGCTTTCAAAGGGTCGTGTCTGTCCACGTGAATCTTGAGATTCAATACCTTCTCGAACATCAAACCACTTCCCTTGTCTTGATGATGAGCCATAGATTCTAGATTTTAGATTGGAAATAGGCATCTTGCACCGTGCTTTCACCAGTGTTCACGGCGACCCTTTTCATCAGACAATGCAATATCTCGGAAATAAAATTCACCCCAAATGGCGAAGTCGATGTTACATTATGAAAAAGTTAATTTTTCACCGAGGTTTGTATCAAATTTATAAACAAAAAAGTGAATTTTTGAAATCGGTGGATTTTTTGACATTTTTAACAAATTCCGTCGAAAGTGAGTCAGAAATGTTCAAATTTTTAACATTTTCCGTGAAAACCCAGAGTTTTCGGGCAAAAATTTAATTATTTTGGGGAAAACCCAATATTTTTCGAAAAATTCAACTTTTTTCTAAAAAACAGCTCAACTTTTCCAGCTCACCTAACATCCCAGCACACACGATTGAGGTGTGCTCGCACTCTCGAATATACCCTACTGACCATTAGTCATCCAAGGTTGTTTCTTTATATATTTTTTATTCAGTTTGATTTGCTTCAAGGGGAAGACATCCTCAAATACCTGCATATAAGAATGTATAAAACCATCGTAGTCTTCATCCATACTGGTAGATTCGAGAACATTTGGATACTCTATTTGTGAGAATTTCTCTCTAAACAGCAGTATATTCTCAGGGGAGATATTTCTTTTAAATTCTGTTCTATACTCTCGATCTGCTTTTAGTTTTAGGTCTAATAAGAATGTTCCGAAATGATCAGTAATGTCTGTAATACTTATGCCAGATTCAACGGTAGGTGAGAAGTTATTAGAGTAAATATGGTCAAATAAGGAGGCTGAGTGATCTGTAACTCGAGTTGGTCTCGTTATAGTTGGTAGAAAGCCTTGAGTAAATATCATATAAATAAAGTCGTCGGTTTGTTTATGTGTTGATATTTTAAGTAAATCAATATTCAGGTCACAAACCAGGAAGCATTGTTTCTTTTCGTCATTTACCAAATTTATTATCTCGGTGATTTTGTTCATGAAAACTTCTAGGTCGGCTTTGGGTTGAGTATTCGGTCCTTAGACAGCGCCAATTATTGTCGTAGGCCTGTGTTTTATTTTAGATATTTCAACAAAAAAGAGCTTACAAACATGCGGAATAAATGCTGTCAAATCAGTCCTTATTTTAAAATTTATATCTTCCTTAATGTAGAGACCAACACTTCCCCTGCCATCATCATCTCTTACATTACTTACTTTGTCGTGATATCCACTGAGTTTAAATGATAAATTATCCTGTATTTTGAAAATCACTGTTAGTCCTACAATGTCAAAAACATTTTCTTTATTCTGCAAACTAAGTAGGAAGTTATTTAATTCATCCCAATGTGCGTTTAAACTTCTGATGTTTAAACTTAAAATTGCCAAAGAATTGTTCAAGCCTACATATTTCTGCTGAAATTCATTTGGCATATAGTATTTGCAGTTACGGATATTTGAGTTAAAAGAAGATTCTGAATCATCAGTTATTGACTGTGTTTTCATTTTATACTTATGAGTAAAACTGAAGTCTTCACATGTTCGAATCTCATCCAGACTTATGTTACCCGCCATCGTAAGTGGAGGCCAAGACTCCCAATACCGACCAGAAAAGGGTATCGAATTTATTGTAAACAATATTGTTGCAATTCGCAGGGTGACGCATTATTTTCTTGATGTAGATGTAGGTTTAAAGATCGCTCTGTAAGTTTTTATTACAGTGCCCCCAAAGCTGTAGGACTAAAATAATAAAATACACAAAAAACATATGCATTGTTACACGTAGTTGTTGAACGGAGATGCGGGATGTGGTTTAATCCTGCAGCAGCTCGAGTTGGAAGGAAAGGGAAATAATACGTTAAATTTTAGGTACAATATGACCATTTCTATAATTTTCAGATTCCATTTGTGTTCTGAACATAAAATACGATCATCGGGCTTTTTAAGTAGCCTTGTCTGTATTCCCCCCCCCTCCCCCCCCCCCCCCGAATATGACCATTATACAGTATTAAGAGTTCAGGATACTTCTTATCTGCCTCAATAAAATCGCATCATGTGTCCCCAACAGGAACGAACTCCAAGAGCCCTAAAGTGATTAGATTCCACTAACATGTTATTTATCTGCCCCGCAACTCCCCCCCCCCCAAAAAAAAAACAGAACCGTATCATATGACACCCAACAGGAACGAGCTCCGCGAGTTCGTTCCAGTTAAATGGCACACGATAAGGTCTCGTTGAGGAAGACAACCAAAAAAGTACGGCACATGACAAGGTGGAAATATGTTGCGGCAACATGAGAAAGATTAAGGAACAAAAATTCTTCCAAACAACCTCCACAACAGGAGGCATGACCACTGGTCAAGTCTCAAAGTATAATCTACATTTATTGAAAACCGCCAACCACTGTTCGAATTATGACATAATCAGTGACTCTTCAGATAAAATGAACTAACCATAGTGCAATAGGTTCTTCAATTTTCGAATACTCACCCGGATTTTGATTGGGATTTAATGACGCTTTATGAAGACCCAAAAATCTGATCATTTCTAAAGAATTTAAATTCAACTAACGTGGTATTTATCCGTCCCGCAGAAAAAAAGAAGAAAAAAAGAAACCGTATTACGTGACACGCAACAGGAATGAGCTCCACTGAAGTGATTCGATTCCACTTATATGTTATTTACTTGCCCCACAAAAAACATATCATGCTCCACCCAACAGAAAGGAGCTCCATGAGCTCGTTCCAGCGTTCCAGTTAGATGACACACGATAAGGTCCCATGGAGGAAAATAACCACAGGAAAACCCTCCAACTACTCACTACTTTTAACATGGGAGTATTTGTATTATGTCTATTGACCTTCAGATCAAAAACATATAAATAAAATATTCAAACTCCCCATCAAAAATGAGTTCTGTGTTATTCTGTTGAAGTCACAAAAGTCTCTTACATTTCATTTACATGCCCCACTAAAACCGTATCGTGCGACACCCAACCGGAAAGAGCTCCACGAGCTCTTTACAGTTAAATGGCACACGGCACAGTCCCATTGGGGAAGTTAACCTCAATTTTCAATCAGTCACCCTTATTTTGATTGATGTCCAATGACACTTTTATGAGGACTCAAAAATGTGATCATTTCTGAAGTATTTAGATTCCGCCAATATGTTATCTACCTGCTACCACAAGAACCGTATCATGTGACACCACACAGGAGTAAGCTCCACGTGCTCGCTCCAGTCGGATGGCACACGATAAGGTTACATAGGGGAACATACCTACAAAAAAACCCTCCCACTACTTACTACTTTTAACATATTTGTATTATGTCTACTGACCTTCAGATCAATAACATGTGAATAAAATATTCAAAAGCTCCATCAATAATGAGTCCTGTGTTGTTCTGTTGAAGTTACCAAAATCGCAGGAGGAACGAGTTCCAAGTTTTGTTCCAGTTGAATTTCACATGATAAGCTTCATTTAGGGTGATAAAGTTAAACAAACAAAAAAACCCTCCAACTACCTACTGCTTATTACATGGGAATATTTGTATCATGTCTCCTAACCTTCAGATCAAGAACATGCAAATGAAATATTCAATAGCTCCATCAATAATGAGTTCTGTATATTGTTCTGTTGAAGTTACAAAAATCTCCCATCGCCACATGCACATGGCACACAATAAGGTCCATTGAGAAGGATAACATCAATTTTCGATTAGTTACCCTGTTTTTGAGTGTGGTTTAATGACACCTGTGTCTTTGTAGAAACCATTAATATGATTATTTCTAAAGTGCTTTGACACCACTTACATGTTATTTACCTGTCCCACAAGAACCGTATCATGTGACACCCTATAGGAACGAGCTCCAAGAGCTCGTACCACTTAGATGGCACATGACAAGGTCCCATGGAGGATTTTCGATCAGTCACCCTGTTTTTGATTGTGGTTTAACGACACCTTTGTCTTTGTGAGCTCGTTCCAGTCAGATGGCACATGATAAAGTCCCAGAGGAAAATAACCACAAGAAAATCCTCCAACTACTTACTACCTTTAACATGGAAAATATCTGTATTATATCTACTGACCTTCAGATCAAAAACATGTAAATAAAATATTCAAGAGCCCCATAAATAATGAATTCTGTGTTGTTCTGATGAAGTCACAAAAGTCTCCCATCGCCACACGCAAGAGGAACGACCTCCACGAGCTCGTTATAGGTATTGCACATGATGAGGTTCATTGAGGAAGATAACGTCAATTTTCGACCAGTCCCCCTGATTTTGATTGGGATTTAACGACAATTTTACGAAAACACCAAAAAGTGATCATTTCTAAAGTGCTTCGATTCCACTGACTACTATTTACCTGCCCCACAAAAATCATATCAAGTGACACCCAACAGGAACGAGCTTCACGTGGTCCCATAGAGGAAACTACCCATGCGCTAAGGTCCCATAGAGGAAAATAACCACAAGAAAACCATCCAACTTTTGATTACTTTCAACATGGGAATATTTGTATTTTGTCTGCAGACCTTCAGACCAAGAGCATATAAATAAAATATTCGAAAGCTCTATAAATAATGAGTTCTGTGTTGTTCTGTTGAAGTCACAAAAGTGTCACATTGCCACACGCAGAAGGGACGACCTCCACGAGCTCGTTCTAGTTATTGCATATGATAAGGTACTTTGAGGAAGATAACGTCAATTTTCGACCAGTCCCCATGATTTTGAGTGGGATATAACGACACTTTTATGAGGATCCCAAAAGATGATCATTTCTAAAAAATTTCACTCCATAAATAATGAGTTCTGTGTTGTTCTGTTGAAGTCACAAAAGTGTCCCATCTCCACCATCTCCACACTTAGGAGGGACGAACTCCACAAGCTTGTTCCATCTAAAAAGGATAAGGTCCATTGTGGAAGATAGCGTCAGTTTTTGATTAGTCACCCTGATTTTGATTGGAGTTGAACAACACTTTTATGGAGACTCGATGTGATCATTTCTAAAAAAAATTCATTCCACTGACATGTTATTTAACTGTCCACAAAACCGCACCATGTGACACCCAACAGGAACGAGCTCCACGAGCTCGCTCCAGTTAAATGGCACATGACAAGGTCCCATAGAGGAGAAAAGCCACATCCAACCATGATTTTAATTGTGGTTTAATAACACTTTTATGAAGCCCCACAAATGTGATGATTTCTAAAGTACTTAGATTCCACTAACATGGTATTTACCCGCCCCACAAGAACACCGTATTACGTGACACCTCCATGAGGACCCATAAATGTGATCATTTCTAAAGTATTTAGGTTCCACTAGCATGGTATTTACACGCCACACAAGAAAACCGTATCATGTGACACACAACAGGAACGAGCCCCACGAGCTCGCATCACATGCAACAAGAATGAGCTCCACGGGCTCGTTCAGTTAAATGGCACATGATAATGTCCACTGAGGAAGATAACTTCAATTTTCGACCAGTCACCCTGATTTTGATTGGGGTTTAACGACACTTTTATAGAGACCCAAAAATGTGATCATTTCTCGAGTGTTTAGATTCCACTAACATCGTATTTACCTGCCCCACAAAGACCGTATCATGTGACATTCAACTGGAACGAGCTCAAATATTTGACACATCATTTTGAAATTTGCTTGTGACATATTTGCGATATTTTTGGTGGATATGATTGAGGAATGTATTGATATGTCCCGAGTGTTTACATTAGCTCTCTTAACAGGCAGACTTTTCGTGACAGTCATGGAAAACATGTACTCCTTGATTGTCATGATGTTTTCGTGTACTGACTCCATGTACATGACATGTGTAGGGTATTCAATCTTCATTTCAACACAGACCCTTGTGATTTAATGATTGAATATGGCAAATGCAAATGTAAGAAGACATTTGTCTGAAGCAGAAATGTGGCGGGCTGTAGGGATGGTGGAGCAAGATTCTACCCATCGTCAGGTTGGTGAAGCCCTTGCTGTGCAACATACGGTGATCACCAGAGCCTTGTCAAGATTTCTGCAGTATGGCACACCAGTAAAACGGCATGTGGTGGCAGAGACAGGGCAACGTCTGCAGCTGAAGACCGGTTTTTGATCATTCAGGCCCGTAGGAACCGCTTTGCCACAGCAACCCAGCTTCGCAGCGACATTCAGAATGCATTCGGGATAAATGTTTCGATGCAGACTATCCGGGCAAAGTTGCACAAAGGTGGTCTCCAGTCGAGAAGTCCATGCATTCGCATTCCGCTGTCCCAGAACCACCGCCAGGCACGATATGAATGGTCCATGGACCACGTTGGATGGACCAGAGAAGATTGGCGACCTGTCCTTTTTACAGATGAGTCAAGGTACTGCCTAGACCACAAAGATAGGCGTTCTAAGGTATGGAGAAGACCAGGAGAGCGATTCCATGCAGCCAACATTGCTGAGCATGACCGCTATGGTGGAGGGTCAATCATGGTCTGGGCGGCATCAGCAGGGATAGGCATACAGAGCTCTGTGTCCTTGAACGCGGTACATTGACTGCACAGCGGTATATTGATGAGATCCTAGATGTCCACGTCAGATTTTATGCAGATGCATTGGGTGATAGATTCATTCTGATGGACGATAATACCCGTCCTCATGTTGCCTATGCTGTCGGAGAGTACCGACAGAGGGAACAGAGGGATGGGATTGAGCGTATGGACTGGCTAGCAAGATCCACTGACCTCAATCCAATCGAACATGTCTGGAATGAGTTGCAGCTTGCAATTTCAGCCCGTCCAGCACAGCCAAGACGTGTCCAGGAGCTTGGTGCCATGCTGGTCCAAGAATGGAGCAACATCCCACAAAGGACCACCAGGAACCTGATTGGAAGCATGAGAAGGCTTTGTCAAGCTGTAATTAACAGTAATGGGTCTCATACTCGATACTGAACCCATACCAGTTCGCTCCGTCAACTTTCTGGCAAATTTTGAAAATTTCCTCTTTTACCAATAATTTCCATTTTCCATGGTTATCGTATTCAAAAGCTAAAAAAATAATGTCAAACACAAACAAAATCTTAATTTCTATACTTAAATCGTTAAAGATATTATTAAATAAAAAATATATACACTTTTCATTACAATATTTCAACTAAAACGTAAAACAGGCAGGATATACTTGGTGCTTAGCAAACTTGGAAGAGTATATGTTATTGTAAGCTCACCACGCGAGAAAATCCCGGGAAGTCGAGCAATACTAAAAATGAACAATAGAAATCGGTAACCAATACCTGGGGTATAAATCTTCTTCTGTGGATATGGACTTGGCTAATCTTGATACTACACCCGTGACGTGTACAGACTCCGTTTTATTGTTGGTTACGCGGTTTGTGGGTGGTCCGGTGTGGCGTACGTGGTTTCGGTTGCGTCTAATATTGGACGAGAGCGTAGCTTAAGTCCAGTGTGGACGCAACTGACAAAAGCGTGTTGCAAGTTGGGTCATAGGCGGATTGCATAACCATGTGAACTCAAACTAACGAAATGCATAGATTTTAGTATCAGGCCGGGTATATGATATACCTAGTTATGTTTAAAGTGACTTCAAACACATAAGCATTGTACAATTACTATCTGGATGATTTTCAGTTGAATAACAATATTCAGCGCGCTACGGGAGGTTGCCAGGTTGCTGCCGGCTCGTGGTCCTGGTTTTCCAACCAATCAATATTTACCATCTCTTAAAACAGGCAGGGGTGCTGGCAAAGTTGGCGGTTTACGGACACCAGGCATCCACCCAGTTGCCCGCTTACTGACGATTTACCAGGCCCCTTTGTACTGTGCAGGTCTACTTAAAATGATAGGGTAGATTACCGTGGTGTGGTGTGGTGTGGTGTGGTGTGGTGTCCATGTCCTGCCATCTTACGATCGTGGTCATAACTCCAAATACTCAAACAGGGAATGGCACTGCCGTTCTACGTTAGCAAAGGTAACCATCTACCAATAGTCCAAACTAATCTGCAAACTGTCTAACGCACTCAATGCATTATTTTCCCCAAAACTCCTTTTATACATTCTATAACCTTCGAATCTTAGTAGCATGTAATTTGTATCTGTAACTTCCTGTCACGTGAACCTTAACGACTATTCGTTATTGGTGGAGACAGCTTATATAAGCTCTAGCTTGCTGCTGAATCCAATTCCAATACTTTGCAAAAATTTGACCATCTAATTTTGTAACATGCTTGTATGAAGTATCTTTCTTTGAAATAAAATACTGTTACTACTGCTACTACTACTACTATTTAACACGCCAACTTTATAATGTTCGTGTTTAATTTAATTTTTAATGACATTTTTCTTGATTTCTTTAGCTGTTTTACCCCCAGTATCATTATCTTTCATTTATGAATACATTTTTGCACGGAATCCAACAAATTCAATAATTGGAATGCCACATGCTTCATCTTTGAATTTACCAATCACTTTTTTATTATTATTATCAAAAAATCGTGAACCTACTTGGATATTCAGAATTATTAAACATACTTTTATCTTGCCAAACATCTCTATAGACATCTCCTGTTTCAATTTCTTAACATAGAGAATCAGTATCTGTAAATAATAATTTAGCTTTAGTTCCATACTATTTTAATATATAATTATTGTGGAAGTCGTACATTAATGTCTTAGAAAGATATAGAATATACATACTCACATATGCAGGCTTGTTGAGAGTAAGTGTTTCTTTGATCTTATGCACTGCTTCTAAATTCGCATTAAAGATCTTGCAAGATACAAATGTTGGTTTTGAAGAATATTTTAAAAGTTTATCTTTACTATTTATGAGTGTAACATTCACACGTTTTCGTAAATTCTCCACGTAGACTATATTCACAGACCGTATTCATCATTTTCTACTAAACGAACTGAATGAAATTACATAACATACTTACTTACGCCTTTCTCGTGTGTAGTAAATGCACTACGTATTCAAGCTGGCCGAGTTTTGCTTCTTTTTATATCGTTCTTATTTTGCTCACCGTGTACTCTTAACACTCTCACATGTCGTTTCCCGGTGGTCCCCGCCTCTACTTCCCGGGATGGCCAGGTTCGGGTGGTCTTATTAACAAAAGTTCCCGTTTAAATTTTATTATGTTTCCAATTTTGGACTCGGAAACATGGCTCGTGGGCCTCCGTTGTAGTGAGCTCGTTGAGCTCGCTCCAATGGAGGTCAAGAGCTGTGTTTTGGAATAGAAAATAAAACTGTATTGTGGTTCAAGACGTCTCTTGTGCAACTGTCGTATTCTATCCGCGTTGGCAAGGGGTTAATCTGGTGTACGGGAGGCGGGGGCCCTCGGCCGACGATATGTGAGCTGGACTACTGACGCTTGGGTAATGTATACAAATACTGTTAAGACTAAAGACTAAAGTCACTCATACCTGCCATCGATATTGGTAACTCCTTGTAATCTTGTTCTGTGTGGAAACGGCCTTGTATAAGCTTATAGATTCCTGCCTAATCCACATCAATGTATGTAACAATTTTTGTATTATATGACTTTGAACTCTTAAAATAAATAATGTTTAAACTAAAGTCTCCATAGTTTTTCAAAAAACTAAAATTATTCATAAGCTTGAAGAAATCTTTTTCAAATGGGTTTTTTGCTTCTTTTCTTTTATTAGTATTAAAGTCAATGTACTCCTTGAGCCATGGAGACTGATTAAACACTAGAACTCTATGTACTTTAGTTACGTTTAGTCAGAGCTTCATATACAACTGTAGATTTTTATAATGCACTACATATTTTGTTTTATTCATCAGATTTGGGACTAGTTTGGATACAACACCAATGGATATTTTATATTTATTTTTTATCTGTTTACAATAATCTGTTAGCATATTATCATCTATCCACAATCGATCGGTACGAGTGGATACTCATTATGTTATTCATGGAGTGTGTAGGGATATTCAATATCTACTTCTAAGATAATCCCCCTCTTACTGTCGTCTTTATATTTTGCTAGACCTATTTTTTCAATTTGTTTATATGTTAGCCATTTAAAACCTCCTGTGGGTAAATACTGTGAAAAGCCCAACCATATAGATTATTAGCACCCAAATACATAATATACTTAGATGAGGTACCTTCATTATAGTTTTTCATGTATTTGTTGTTTGCTTTACTATACCTGTGTCTAATAGTTGATATCCCTCCACTCATACCCTTCTCAATAAATTGAAACACATCAACATCTGTCATTAATTCAAGTTTAATATCTGTCATTTTTAGCATTCTTTCTTCTAGAATGCCCAAAATACCAGTCTAAAAGATTAAGATTCACTGGGAGTATAATGGGGTAGCGGGATGAGAGAATGAAGGACATGTGGTTAGTGAGAGACTCAAAGGAGAGGGTTAATATACTAATCGGAGAGATTGGGAAGAATGGGACAAGGAATGTCATCAAGCAGTTCGTCTCCGAGTGTTGGGAGGAGAGAAGAAGCGTGGGAATAGGGAGGCAGTTGGGAGTAGAGGGGTAACCAAGGCCTTATCACCCGAGAACCGCGACAAATCAACAGCCGGCCAAAGTGTTATTATATTATCTCATGATAGACCTGGTGATGTGAAATAGTGACATGGATCGAGTTTATAATATTGCATACACGTTTTTCTGAATTCTCAAATACGTCTATTATAATAACACATCTGTTTTGTGATATAAGTTATGATATTCTCCCATATCCTTAAATTGAATGTTTTCCGTACATTTAAAGCATGATTATAGGGCTCATCATTAATATGTTCATCAGAAAGTACAGTGTAAAATTCATCGTTAGATGGTAGCCTATTTTCATTCAATTTTTCGAAGCTGTCCATATAGTCATAAGGATATACATCCTTTTTCTTCACTAGCTTGAGTTGATTATCTCCAAATTCTTGTGATGTATATTTAAAAGCATCTGCTGGTAACTTATCAACTAAACTATCCAATCTACTGCCCATAAATTGAAAGCTATCTGAGAAAACTAATTGCTTACCTAACATGAATTCCAGAAACTTCTCCATATTGTTAGGAATTACATTGATATTCTGATTAAATTTAGCAGTTTCTTGCATAATAAAATAGCTGTCAAATTAAATTCCAATTCTTGTCAGACTATAAAAAGGATATCGATCTATCAACAGAAATACCAGATAATGAATATATTGATTCTAAAATCCAATTTTCTCAAAAGGATCGAGCAACCATCGTAACTACAACAAATAAAAAAGAGCAACATTTTTCAAAAGAGAATCCAGAATGTAAACGGTCAATAAGATTCTATTATCTAATACACAAAATTATTAAACATTTCAACATGTTATATATCATAAATTTTAAAATAAAATAAAAACACTTATCAAGTATGAACAAATGTGTGAAGGTTTTGTAAATACACACTTATCTCAACACTTAACTGCTATTCGACACTTATTTCACCACTTAGGTGTTTTTATGTAACATTATAATAAAGATGGATATCAATAAATTAAAGAAGAAATTAGATGATAGAATACAAGCTGAAAAAATAGGAACAAAGTTTGTATGAGGTAGAAGTGATTATAGATATGAAAAAAGCTGGATACCAACAAAATATGAAGGAAAGTATAGCCTATTTTAACATCACAAAGAGAAATAAAAGATATTATTGAGAAAAACAAACAGAACAAATTAATTTATTAAAACAAAATCAAGAACAATTGATATGTAAAGTTAACCCATTACTTCAATTGGAATATAACAGTGAATTACTGCCACAAGACACTCCTCCAACAATTGACCTCAGTGTGGTTAATAACCACAGTGTTATAGCAAATAACAATCGTCCTCCCATTACAAGGATAGCTCGAATGTCACAAGAAGATTTATCAGATACTCTTGATAATGCTAAGAAAGTGATACAAACACATGCGCAATGCAAGGGATTGCTTAGAGAAAAACTGAAATCTAAAAAATAGCAGAGGGTGATAGGATAAAGCAGAAGCAGAGTGTGGAAATTTAATTGCTGTAAGGTTAACAAAATATAGAGACCGCATATCAAGTTTAATTAAACATGTGGATATAAGTATTAAGTCAAAGGACATGGACTGAGAAAATATGAATAACCTAAATGGAATGCATATAAAATTCAAAACAATATGTATGGTCAGTTAATGACTGACATTAATAAGCTTTATAATGAAATGAAATTAGATGCTTTCATTGATGGAAAACTCATATATGAAATGAAAATGTACAGAAGCTTGATAGATCTTATCACTAAAAAAATGATAAAAAGGGGAGTATACACAGAAAGCTATACGGATTTTTAATGATCTCTCAATTCTTTATCACAGATTCCTAAACATTCTTCATTTAAAAAATCTAAATTAACTGGAGGTAATATTATATTTTATAATAATGCCCAAGAATTGATAAAAAGACTGAAACTTGTTGCTGCATCTCGAAATGCTGGAAATAAAAGTATTAAACTACAGAATGAAGCATGGCAACTAATAGTAGATGAATTGTTGTTAAAATTGGAGATAATTAACAAAGATTTATATGATGCCTATGTTAATAAAAATAATCGATAGAGAGTAATCGCTTGACTGGACTGGTTACGTGAAATAATTCTTGAGAGGCGAGGGACGTTGTACAAACACGAGTGCGTGAATGCGCATGAGTGTTTTACAATATAGTCCCTCGCCTCGAATGAATTATTTCATGTAACCAGTCCAGTCAAGTGATTACTCTGTTTATTACTTTTCATTATTAATGATAATTATATTATTTACCCCATTATCTAACGTAACGACCAAAACCGGCCAGCGCTATTCTCAAAAATCGCAATTAATTTTCATTATTTTTTCATTTTTTGTCTCTAAAAAATAGGTCATGGCCCCTTATTGGAACGAGCTCGTTCCAATGAGGGAGCATAAACTATGTATCTGAGATAAAAAATGAAACTAATAGTTATTCAAGAATTGTTATTGCAAGTGTCGTCTGATTTTCATGTTAGGTAAAGGGATAAAAAAACAAAAAACAATGAAGTCCCCATTACACCCACGGCAAAGCGTCTTCATTTGCGTATACGGATACATGGCCCAATTGTTGATTGCATAATTCACTTGTGAAGTTATCGTTTATAATGAAACCCGGAAATCCCAGTAAATCACACTTTGGAAAGTAATAAAAAGTAATAATGTATATGGAAAACCCAGTTGTATTAAATTTGGTAGATGGTGTGAAAAATAGCAAGTCTCATGACTTTACTATACTATTTCAGCCACAGTTAAATCTTAGTAAAAGTAAAAAACATTATGTGTGTTTAGATAAATTAAATATGTCTTATAGTTGGTATAATATTTTAGGGCTTATAAAAACAATGAAATAAAATATTCACATGATGGTGCTAAAACATGAGCAACTGTTGTTTTTAGAGTTGGGATTTATTCATATGATGATTTAAGCGGCCATCTATCAAGTGTTATAAAAGCAAATAGACATGGGTTATTATCAAATACCCCTGTTATTGCTATTGACTTCAAATTTAATAAGTATAAAGTTTTTATTACATTAGCACCGGGGTATCAATTAAATTTAACGGAAGGCAATTTTGCTGATCTATTAGGGTTTGATAAAGTATAATACAACAGTCTAATTTAGGTGAAGAACTACCAAATATAGCGAATAGCACAGCCAATATACAAGTTAGATGTTCTATAATTTCAGATAGCAATGTATCAGGTGTTTCTACAGATGTTCTATATACACTATCCACTGAAAATCTCTGACGAAGCTATCCTTTTCGTGGTAAACCGAGAAGGAAACTACTATTAAAAAAAGTAGGGGTTATTTCATAAAAGTGAGATACATGAAGAAATATATTTATATTTTCATCAAAAAGACTGTTGAGGCATTGCACTGTGACATCTGGTGAATGATTTCAGCGATAGTTGGGTGCCTGACAACCACACATTCCACGCACTGAGCTGTAGAAGACATGGATGGTTAGTCAGAGAATTTACCACATGCAGCCCAAGACCCCAATACCTTGTAAATCCTCCTCGATTCGCGAGACAAGCGCGGATCCGACGTGGCATACTCATCACCAAACGTCCAATATCAGCTTGACTGATGTTATTCCATTCTTCCTGCAGCCCAGTGGCGAGTTCCTGGACATTGGTAGGGGGCTGTTGGCGTTGTCGTGGGCGCCTGCAAGTATATCCCAGACGTGTTTGATTGGTGAAAGGTCTGGACTTAGTGCTGGGCGTTGCACCACCGACGATTTCCCAACGCTGGCGTGTTCCACACCAATTACGCCTAGCTGCGATGTGACATTCAGTCAAACGTGGAATTATTCGAGGTCGTCGAGCATACAAAATCCAGCTGTGTATGCGATTTCGGATAGTCTGACCACTGACTCGCACATCTGCCGCTCGATGCAGCTACTGTCCAATTTTTGGGAGACTTTGATGGCGGTTACATAATGCTGTGGTTCAGATGAAACGCTTTTGGTTAGTAGTTGTCGCCCTTGGACGACCTGACCGACGTCTGTCATCAACATTGCCTGTCTGACGGTACCACAACCTGGTAATCACCGATTGAGTAACTTTGATAGATAGATAGATAGATAGATATTTTATTCACCAGTATACTAAGCAAATACAGAACTGACAAATGTGTACAAATCTACAATATCCAATTTACAATAATAAGGCACATACACAATAAGAGATAATATTAATTTTTAAGGTGTATACTGGCAGGGAAGGGCATAGCCAGATTGGCTGTCTTCCTGCCTTTCCCTATAGGAGAAAAAAAAACATAGAAGAGTAAGAGAGATCAAAGAAGATAAAAGCGGGGAGAAACAAGGCATGTACAACATTGTGCTTTCTCAGTATTGTTTAAATTAATTTTTCACCGTGTCTAATGTACCGACGTCTATTATAACATCTGAGTGTGTGCACGTGATGGTCGTACTTCAAGGACACCCAGGCGCCGCTGAAATGGCCCCATTCAAACACAAACACAAAGGCTGATATAATCGTATATATGTTTGACAGGGGACCAAGTCATGAGGCTGCCTTGGACGAGCTCCAGACCAAGTTAGGTTGAGGACGATAATTCACAAAGGACAGTTTAACAACAAACGTCCACTGTATATTACATCCTAGTTATCCACTAGGAAATAACAGACACTGGACAGGATCGCTGAGGCTACACCTAAAAATAAAGATAGGGCTAGACAGCACAGTCGGGACAATACGGATTTGAGCAGGAGATGTTATTCTCGTGAGAAGAAATAAGTTTAGCTGTTAACTTACTTTTGAATTCTCTCCTGTTGTTAAGTTTCCGAAGGTCAATGTCTAATTCGTTCCATAATTTGGGGAATGCAAAGATTGGGAAGGCATCAAGCGTTTTGGTTCTCGTTCTATGAGTACGAATCTGACCCGTTTGTCGAGTATTCATAAAGGTTTCGTTATGCACGGTTGAGAAAAAATCATCAAATGATCCTGGCAGGTTTCCATTGTGCCAGTCAAACAAGAACAGGGAGGCATGTAATTTGTATAAATCTTAAATCTTCAGTATATTATCTTTGATAAATAAAGGGTCAGTATGGGCATTATATTTTTGGTTGTTTATAATTCTTATTGATCGCTTCTGTAATTTACAAAGACGATTACAGGCTTTTGAGCCCCCCCCCCCCCCCCCCCCCCCCCATAATGGAATTCCATAAATCAAATGGCTTTGTATAAGTGCGAAATATAGAGTTCTCATGACTTTATGTGGAAGAACTTTCTTTACCTTATTGAGGGTGTAGTTTGCGAGAGCGACTTTCGAGCAAATATGCGATACATGGGCCTTATAGGAAAGATTTTCATCAAGATTTATACCAAGGAATTTGAGATATTTTTCAGTCTCATAATAACCAACTCTATCAATAACTTGATTGTTTATCCGTATTTGATGGGATGTGACGTTCTTGTCCCTGTTACAAGGATTAAGTATAATGTATTTAGTTTTCTTAGCGTTTAGTAATAAGTGGTTAGCAGCACACCAATCAAATATTTTTTGAAGTTGTTCATTAAAGTCCAAGACTAGAGGGTTTATATCCGCACCGGATTTGTATACCGAAGTGTCATCTGCAAAAGATTGTAGGTTTAGCTTTGTTGACTTATGTATATCGTTTATATATATGAGAAAGAGTATAGGGCCGAGAATAGAACCTTGAGGAACTCCACATGTTAGTTCAGCTGGACCAGATTTACTGTCCCCAAGAGAGACATATTGGGACCTTCTATGGAGATAGCTCTTAAACCAGTTGTTTGCATGACCTCTTATCCCATAGTAGTCCAGTTTTTTAATTAATATTTCATGACTTATGGTATCGAAAGCTTTATAGAGATCCAGAAACAGGGCTATCGTACTATCTTTACTGTCTTTATTGTTCTCAAGAGCCATGTATGTTAGCAGTTGCATAGTCGGATGTAAAGTACTATGCCCTTTCCTGAACCCGTATTGGTGTTGGTAAAGAATATCATATTTATTTAGAAATTTTACAAGTCTTACAGACATGAGTTTTTCAAGGATTTTGGAAAATACGGGAAGAATGCTGATCGGCCTGTAGTTTGTAAACTCCTTCTCGTCTCCCGATTTAAAGACAGGTATAACTTTAGCAATTTTCATCCTATCCCGAACTTTCCCCTTACTGAAAGAAGAATTCATAATATGTGCAAGTGGTTCCGCAACCAAGTTTATTGAGTGTTTAGGGATGGTGGACGCAATATTTTCACAGTCTTGACTTAAGTTTGGCCTCATGGCATTTACTATCCTTGTGATTTCAAAGGACGACGTTGGTGTGACGAATAGGGTATCGTGGTGTGGATCATTTAGGAACTCAGTAAATAACTTACGCGGCTTGGTTATTAGCTTGGAGGTTTGACTTCCTATATTGGCAAAAAAAGTATTAAACTCCTGTGCAATCGTATTTGAATCATATATTGTCCTGTCACGATGATGGAATAGTGAAGGCAAATTGCGTTTGCTTTTGTTTATATTTAGTGCTTTATTTAAGACTTCCCATGTTTTCCGCATGTTATTTTTATTTTCTGGAAGAGTTTTTTCATAATACATTGCTTTACTTTGTTTTTTAATCTTGTTGAATAACTTACAGTAATTTTTGTAATTTTCGATATTCAGTTCTGTAGGAGATCTTAGTTTTTTGTGGAAAATTTTGCTTTTATTATTGGCAGAGATAAGAAGTCCTTTTGTCATCCAGGGCTTTTGCTTAATAAATTGTTTGTTTGGCTTATGTTTTTGCAGCGGAAATGCTGTTTCGAAGGCATTCATGTAAGTATTGATGAAGATTTCGTAGCTTTCGTCGGGACAATCTGATTCCAATACTCCAGAAAAATCACATTGGGACAACAACAGTTTAAAGTATTCAATAGTAGTAGAATTTATTTTCCTAGTCAAAGCCGGTTTTATCCTATCCTGCTTGGGGTTTGTTGGTTCGATATAAAAAATGCCAAAGTGGTCAGATACATCTGTAATGATTATTCCAGATGTAAAAGGAATTGCGATATTACTGGAAAAAATATGATCTATGAGTGTAGCGGACTGAGGTGTTACTCTAGTGGGTTTGGTAATAACAGGCACAAATCTTTCACTAAACATCTGCTCTTTAAACAAATCAGTCTTGGAATGAGAAGCTGATTTTAAGAGGTCAATATTAAGGTCGCCCATGATTAATGATGATTTTCTTTCTTTGGTTAGTGCATCAGTTAAGTAATTCATTTTTGATATGAATAAGTCCATGTCTGCTCTAGGGGCAGTATTGGGTCTATAGATTACACCAACTATTCTCGCTGAATTCTTATACTTCAGTTCGACAAACAGTGACTCAAAAACATGTGGTATGAAGATGGAAAGGTCATGCCGAACACTAAATGGTATATCAGCTTTAATGAAGAGCCCAACACCTCCACGCCCATCGTCGTCACGGGGTCTTGTATTTTTTTTGTATCTGGTGGTAACCTTCTAGACAATAAGATATATTGTCAGGGATTTGAAATACTTCTGTGAGGCCGATGATATCTAATGAATTCTGGGGGCTATTCGTTTCAACAAGTAGATGATGTAGGGAGTCCCAGTGGGCTTGTAGGCTTTGACAATTGATATGAAATGCCGAGAATGATCTATTAGTACCATTAAGCTCAGCACGCACCTCACAGGGAGTGAAATACTTACTATTTATAGTGTTGTATACCGGCAGAGAGTTATTATCTTCAGTCAACGTACCAGTTTTATCATTTAATATGTGACTAAGTTCATATTCAGGTTTTGTCTGGATCTCGTCCAATCTTACACTACCCGCCATGACTAACAGTCCAACCATCAGTAGCATCATCACATAAGCATGTGATAGGAGTTGCCGTTCTTGTACATGTGGGTTTATCAGTTGTTGCTGAGAAGTTAGAAGCTAGTTGTATAGTGACACATGAGTTAATTCGTGGAGAATCCAAGTACAATGTTGTACAATAAAAACAGAGATTTAAAATACAAAATAATATGTGAAATATAATTTCCAATACACCGCCTTGGCGGGAGGAGAAAAGTTGTCCCTGGTTCTGCAGACTACTGTCTATAGCATATCATTAGGATCATTTCAATTTCAATAATTTCCCACTTCAATTTAGGTAAATGACATTTTTTCTCTCACAAAGACAAATAGTAACTGTTCATTTACTCTTAAGATTTGAAATTTCATTCATAGTAGACAACAGAGAGGATGTTGACAGTCCCTGCACCATCGGAGCTGTGAGATAGTGACCCTATCTCAAGGTCTCGTCATCAGCAGAGTACAGTCCTTCCTCTCCGGAACTGCTTATTCATTGTTGTTGATATACTGTTTAGAGTGGAGAAAATTTCTTAAAGTCAATTTTCTAAATTCAGTAAAAAGCAAATTATTTTCAAAATCGGATAGAGTGTATTTTAATTAATTTAATTGAACACTCGATGAGTGACTTCCAAAGCAAACAAGTGGAATGTGTGTATCAAGGCAGATCATGAGTGGTCCATGCTTACTTAGACTGCACCGACCGACAATAGCCTTGGGTCAAAAGCTAGTCTAAGTTCCACGGACATATTCTTGTTTGGTCGAAGTGAATTAACCGTTAGGTTACACGGACATCTTGTTGCTTGGACTAAGTGAATTTACCGTTAGGTTACGGTTGCAGTGATAACAAAAGAAGCACATTAACCGCTTGTGAAACTATTATTACTTTCTGGAGTCAATGAAACGTGACATAGAAACGAAAGGCCCTTTCGAGTAAATTCTAGCATTATAAACTACAATATTACATGGTATTTTATTTTCTGTCACTCGATTCTTGTTTTCCTCTTGAAAAGATCATTTTAAATGACAACCTTAATTTAATTAGTTATCAATTAATTTATTATTAATCTAATTTAATTTTTATATGTTGAATTTATTTTTATTTTATTGCTTTATCAACAATTAATAAATTTATTATTATTATTACTATTATTATTACTAGTATTGTTAATATTATTATTATCACAATTCTATCATTATCAGCAATAGGAATAAATAATTGATACTCAGTTTATAAAATAAAACAAAAAAAACAAAAAAAAAAAAACAAAAAAAAACAAAAACAATACCTCACTAATTAATAATCAACATTACCTGTAATTAATAACAGTTAATGGTAGCTATTAATTCGTATAATCAAGTGACGGATCATAAAAGTCAAATAATTAATTATTATAATAAATTAACCATCAATTACTAATCAGGTACTTAATATAATAGAAACAGTTACAACAATAATAATTTAGTGTAATATATATAGATAATTAATATATCGTTAATAATTACTAGTCATCTATCAGTCTATCAATAATAATTTAATCTAATATATATAGATAATTAATATATCGTTAATAATTACTAGTCATCTATCAGTCATTGATCATTGATTACCAATCGCTTATTATTTTAATAAGTTAATTACTACTAATTAGTAAATAAATATAAGTTTATAGATTTATAGAATCAATTTATTTGAATTTTTAATTTGTTTTATCTTCAACATAAATGTTTTCTAATCCGTTATAATAATTTGTTTTTAAGATCACCCCTCTCTTATTCGTATAGTTCACTCGGTTCCATTTTCAGATCTTTTCAGAGCAAACGATTTGTTTTGTCGATGTCTTAAGAAGGATGGGTGAATACATCTGGCGTCCAGAGAGAACAGACGGCAGCCCACAGCGCCGATCACAAGTCACGCCCCATTTACATCGCACCCGTAAACAACCCCACTCAACGCTGCAAACCATCAACCACTCTCTCCAGACGGCAGCCGCAACCATCCATCCACAACTAATGCAGACTTCAGTGTCAATTTGGATGACCTACCGTATTCCACTCAATACAGTCGCGTGGTTAATGCAAGCCAACCAATTTCAATTTTGGTTTTCCCTCAGTTCACTGCACGCAAAGATACCAAGGTTATGACCTTATGCGACTGACCCCTATATGCAGGGAATGTTGGGATGACACATGAGCTTTCATCAATAATTAATATTGTGATATAGTTGGGAGATTTGTTGCCTTTTGCTGTCGAGATAACTCTATTCACCAGTACACCATCACCATCACTGACTGATTACAAAAGCTATCACATGTTGTCAATTGGATGTGTTAATTTTAATGAGGCACCACAAGATATTCTTTGGATTAGAAAAGTTTGGAGTTTATTTCCACATTCGATGGATTACATACTTATGGGATTATTTAGTTATTATTTATTGGTGTTTAAGGTCACATATATCTGCACAATGGCTAATCATAACCGTGACAGTTTTATGGGTGGCGGAAGCCGGCGTACCCGGAGAGAACCACCGAGTAACGGCGAGCAACTGTCAGCTCCCCAACATACTGACTCCGCACAAGCAGGGTTAGCACTGGTTGAAGACACGCACCATCGACCTGCAGTACGCCTTAGTATACATGTTACAACGCCACCGTGCCCACACGTGGGCATTGGGGGGTGAAGTGTCTTGCCCAAGGACACAACGCCGTTGCCGCAGGTGGGATGCGAACCGAGGACCTCTCGGCTTGCAGCCTGCACCTCTACCAACTGATCCACCGCGCCCCCTACTTACTTATGGGATTAATCCCTATTTATTCAGCATACACCTACCCAATGAAGGCTGTCAAGTGGTAGGCAAAACCGCCTTCACACGCTTGTATAATTCACATTAACTTTCTATTCTACATAGGTGTGAAAGCGGGTCAGCCCACCACAACGCTGTCAAATTGTGGCTGTCGAGGGGGGGGGGGGGGGGTGGGGGGGACCAGATTCCGATTTCTGTATAATACAATTTGTCTATCTATTCTACCAGTCCATCGTCTGCTGTATTCTACATAGGTGTGAAAGCGGGTCAGCCCACCACAACGCTGTCAAATTGTGGCTGTCGAGGGGGGGGGGGGGGGCACCAGATTCCGATTTCTGTACAATACAATTTGTCTATCTATTCTACCAGTCCATCGTCTACTGTAGGCATGACTACTTAGAATTTTCTGAAGAGGGGGTGGGGGGGGGGGGTGGGGGGGCTAACAAGCAAATCATAGACTACTGTCGGCTAGACTCAAATGAAAGGGTGACTGTAACTAAAACAATTTTGGAATTATTCAGAGTACTGCTTGATGGTGATGTTAAAATTTAGAATACAGAATAAATTCAATAAAAAATGTAGCTGTCAGCAGGGTATCTTATAGTTATTTAATGTACTGTCGGTAAACAATACATTCAGTTCCTGCCATGGTTGCTTTAGGTTCGTACTAAATGCCTTAATGCACAATACTGCTGGCAATACTCAAAACAAATAGCTATAACAAGTAGGTTTTATAATTGTTTGAAGTACAGTGTGTCACAAATGTTCGATATTTAGAAAATAAAACATGATGCACTCAAATCAAATGTTCTGTATATCCGCCGGCTGCTGCAGGCATCGCAACAAAGGTTCTTATTACGAGGCCTAATTCATAATAGTACTCACTAGCTCAAGGAGAAAAGTATAACTGAATAAGTTCTGATTGTTGCTGATGATCAGTACTTACAATTTGGCAATGACACACATCGCATGACATCGCAACAAAGGTTCTTATTAAGAGGCCTAATTCATAATAGTACTGACTAGCTCAAGGAGAAAAGTGTAACTGAATAAGTTCTGATTGTTGCTGATGATCAGTACTTACAATTTGGCAATGGCACATGGCTAGTTTGATTGCGCCACATAGGTGTGCGAGCCCAGCGCCACCAATCTGATCGAGGCTATCACGTGGCTAGTTGGTACCAGGCCTCACTACACTTATTTGAAATCTGCCAAAATAATATATGTCATGTGACAGGCAGCACCAGACCCACACCCCAGCAAAACGCAATCAAACCAACTGTTCTACCTATCCCTGAGGATTTATATAAGTTCAGATTATGACTGACAGTATGGTGGTAACACACAGCTAGCTCAACTGCATCACACAAGAGCGCGAGCCCGATGCTACCTGCATGTACCCCCCTGCAGCCATCATCTGGCAAGTTAGTGCAGTGCCTCACCAGACTCGCGCCCCGCACATTGCAGCTAAACTAGCCACTCAACCTATCCACCTATGAGGTGGAAGGAGGTGTGTGTGTGGGGGGGGGGGTGGGGGGTGGGGGGGGTGAGGGGGGGGGGGTGAGAAGCTTAATTCATAATAATGAGGTCTAGACTTTAGATAAGCATGACCCTCAATTATAACTTTGCTGTACACTGTTTATGATTGATAGTCTGTGCTTGTAGCAAGTAACAGATTCCCAGTTCCGTATTCATGCTACATGTACTTATATTGTACAATAAGATTCTAAATAGACTCCGTGTAGACTGATTATAGTAACATAGATGTGACTGAAGGATTTTAAAGGTCATATCAAGTTCAAGTACTATTAGTATCAGCTTTACTGGTTATCGATATGTAGAAAAAAAAATGTACTGCGGCAATGCCCATAAACATGTGCATACACTTTTGAAGTGTTAATATGGGGCAGCCTAGCACCAAGCAGCCAGATGGTGGTTGCAGGGTGGTACGCAGCACCACAATCACATTCAGCACTTACTTTTTTAGTGAAGAAAATCGAAGAATTCCATTGGGATGGAGGTGATCGATACACAGAAGTGACGGATAGACTTTTAAAGATAACTTTAAGTTCGAGTGCTATTGAATAGAAGTTGTAACTGGTTATCGCTATTCAGTAACAATATACGACAACGTTGCACATGTACAAAAACTACCGAAGTGTGAATAAGGGGCGGCCTAGCACCAAGCGGCCAGATTATGTCTGCAGGGTGGTATGCAGAAACACAATCACATTCCAACTTTCTATTTCAAAGAAGAAAATCCCTGAAATTCCTGGGGGGGGGGGGGGGGGGGCGAGGGTGATTAATACATAATACTTCATAAGACTGAGGACACAAAGTTGGACCTAGTAGCTTTTGGGGATTGTTTATAACACTATTTAGTAACACATATGTGACTGGTAGACTGTTTTAAAATTGTTCCAAGTTCAGCTGCTGTTTGTTTCTGTTGTTACCAGTTATCGGTATGTAGAATAGAAAACACCACAGACATGTATATGAGAGTATGGAACAGCCCAGCACGAGGCAGCCCAAAGGTGGCTGCTGGATGGTACGTGTAGGCAGCACCACATTCACATTCCGTACTTCAATTTCAGTGGAAAGAAATCCCAGAATTCCTTGGAGGGGGTGTTGGAGGGGGAAGTTGTTTTAAAGTTGTGATCAAGTTGAAGTACTGTTTGTTTCTGTTGTTACAGGTTATCGGTATGTGGAATAGCAAAACATTACGGAACTGTACATTTACATGGGCATAAACTATTGAAGTGTGAATACGGGGCAGCCTAGCACCAAGCACCACAATCACATTCCGTACTACTATTTCTGTGAAGAAATTCGTAGAATTCCTTTGGGGTTGGGGGTGGTAATACATAGAAGTTCCAGATAGACTTTTAAGGATAACTTTAAGTTCAAATGCTATTGAAAAGAAGTTGTATCTGGTTAACGCTCTTTAACATAAAAGCATATTACAGCGGTGCACATATGTACAAAAACTAGCGAAGTTAGAATAAGGGGCAGCCTAGCACTGAGCAGCCAGATTGTGACTGCAGGGTGGCAGGCAGAACCACATTCACATTCCGGACTTTCTATTTCGGAGAAGAAATTCGCCGAATTTCTTGGGGGGAGGGGGGAGGGGTGGTGGCGATTAATATATAATACTTCCGCCAAGACTGCGGACACACAGTTGGACCTAGTAGCTTTTGGGGATTGTTCATAACACTATTTAGTAACACAGATGAGACTGATAGACTATTTTAAAATTGTTCCAAGTTTAACTGCTGTTTGTTTCTATTGTTACCGGTCATCCGTATGTAGAATAGAAAACACTACAGACATGTACATGAACATGTATATAAACCACAGAAGTGTGAATATGGGGTAGCCTAGCACCAAGCAGCCAACAGATGCCTGCCGGGTGGCAGGCAGCACCACATTCACATTCCCTACATCAATCTCAGTGAAAAGAAATCGTAGAATTCCTTGGGGTGGGGTGGGGTGGGTGGAGTTATTTTAAGATTGTGGTCAAGTTTAAGTACTGTTAAATTCTATTGTTACCGGTTATCTGTATGTAGAATAGAGGACACTACAGAACTGTACATGAACATGTTCATAAACTACAGAGGTGAGAAGTTGAGCCACTGCAGTCTGTCTGTTGCCAGCTTCCAACATGCCAATGGCACGTAAATGTTCGTCACGTGTCAGTCTTTGCATACCTCAAAAGTTACATTTCGACCAGAAACAATTGATAAACGAGTTGATACCAAGAAAAGAAGGATGAGACCACTGAAAAAAACCCGTCCAGTACAAATGAAAATTTCAAAACGTACCCCACAGTCAATAACGCGGTGCCCGTGTGAAAAATCTGCTCAAAGTTTTTTGTGGGCTGGTGACATTCATGATCCACACTAAACTTGGTAACATATTGATGTGACCAATCACGCATATCCAATACCATTTTCAAAAAATATAAACATCAGTTTGGATATCCCCTACTTTTTTGAATAGTCTATAATCCACACTAAACTTGATAACATATTGATGTGTCCAATCACGCATATCCAATACCATTTTCAAAAAATATAAACATCAGTTTGGATATCCCCTACTTTTTTGAATAGTATATATAATGAGGTAATACTAATAACATATCTTCGATACGAGTATGTTTGACAAACAATCTTAACAGATCAATAGATTTAAAAATCACCCCAATATCTCTTACACTGTTATCAAAAGAACGATAATGTAGTATAATAACATATGGATATTGTCAGACGTGAACGTAATAGCGGTGGAACTATATCACATTACCATTAAAATGGAGATGGAATTTGTGATATAGTTAAAGATATTGGGAGTAAAGTTACTTCAGCTATAACAAGTAATGAAGCTAAAAATCTTGGTAAAAAGTACTTGAAAATGCAGTTAATACAATCACTTAAAAAGTAGGGGAAAAAAAGTAGGAGAAATTATTGGTAAAAAGGTTGCTGATGTTATTGATAGTAAAATCATTAATAATAAATTGGAAAATAAAGGCTATGAAATTAAAAAAAATCTTAGAACAACATCAGTCTAATGAAACAGTAGACACGGATACTTTTAGGGAATGATTTAAACTTTTAATCTAATATAAATATGCCATATATATATGGCATTTAGAAATTCAAATAATGTTGAACATTAAGAATATGCAGTGTATGATTTGCAAAATCCAATTCAATATCCGGAAGATGGGGGCTTATCAGAAAAAAGATGGTGATAGAATTATTGTAGACAGTTCATCTGATACCAAGAACTTAATTTTAAAGTAAATGAAAAAAGCTTATGGTGAGGAATATCTTGCATCTGGTAGAGTGGCACTAGCTGGTGACGGATATAGTATAATCAGTAACTTGGAAGTAAAATACAATGGGCCGACAGTAACAGACACACCTAATGTGAATCATGCTATTAATGTTAACCCTTCACCCAACGTAACGGCAAAAAACGGCCAGCGCAATTCACAAAAATCGCCAATTAATTTTCATTATTTCAAATAAATGCATCAACGAAAACAAAAATTCTATATATATTTGGATTTATCAAGGCCGCAGCAATACACAAATTCAAGTCTATAAGACCCATGACTACTCCGGAGCCGGTAACACAGTTGAAGTAGGGCGTGTCTACATAGAAGTAGGGCATCTCCCCAGGGTGACCAAACCATGGCCGAGATAATAACAGTTTACGAGGTTAACTCATAGCTAACCAACAACTCAACCAGTACTCCCTAGGGTAAAACCATAGCAGAGCACAACAAATTATCCAACCCTATAGGTCAACGATTAACACAAGGGTTAACTGCTTACTAGGATAGGCCATAGCTAAGCCACATACTGAACGAGTGCTCCCCAGGTTAATCCATAGCAGAGCACAACAGAATAAAGTGTGAACGAGTAATCTCTATGACTCTCTATGGACCATAGAAGAGCACAAATTTTACATCTACTTCCCAACGTTACCAACTCCGAAGCACTCAATTTGGGTCCACACATTGTGCCGCGACTATAGCGAAGATAAACTGGTCTTCTGAGCAGTTGACGAACATCATCCATCACAATGGAAATACTGTGTGTGATCAACGGCGATGAACCTCAGAAATGTCTCAAAAGAAACGTTCAAAGGAGAATAAAACATAGGCCTATTGTCAGGACACAGTGTCACTATCACAAGAATACAAGTCACACCTGAAAAAGAAATAAAAGCAGCAGAAACCAAGCCTCTGCATAGTGAAATTGACAAAAGCATGTGCCGGTCCAATAAAGAAGCGGGCTGGGAGGGTGGTTGTTGATTTCTGACAAGACGTGTTGACTGTTTCCACACGGGAAGAATTTCAGAACTGATCACTATGCTGCGCAATGACGTGCGCGGTTCACTCAGCGTCGATTGCATCAACAGCTATAAATAGCCGTCACTGCAAGTCTGTAAAACCATAAAGCCGATCTAGGGGAGACAACTTCAAACAAACGTCCCCAACTGGTTACAATACAGGGTTTTTTTTTCATTGAAGAAAGTACAAACCTTTTAATCTCTCTCCACCTCATCAAGCACATTTTCGGAAAAACAACCCTATATCCACTAAATTTACCACCTCATGAAAAAAATATACCAAAAAAATGTATTGGTTGCCATGGGATTTTTGCCTTCAAAATTAGTGCTTCCTGTACTCCTGTCCAGTATCGCACTCAATAAAATAGACCTACTTTTACTTGCCCCCACCCAATTTTAATGTTCTCTCACACTTTCCAGAAGGCAGTTCTCACCAATATTTTATAATTTTTTCAAAACATGCACTTTAATATTTTATTCACACTTACAAGCTCAGTTCACTTTCCACCAGTTGCATAAAGCAGGAAGCTTTTATCCTCCATTAAAAGTTGGGTGTCAACCACTAGAGGCGCTGTTTACCACGAAAATACTGTATTGTAACCTAAAGTTTGTCCACTTTTGCTGAAAATGTTTGTTTTTATGATGTTAAATAAAATATACTACATTATTTTATTAAATTAAATATTTTATCTTGTATCTCATTGTATGTGGTTTGAGATATCCACCCTGAATTCACTCCACCCCTGTTCCCAAAAGAGAATGAGTTTAAAAGGCCCTCTTCAGATTTTTTTCATGGCTTTCCCTTCTCAGAAAATTGTTGTCCAACAAATTGTAATAAAACAATTCCGGTTCTGTACACACATCTCTAAATATCATGATGACAAGGTGTTTTGAATATTGAATAACTCCAAAGTATAATGTGTGGCAATCATATTAACCCTGTCCAAAACACCTGCATTTTTGGCTCAAATTGAGGATTTCCTCTGTATAAAACTGACTGTTTGTTATATTTATGGAGAATTTTTCATCCGTAGTTCTAACAAATTCATTTTTTGCAAATTTAGGTGTATCAACCTGTTAACTGTTGCAACAAGGATGCCATTAGGGGCGGGGAATCACCCCTCCCTTAATACATAAAAATTGTGAAAAAAGACCCATCATTGATACAGGTGCCTCCATTTTCATACAGATTACAGTATCTCAACCTGGACTTATGTAATCATCTGTGGAGGGACTATGAACCCTCCCAACGGTGATTAATCTAACATTTATAGACCTGTCTTTGTGGAGCAGAGATAACAGCTTTAGAAAAGGGCTCTTATTTCTTCACTTCTTTGACTGGTCTTCACATATTACCAAGTCACCTACTGCTACCAAGAAGGCAATGTAGCTACTGCAAGCACTACAAAGTTTGGATAAAGGTGTTGAATGTAGAAATAACAAAAACTCTCACAAATTTCTCTCTGTGAATACAGAAAGCTGCAAATTAAGTGACCAGATTCTGTACTGTAAACTGTTGACAAAAGTTCTTTCTGTCATTTGTTCTCCAATGGGGAAATTCAAGAAAGGGCATAAATTTGGATTTACCTCAGCCAATCAATCATCGCGTCTGAATATTAAGAGAAGTGTGTACACTAAGGGAATACATAAAAACTTACGATCAAGGACAGTTAGAGTTTCCTCGGATGCACCAAACAATCAGACACCAGCAACTTCCCGTTCACCAATTCAGACCAGATCGAAAACTCAGTTGTATGATCCCACCAAAACTGTTTCTGTAAATGGTAATAAATGCAGGTAAATTAGCTTACCATCTCAGAACTTCTGACTATTTGCAACAACTACCCGAGGTTAAATGTGGAAGTAAGGGCACTGAATGAAAGGGATGGGGCTGGGTCAGTAGTTTTTCAAAGAAGAAACAGCACTGAAAATTCATCAGATGCAAGCTAATACATTCCACAAAGTGTGAGATTTCTTCTCTCTCACTTAAAACCATTCACCATACTTGTTCAATTTCCAATTAAATTTCCAAATCCCCCAATCAGTTTTCTTTGAAGGACCAAAAAAAAAAAATAGGCTGTTGAATATTACTTGAGTGAGCCTATGGGCTCATTCCAGTAAGATTCAACAGCCTATTTTATCGAATATTTTTTAATTTTAATAGGAGGTGGCATGGCCTGTCAGGTAAAATATATATGTTTGGGATGGGGTCTCAGTTAAGTCAGGGGTGGGGCTGGAGGGGGGGGGGGAGGTGGGGAGGAATATTTCTCGACAAAATGAAGAATGGAATTTGTATTCAAACCATTCAGTCTGACTTAGGGTTAAATTCTTTACCTTCCAGGAAGCCAAATTACCTTGGAGAGAGAGCTAGTGCTGTATGGAAGCGGGAATCACAGTCAAATAGGCACGTACATATTGAGAGGAACTCAATTGTGTGGAACACTGCATTTGATGAACATAGGATGTTTGTTCCCAACTGTCGTGGCTTCCTGCACTGGGACATGTCTGCCGAACAAATCAGAGGTCTCGGGTGCAAAGAAAAAATGATTTGTACAAAGTGTAACTACAGTTCAAAGTTATTTAATCTCTATGATGAGGTAAAAACTGGTAAGAGGGGACCACCCTCCGCAAAACAAAACATTGGCTTAGCTGTTGGTTTCAGTAAAACACCAATCGCAGCAGCATCATTACAAAAAATCTGCCTGAGTGCTAATATGACAGCACCATCAACTTCGGGTATACAAAACACTTCAAATAAAGTTCTGTCAAAAATTGTAGACATTAATAAAAATGATACGAAAATGTGTCGCTCAAAACTTATTGAAAAACAAAAATCATCAGGGCGCAAAAACCCTAATGTTCTAAATTTACAAAGTGATGGCTTGTATAACAATAGTTTTTACTCTGGAGTAGGAAAAACACCCTTTCAAACGGCAACACAGGTTATATATACTGTTGCTGAGAATGTAACCCCTAACCATGACATTGTTGGTTTGGTAATACACAATAAATTGTGTAGTAAGGGCAAGCATCTAAAGTCGGGTCATAAATGTCATCCTGATAGGGGGCGCGGTGGCGCAGTGGGTAGAGGTGCAGGCTGCAAGCCGAGAGGTCCTCGGTTCGAATCCCACCTGCGGCAACCGCGTTGTCCCCTTGGGCAAGACACTTCACCCCGATTGCCCATGTGGGGGCACGATGACGCCGTAAGGCGTACTGCACGTCGATGGTAAGCATGTCTTCAACCAATCTAACCCTGCCTGTGCTGCAGTGCGATGTTGGGGAGCTGGCAGCTGCTCGTCGTTGCTCGGTGGTTCTCTCCGGGTACTCCGGCTTCCTCCACCCGTAAAACTGTCACGGTCATGATTAGCCATTGTGCATAAATATGTGACCTTAAACATCAATAAATAAATAAATAATCATCCTGATAAATGTTTTGCAACCATACCATTTCAAAAAAACATAGGCGATGAGCGAACATGGGCAAATGAAGCCCTTGCAAAGCTAAAGGCTGAAAGTGATATAGAGGTGGAACATATAACTACTGATCCTGATAGTGCTGCATTTTTAGCTGCGCAGGATTTATTTGATGAAGATTTGACTCAAACCCGTCCCATTCATCAACTAGATACTGCTCATGTTTCTCGTAATCACAGAAAGTTTTTACAAAATCATACTGAATTATCGAAGCTTATTCAAGGCCGTACGGCTGCTACAAGAAAAACAAACAAAAATAGCTGAAAGGTGCCAAACTGAAATGAAGAAGGCAATAGACATGTACACAGGTGATATTCCAACAATAAAAAACAAAATATCCTACACAGTAGATGTGATAGTAAAATGTTACCAAAACGAGCATTCTCTCTGTAAAAGACATTCATTTGCATGTAAAGGTGGAAAAAAGAAAAACTGGATTAATAAATCTTCTTTTCTTGGCAAAGATTTTTCATTAAAAAAAATAAAAGGAACAGCCGAAATACTAAGGACTTGTGTAAACTATAGGCTAGGTACTGCAATGGTGGAAAAAACAAAGTTCGGCTTCAACACTAAAAAAGTTGAAGCATTTAGCAGGGCACTAAGAACATCACTTCCAAAAAATGTAACTTTTTCAAGAAATGAATTTGGCAGAGCACATTCTGTGTGTCACTCAATCAATCAAGGGGGGGGGGGGGGGGGGGGCGGTGGCTCAGTTGGTAGAGGTGCAGGCTGCAAGCCGAGAGGACCTCGGTTCGAATCCCACCTGCGGCAACCGCGTTGTGTCCTTGGGCAAGACACTTCACCCCGATTGCCTACATGGGGGCACGATGACGCTGTGTACTGAGGCGTACTGCACGTCGATGGTGCGCATGTCTTCAACCAATCTAACCCTGCCTGTGCTGCGGTGCAGAGTTCAGAGTTACGCTGTTGGAGAGCTGACAGCTGCTCGTCGTTGCTCGGTGGTTCTCTCCGGGTACTCCGGCTTCCTCCACCCGTAAAACTGTCACGGTCACGATTAGCCATTGTGCATAAGTATGTGACCTTAAACACCAATAAATAAATAAATCAATCAATCAAGGGGCAGGTAACTCTATCCAAAATGTATGTAATCAGCCGGGATGTCAAGTCTCTTCAAACAGTAAAGTTGACAGAGGTTTAAAACAGCTCCAAAGCAAGGAAAATTTACTTCGGTCTTACAAAAAAAAACAAAAAAAAAAACTCGAAGGGCTCGAATTAAAAAGAGATCAAAATTGTATGGACTTTATGATAAATATCAAGAAGAGCTAAAATATAAAAATAGACATGATTTTGCCACCTCGTTTAAACCCCAAAGTTAAGGACCATGCTTACAGTGAAGAATCAAAAAGTAAAAGGGTTAAAGTTCGAAGATAAAAATTCTCACCTGCTGAGGAAGATATCAGTGCATTATACATGGTGGTATGTGCAATCCGAAGCAACTACCTTGCATAAAGCAGTGGATCCTCTCCTGATTATGTTCATGTGTCTCAAAAACAAGATGCTGAGGGTTAATACAGGCTTTGACTGCACAGAGATGACTGCACTCCATACCCCCAGCACCCCTATATTGCGGTAATTCCTGTCTTGTCAACCGATGATGTACCAAATATGATATTCGGTGCACCTTTTCCCTGCGGACACTTCCATCTGGCCAATGGACATGCATATATCCATAGCCAGATGAGGTCTTACCACCCCTCCACAATATACAGTCCCTCCCACCCTGCCCCAGACTCACATCACTCCTTTCCCTCAATTTCAAAAACATGTAGTGCCAAAACGCCTCCATTTTTGCAAGTATGTTGTTTGGGAGAGTTCAAAATCAGGAATTATTAGGGATTTTAGTATTCAGTTCAAATATTGTGAAAAACTGCTTTAGGTTACAATACAGTGTTTTTTTTACATTGAAGACAGTACAAACCTTTTAATCTCTCTCCACCTCATCAAGCACATTTTCGGAAAAACAACCCTATATCCACTAAATTTATCACCTCATGAAAAAAATATACCAAAAAAATGTATTGGTTGCCATGGGATTTTTGCCTTCAAAATTAGTGCTTCCTGTACTCCTGTCCAGTTTCGCACTCAATAAAATAGACCTACTTTTACTTGCCCCCACCCAATTTTAATGTTCTCTCACACTTTCCAGAAGGCAGTTATCACCAATATTTTATAATGTTTTCAAAACATGCACTTTAATATTTTATTCACACTTACAAGCTCAGTTCACTTTCCACCAGTTGCATAAAGCAGGAAGCTTTTATCCTCCATTAAAGGTTGGGTGTCAACCACTAGAGGCGCTGTTTATCACGAAAACACCCTATTGTAACCAACTCACCGCATCGTTGAATCATTCTGAAATAAACTGATTTACGCGCAAGGCATAAATCCTCTTATTTCAAATAAATGCATCAACGAAAACATAAATTCTATATATATTTGGATTTATCAAGGCCGCAGCAATACACAAATTCAAGTCTATAATACCCATGACTACTCCGGTAACACAGTTGAAGTAGGGCGTGTCTACATAGAAGTAGGGCATCTCCCCAGGGTGACCAAACCATGTTAGAGATAATAACAGTTTACGAGGTTAACTCGTAGCTAACCAACAACTCAACGAGTACTCCCTAGGGTAAAACCATAGCAGAGCACAACGAATTATCTAACCCTATAGGTCAACGATTAACACAAGGGTTAACTGCTTACTAGGATAGCTAAACCACATACTGAACGAGTGCTCCCCAGGTTAATCCATAGCAGAGCACAACAGAATAAAGTGTGAACGAGTACTCTCTATGACTCTCTATGAACCATAGAAGAGCACAAATTTTACATCTACTTCCCAACGTTACCAACTCCGAAGCACTCAATTTGGGCCACTCAGTGTTGCCTATACTACACTGACACCCCATCACAACGGGTGAAATTGAGGGCTCAAAAGTTAAACGACATGTGTAGTTAAAACGATATAAAATAAAGTCGAGTGTAACAGTCGTTTATTCTTATGTCGCACGCGTACCGAGAAGCATTCCCATGTCCTGTGGCGATTGCCTCCAAGTTCTATCGCACGAGTAAAACGCTCCTAACGTGCTTGGTGGGGAGGGGAGGGGGGGGGGGGGCGCTGTAAAATATATAAACGGCGCGATAAGAACGTTACAGGCTGGAAAAGCTAACGAGGCACGCAGGGGATATAGAATGTGCCAATGTGCGGATCAAGGAAAATACAAGTCGGACGAGCTCGCGAAATAAAAATCCCGCGCACATTTATTTATTATTTATTGGTGTTTAAGGTCACATACTTATGCACAATGGCTAATCGTGACCGTGACAGTTTTACGGGTGGAGGAAGCCGGAGTACCCGGAGAGAACCACCGAGCAACGACGAGCAGCTGTCAGCTCTCCAACATCGTAACTCTGAACTCTGCACCGCAGCACAGGCAGGGTTAGATTGGTTGAAGACATGCGCACCATCGACGTGCAGTACGCCTCAGTACACAGCGTCATCGTGCCCCCATGTAGGCAATCGGGGTGAAGAGTCTTGCCCAAGGACACAACGCGGTTGCCGCAGGTGGGATTCGAACCGAGGACCTCTCGGCTTGCAGCCTGCACCTCTACCAACTGAGCCACCGCGCCCCCCAATCCCGCGCACAATCCCGCAGGTGGACTCATTGAAAGAAAACATCAGAGCCACCTAAAAAAGTTTCAATGGCGCCCTGGAAGGTATTCAGTAAAATGTCGTTTCCTATATCCGAAAGATGGACACCGTCCTCGCGAAAAAGACCAGCAACCTCATGAGTAATATCGTCATGTTTGATAACGCGACCTTGATGTTCGATAAAGAATCGGCGCCCACAGCGGTTGACTCGCTTGCGCTTTCTCTCCAGAGCGGGAATGTTAATGCTGGCGGCCCAATTAAGGCGAGATAAGATATCTGACCAAACTAACGGACAATTCGGCAATAGAGCATGCAGCTGACCAATGTCCTTTTGCATCTGTGCGAGAAGTTCCTTCGTATCAGCGTAGGAAATGTCATTACCTGCTACATGTACCACAAGAAAACGAGGAACGTCATGGATTACTTTCAAGCTCTGGACCTTCTGGACAAGCTGATTCCAGCGCATACCCCGTTGACCAAACCATTTCAGGCATACTCCACTACGCTCCAAATTCAAATTCGGGCGCGATCGTTGAGCCGCCCGACGAGAAGCCCAGTAAATGATAGATGATCAAACCAATCAAATATCTGAAACTAGATTATAAGTCAATAGAGAATCACAGGAATATGTTGTGGTCGCACGTAACGCATAAACGCATCGGATTTCCAACGGCCCATTCGTTTAATTACATCGTCTGGAACTTTATTCATGGCCAAATGCGTGGCACCTCCGATACGAAATGAATGTGATTTGAAGCGTGCCGACGGTAAGCCTAAATGGGCAATGGATTTGGAAAGAACCGCAGTAAATTGGAATCTTTTTAGGGGGTTACCGTCGGCATGGCAGAAAAGTTGAAGGGCAGAAGGTCGCACAGATATGAAACGAGCAAGTGCAAGGACAGGGCACACTAGAGGGTCGGAGTAACTAGGTACCAAAACGGTTTCAGCATGTGCCGTGTTATTGGCCTTGGATGAACTCAGAGTGACTTTCACAAACTGTTTCTTTCCACATTTGGAAAAGATGACACGTGTAAAGGGCGGCGCGCAGAGTCAGCCGATGTATACGTAATTTCCCCGACACGAAATAAGACAAAAAATGCAAGTAAATATGCGGAACGAAACAGTAGAATTTCATAATGTGACGCACATATTACAGCTAATACAGAAGGTAGACGCGATAAAATGTCGAATTGGATGGGAAATCGCGTATCGCGAGTAGGTCTGGTACGCCGGTAACCCAGAATCATCTTTTGGACTAAAAAGGAACCAGCGGGGTCCTCCCATTGGTTTACTTTATGAATAAAACCCAATTCTGCGATATAGACTTGCACTGAAGAGATAGACTTACCTTGATTAAAAAGAAAAGCAATATATAGCGTGAACTCTGGAATGGATACAGGCCATACCGGCTGTTGATGACATAACTTACGAAAATTAGCAAAAGATGTTAAACCCAAATGGTATGCCCTCCGGGTTCTTGGTGCAAGACTTGCACGTAAAATCTGCTGAACTATGTGTTGCAAATGTTGAACAGTGCCGCCAGTACTGGAGTTGGATCGGATTCCGCATCTGGCGCCAGGGAACGAAACTTGGCAATCTGTAAACGGGAAAGACTATCCGTTAAGCTATTACTTGTTCCTGGAATATGGTCTGCCTTAAAAGTAAGGTTAATTCGCAAGCACTGCAATGTGAAGGCTCTTACTAACAGCATGATGTCATTGGATTTGGATGTCAAGTTATTGATAATGTAGACAACAGACTGGTTATCCGATCTAAGTAGTACTTTTTTGTTCCGAAGCAGTTTGCCCCAAATATACACTGCAACAAAAATAGGAAAGAATTCCAAAAACTGAAGGTTATCAGTTAAACCAGTCTCATGCCAAAATGCAGACCATGTACCGTAAGCCCACTTACCACTGAAATACAGTCCAAAACTCCTGCCAGTACCCCCCCCCCCCCCCCCCCCCGCGCTGTCCGTAAACAATTGGAGATGAAAATTATTCTCCCAAAATTGATTGGAAAATTTATTTATTTATTGATGTTTAAGGGAGAGAACCACCGAGCAACGACGAGCAGCTGCCAGCTCCCCAACATCGTAACTCCGCTCTGCAGCACAGGCAGGGTTAGATTGGTTGAAGACATGCGTACCATCGACGTGCAGTACACCTTAGTACACGGCGTCATCGTGCCCCCACATGGGCAATGGGGGTGAAGTGTCTTGCCCAAGGACACAACGCGGTTGCCGCAGGTGGGATTCGAACCGAGGACCTCTCGGCTGGCAGACTGCACCTCTACCTACTGAGCCACCGCGCCCCCAGATTGGAAAATACTGAAATTCCATTAAATTCGGAGAGGAATGAAAGCCACATTAGCAAATCATCTTTCATACCTCTGGTGACCCGTACATGGTGATAAGGCTGTGTTAGACCCATGGTGGCATTGATAAGGCGTCTGATAAAGGGACGGCCTGGCAAAATCGCCCGACACAAAAAGTTTAAACTGCCAATTAATGACTGCAACTGCTTGAGAGTCGTTTTCGACTTCTCAAGAATCGCAGTGATCTTTGCCCTGAGCTCTGCAATTTTTTTCCAGCGGGACGCGAACAACCATGGCGACTGTGTCGAGTTCCAACCCCAGAAAACAAAGAAGGGTACGCGGACCTTCGGTTTTTTTTAAAGCAAGTGGAACCCCAAGACGGTCACATTCCTGTAAGAAAACATCAAGCATGATCTTGCATTCATCAGATGCCGCGCGACCCCCAAACAAAAAATCATCTAAGTAATGCAATAGGTCACCACCAGGAGAAGAGAGGCGTACATGCCATTCCAAAAAGGAAGAGAATTTTTAAAAAATCGCGCAAGCAATTGAACATCCCATTGGAAGGCACTTGTCGTAAAAATACAGGTCGTCAAATTTGAAACCAAGTTGATCGAAATCCCCTGGCGCAATTGGTAGAAGCCGAAACGCGCTCTTGATATCTGCCTTCGCTAAGAGAGCCCCTCTTCCTAAAGTTTGAACCATGTGGACTGCGGCGTCAAAGCGTGTATACGAGACAGAACAAAGGTGAGGGTCGATATGAGAATTGACAGACGATTCATCGGGATATGACAAGTGGTGAATTAAGCGAAATTCTCCTGGTGTTTCTTTCGGAACCAGACCCAATGGTGAAATGCAAAGAGTGGAGATTGGTCGATCTTTGAAGGGGCCTGCGACCCGGCCCTCTCGCACTTCGTTCATGATTTTCTGACGCACAACGTCCCTGTTGAGGGACACGGAGGCCAGGTTTGTGGACTCGGTGGGTTGACGTGGGCCATTGTACTCAAGTGAAAAACCAAACTGAAAACCATCAGCCAAATATTGTGCTAAAGTTTGATCAGGATAATTATGTAAAGCGTCATTCAAATTTTCAATGTTGATGGGCGTTCTTGCCCGCAGGAATTTGTGGGAAGCTGCTACATTTATGATCGGTTTTAACGGCAAATCCCCTGGAACGAAAATTCTGGCACTGAGCCTGTTGGTGATCCCCACCACATGTTTGACAGACATGAGAGAAACGACAAATGTGTCTCTTGCATACCCCTTTGTTGTATGCAAAACAAACACCTTGGCGTTTGGCAGGCGGCAAAGGCAAATTTGGCTGATTCCCCTTTGGAATCATCAATCGAAGCCAGAGATTAGAATTGATTGAGGCCCACGACTGGGCCGATATTGCTTGTCGGAGTCGAAATTGCTCGTCGTAAGCACGCCACGCAAAAGTACCGAACCGAGCAGCAGCGTCCCTAATAGTATGCATGTATTGTAACATTTCAAAGATTTTAGAGGGGTGTTTCTGTATGAAGATATACAGATAAATAAGGAAGGCGTCAGTCCATTGTTCGATTGACGACACCTTATCTTTGATCTGCTTGGACTTAGTTTCAAGAGTTCCGTGTTCAGTAAGGAAAATTGTATTGCCCGAGGATAAATCATTCAAATCAGGTGAACTCTTCAACAGTATTGCTAAGTTTATGTATTGATTCGACCAAATTTTCTGTCGAATAGCGACAGGAACGTGTACAGCCATGTCGTCATCGGACAACTGGACCAACGACGGTCCCCATGAAGGTCTCTGACCAATTATGTATGCGGGGGGGGGGGGGGGGGGGGGGGCGGGAAAGAGGGTGTCGTAGAACTAGCCCCGTGTGTACTGGGAGCCTCCCAAACATTGAAAATATCGAAGGCTGTATTACCGGAATACATCTGCTCACCCTGAGGATCACCCGCAGTCGGCTTCTCCGCCGTCGCTGATGGAAGGTGATCACCTGTTTGAGTCTGAGCCGGCATAGTTGTTATATCCCTTGACTGTTGACTGGTAGATGTCTTCGGTGAAGGCTGACTTACAGAAGCAATGGTTGCCGTAGATGGAGCACTCTGTGACTGTGAATTTTTCTGTCGGTCGAGATGGTGTGATGAAAAACGGCTGGTAGAGGGTCGAACTGACCTCCGCCGTTTAGCAGAATTGGCCTGCTTCTGGTGCGTGTGGGAAACATCCACCGAACGCTTCCTTCGAGGAGGCAGAATACAGTTTTTTAACTTTGTTGATTTCTGACAAGACGTGTTGACTGTTTCCACACGGGAAGAATTTCAGAACTGATCACGATGCTGCGCAATGACGTGCGCGGTTCACTCAACGTCGATTGCATCAACAGCTATAAATAGCCGTCCCTGCAAGTCTGTAAAACCATAAAGCCGATCTAGGGGAGACAACTTCAAACAAACGTCCCCAACTCACCGCATCGTTGAATCATTCTGAAATAAACTGATTTACGCGCAAGGCATAAATCCTCTTACTTTTTTCATTTTTTGTCTCAAAAACATAGGTTATGATCCCTCTTTGGAACGGGCTCATGGAGCTCGTTCCAAAGAGGGGTCATAATCTATGTTTTTGAGATAAAGACTGAAAAAATGAGTTATTCAAGAATTTTGTTTGCAAGTGTCTTCTGCTTTTCATGTTAGCGTCTTCAAGCTGCTTTTATCCAAGTAGTGGCACTGGTTTTGCTGCTATAGCAGACAATAACGAAGGGTTTAATGTTAAGAAGAAATTAATTGAAGATGTTGCAATTAATAATATAACTATTTCATTGAACCATTATGAATGGTTCAGATCTTTTAAAGATAACATTTGTCCTCCTGGAAAACTTGATATAAATATTCGTCTTGCAGTTGATAATGATATTATCTTCAGAACAGCCAGAGATGACGATGGTGCTAAAGCAGCATTGTATGGAAGATATACTGTAACCAAGATGAAGTTATGGATACCAAAGATCACCTTTAAGACAGCTGGTCAAAAACTATCTTTAGTTAGATTTCTTAAATGGATACATATGACAGATCGTCGTGTTGAAGTATCTCCAACAAACTGGCGTGTTAAGTTTGTAGCTTTGTTGATATAAAGATTATCAGCACAACTATATGGATACATTTATTTCAACTTGACAAACCAGAAACCAGATATTGAAAATGGATCATCAGAATTAAGATTTAGATGCACAGTATCGAGAGTACCGAATGCAGCCTTTAGCTTTTATGCTTTAGTAATGTATGAACAAGATATTATGATTGATGTAATATCCGGTAAGACTAGATTACTTGCATAATATTATAATCATATAGTATATATATGATGACAAATTAACAACCAATCAAAATTAACCTGTCCGATGGACAGAAAAGATCATTGTATCAAGCTTATTCTAATAATGAGGCTGTTACAATATGTTTAACTAGAAATCAACTTCGTGGGGATGATGAAATAATATTAACTAAAATACAAATTAATAAAATTAATAAAGCTAAAACTCAAAATAAGGGAGTTGATATTAACATCTCAAAAACGGAAATAAGAGAAGCAGTTCAAAAAGGTGGATCATTATGGGGGTCGATTATGGGTATTGCTTCAACGATATTGTCTACATTGGGTAAGTATGTTCTTTTGGGATTGGCTTTAGGAGCAAAATGTACCCTAGCGAGCCAAGGAGTAGATTAAATAGTAGAAAAGGTGTTTGTGAAGGTAAAAATCTATCATTCGAAATGAAAATATCAATAAACTTATTCCATATACGTCAATATTAAATGAGAAACAAATTAAGGATCTTGAAACATCACATAAAATGGGTTCGGGTTTGCAAATTACTATGAACAAGTCACAACGTGGTGGATTCATTGCTATATTGTTAGCTCGTATTGGGATTCCTGTGTTATTAAGTGCGTTTGGTGGAAAGGGTCTACAAACAGATAGCTAAAAGGAGTTAAAATTAAGGGATAAAAAAACTAAAAAAATATCAAAGGGGAAAGGGACTACTGTTAGGGAAGGACAGTCCATTCCAAAATATACCAATTCTAGGAGCTATTCTATACTCTCCCCAAAAAGAAAGTGTGCATGCTAAAAAATAACACTAAAAAAAGATATTTATCATTTTCATTCATGGAAATTTTATTCAATCACAGATGAATCAATTTGTGATCAACACGAGAAATTTCATTACGCTACGACGAATACTCTTGGTGCCATGGAGAGTCAAAGACACTAAGGGTCAAACACAAAAGTCACACACTCAATATCTGGTATGACCTCCGTCTGCATCGACTACTGCTGTGCATCTACGCCTCTAAGCGAACAAGTTAGCATGGAAGTGTAGTGGGATGTTGTTCCATATTCTGATAAGCTGTCTTTGGAGTTCCACAAGCGTTGACGGTGCATGGGGAAGCCGGCGTAGCTGACGTTTCATTTCGTCCCATACGTGCTCAATGGGTGAGATATCGGGCGAATTTGCGGGCCAGGGAAGAACATCCACTTGTTGTTGCTGCAGATACTGTTGAACAACCCGAGCTGCGTGGGGTCGGGCGTTGTCCTGCTGTAGAATGACGCCGGTGCCGTGACGTTGCAGAAATGGGACAACAACAGGTACTTTAAACATATTTTATTTGCCATAACTATTGAGCAAAAAGGGATAGGAGGACAAGTGCTTTCCACTTAGTAGAAACCTCCGCTCCCACAACATGAATACAGAAAATGTTACAATGGCGAAACAAACAAGTTTTTTGAAATTCATAAATGTAAAATAAACTATTTGAATGGGTTTATATATATGTGCGTATGTGTATAAATAAATATGAATATGTAGCACTAAACAAATACAGAAAAAGGAAGAAAGAAAGAAAGAAAGAAAAGCTGTTGATGTCCCTTTTGCATTCTGTATCTCTCTCGATTTGAATCAATTAATATACAAAGCCAAAGGCCCCTTGGGCGCTGTTCTGATTAGGATGTGTTAAAATAATAATAATAATAATAATAATAATAATAATAATAATAATAATAATAATAATAATAATAATTATAATAATAATAATAATAATAATCATTTCTTCGCCTTCTGTACTACAGCTTAGGGACGTGTCTCATTAGATCCATGCTGATTCACACAAAAGGTAGAGAAAACGCCGAGTCAGCGACTCAGGCCACAAACAGCGCAAGCGTGACTATCATCATGACTGCACAATCTGTGTACCGATGCGCTGGCTCAACGTCACCCCGATGACGCGTCCATTCCGCAACACCTCCATGCGTATTCTATATTGAAGTGGATACCTTGAGTCAGCATTGTTTTACAAATATTACTAGATGGGAAACTCGTTGTCGAGTCTCCCAGTGCTACAAATAAATTGTAACAACAACAGGTGTAAGCACTTCATCACGATATGTGGCTGCATTGAGATTGCCATCAATAATGACCAGCTCAGTTCTGTTACGAGCAGTGATGCAACCCCACACCATGAGAGACCCTCCCCCATAACGGTTTCGCTCCACGACACGTGGATCTGCGTAGCGTTCGTTTCGACGTATGTACACTCTCTGGCGGCCACCTGATGATGAAAGATGGAAACGACATTCATCTGTGAATAAAACACGTCGCCACCAGTGTAAGGGATGCCTGAGATGTTGTCTACACCACTGCAGTCGACCACGACGATGACGTAACGTCAAAATCGGACGAATTGCAGGTCGTCGAGGACGTAAGCCGTATTCTCTCAGCCGGTTGTTTACTGTTTGAGGATGTATCCGTCTCAGGTTAGGGATGTTCCTGGCTGTCGTCGTTGCCGTTTGTTGCCGGTTCCGGAGATGGACGACACGGATATACCGATCTTGTGCAGGGGTGGTAACTCGGGGTCTCCCGGAGCGGGGTCGGTCTTGAACGTCATCATGTTGTGCATGTCGATGGACTAGCCTGTCTACAGTGTTACGGTGGCAGTTCAAATGCTGGGCAACCTCTCTGTGTGTTCTGCCAGCTCTAATCATACCCAGGGCAAGGAGACGTTGATTCATTGTCAATCTTGGCATGCTAATGTGGAGTCGTTTTAACAGCAGCGCAAGTTTGAATGTGAACGATAGGAAGGCCTTACTTTAGTGTTTAAATACCCAAGGATTCACACTGCTGCATGGATTTTCAGACTCTCCACGTGCAAAACACGCCTTTTCACAAACGTGCAGCACGTCATTTAACGTTAATGCAATTTTAACGGGGAAAGCTGTTTTTGTGTTCAATATAACTTATTCATGAACAGGTTAACACTCTTTACACCTACGAAATTATTTTTTTGGAGTTTGATCAATTTCTGCAATGCACACTTTCTTTTTTGGGTGAATATATATTATAAGGTTATGTACTGGGAAAGCACTCCCAATCTCCCCAACACACATTCTATCTATCCAAAACCCACGAACGAGAAGGGAATAGCACCTTCTCGTAAGGGATAATTACCTCAATCCCAGGGGCAATCAACACCTCTATTTGTCAGGGTAGCGACACCAGCCTACTTTATGTCGTGGGCAAACTTAAAATTTACAAATTGCAATGCCCATAACTTACTCAGACTTCCTGTGTCAATGATCGAGCTACATGAATAAACTAATCCTGGCTCAACCATGGGCACAGACAATCTGGGCTAACTTCCTACTAAAACTTACCCCTGAGAATATCACAACCAGCAAGGTAACCTAATGAATGAACCACTTAATTTATAATAAAAGTTATTTATTCCTACAAACAACTAAACTTAGTACATTACCTAACGAGGACATGAATATGTATTCACACAAGATCGTCAACGTGAAGGACCCCATCGAACCTAGAGATGTGGTGACTAAGAGATATGTGGATAGAACAGATTATTTCAAAGAACAGGACGTCAAAATGAAATGGCATAAAATGGTTAGTCTTTTTGAGCCTATCGAAGATTCGCATGCCAGTAACAAGGGATACGTCGATTCTAGCATAGAAGCTTATAAACAAATTGCGAGCGAAGAATCCGATAGACGCTATCTCAATAAAGATAGCGGTGGTAAAATGAATAAGGGTATAGACATGAATGGAAATAATTTATTCGGTATGCCGAGCGATCCTCTTTTTGACACGAGTGCTGTCACTAAAACATATGTGGACGACATGAATGTTTGGAAAACTGATGACAGCATGACATGTAATTTGAACATGTCTGGAAATCGCGTGATGAATCTATACGATCCTGTTCATGTGTGTGATGCTCGCTCGTTGATAACAGTGATTGAAAGAATAAGGAATGTTTGACCTGTGGTGACGATCTGGGCAGAACAAAGCTGTGGTTTAGAATCTAGAAAATCAGAATGGTCTTTTGGAAACGGTGATAGTGGACCTATTCGTGGTAAGACCTGTTACACCATGCCACAGAAGAGTCGGATACTTCGAATGGGAATGTCATCTACCAATTTTCACGTGAGAGTGGGAGTTCGACTCGTTGTGAATGGGTGTCAATGAAAGCGAACTGTACGATATTGAGAAACTCGAGAATCAATATTCAGACACGATAATTTTTCCCAGTCCTCTACAATTGGAACAGGGAGATAGAATTAATTTTAATTCAATCGTGTGTCTGCTGAAAAACCCCAATCCACTGATTTGAGGGGTTACTATTATATAAGCCATTTAATATAGGTGAAAAAACTCTGTTTTTGTTTTTAACTGTATAACGAACGATTTTAAAGAATCAGACATAGAACAATCAAAATTGTTATGTAGTCAGTATCACAAAAAAATACTGGTGTTATGCAAAGGCTTTTGAGTATTATTCAAGATAGATTATACTTCTTAAGGGACGTCCAACCTTACTTTGGTCAAATTTCATGTAATTTCCTTTCAAGTCCAATATATTATATACCAAAATGCTTGGAATGAAACATAGAACATGTGGAAACTGAAATTTGCCACGGAACTGCTGCCATGTGTAAATAGCACCACCTGAAAGTCTGCTATGGCATAAGTAAGAGAACACAATTTTTACAATAAAATACCTCAAAATAAAATAACAGCTGTATTCTATAAACATTGAAGTACATACTCGCAGAAATCTTTTCCTAATTCATGAAAGTAATAAAGATTGAGACCAAAATGTTATAAGTGGAGTGCTCACTGATTGAAGGCAAACATTTTCTTTTGTTTATGTTTTGATTTGGGGAGTTCAACAAAGGTCAACCTGAAGGAGTCCACCAGAAGAAGTATGGAAGGACAAAAGAGTGTCTCCCAATATAAAGATGTATGTGTCACTGTGGTGGTTTGGAAAGAAACTATAATATTCTCCTATGTAGAATGCACTGCAAAGTCATACATTGTAGTTGAATAAATATATTTACAAACCCTTTGCACTGTAACCCCTTTTATCCCATACATCAATTTGATAGTGATTAAATTGTTAATTTGTCTGGTTTATCAATAAGTATAATAGCTTTGTTTACTCTTGGACACCAATACACTCATGATATCTGTTGGAGAAGAAATAAGGGTAACTGTAACCTGTCACTGCAATAAACCATCTAATGTACTTAAAAGTACATTGTTATTCAAAACACATCATATCAATCTGACATAACCATTATAGCATGTACTTTCCCCAAAGAGGCTTATTGGCATATTAAGATCAGAAGGGCACATCCAGAGGGTCTCACGTATTTTTTTCAAGAACGCAGTACACAAAGCAATCCCCAAAAGGTGACAAGTGAGCTCCATTTGACACACAAAATCCCCCCGGGTGGGCCGGGGGGAGGGGGGGGGGGGGCTCTCTTACTTGTATGACTCTACCTCCGGCACTCAAGGCATATACCTATTTTTCTCAAAGTTTAACTCCTTTTTTTCGAAGATCCTGGCCACACATGTTCCAAACACTATCAGACAGGTAACCCTCCAAATAAGTGAATCTGCAAAAATCATGTTACATTGCAAAACATTCTTTTTAGACTTTACGTTCTGGACCTTTCATGCTTCTTACTTCCAACTATAATACTTAATTTATCGATTAATTGGTGAATAGAAAAGTCCTGCCATAATCAACATTTTGAGTTCCATAAGCCTTCATAACAGCTCCGATAAAGGTGTCAAACATCAGATTGGTGGCTTTTTTGAATATTCATTAGGTTGTTGCTTGATAACCAGAAATATTTTGTAGCAATACACTTGAGGGTATCATCAGGCACTTTCCAACAAATTGTAACAAATCAACTAGTTATAAACAAAATTTTCAAACTCAAAAGAGCGAAAAAGTACCACAACTCTGAAAAAATGTGGGCAGAAACACATGCTGCACCAGCTACACAGGCATTGTTTCCCCATGATGCTCGATCACAACACCAAATATCCTTCAAATTAGAGTAGCAGTGGTCGAGATACAAGGGAGAATGTTGGTACATGTAATGATGAATGGTTTGGTCTCGTGGGTATCTATCGAGACTATATGAGAAAACTAGATATCAAAAGCACATGTACTAACTAAACTATTTACCTGACATATTAACATCAGCAGGCGCTGTCAAAGATGTCTTGCAGTAATAGTTCACCAAATACCATCAATCCATAAATAACATTCACTCGTCGACATCAATTTTTATGCATATTAATTAAGATGGCGACGAACACAGCATCAATAATATGGCGGATGCAATTCACACAATTGCATACGCGAAGTCCACATTTATAATATGGAAACAGTTTATAATAAAAGCATCATGGAAGATGCGGCTCTTCACGTGAAGAAAGTTGGTTATAAAGGCATCTTTATAACACCATTAATAAAGATGAATACATTGGAAATAATCTGCGTCAAATAGCTTTAACCCTCCAAATAAGTGTATCTGCAAAAATACATGTTTCCGAGACGAAGATCCATGGCCAAATGCTCTCCAGAATCCGGATGTCACATGACTTCCAGTATGTTATTTCTCGTGCTGTGAGTACAGTTCAGAATAGGATGTTTAACCCTATTTTACTGCAGTGGGTAAGACTAAGACTAAGAGGACAGAGGTCACCACTGCACGGCCCTAGATGCACCTTTGATTTTACAACTTCCAGGTCTGGGGCATAATAATCGCAACACACCCACCTTATCAATTCATAATTTCAGTAAAATAAAAGGAATTATCAATTTTAATTAATTTATAGATGATGGGAAATATTTGTCTTCTTTCGCCTTCTCGTAATATTAATTACCACAAACAATATCAGTTTGATGCCGACAAACGAAACTGAACGCATGTGGTCTGGTTAAAAAGTAACTCGGCATGGATAATGAAGAAATTGCGAATATTTCGTGTATTCCATTTGTTTAAAAGCCAATTGCAGCTAATTTTAACCGTGGATTCGATAATTCGTTTCGATTTTGACCACACGGTCACGCTGACAGCGGTTATGTTTATTATGATATGCAAATTGGGAGATAGTTTCCGTTGAAGGAGATTTGTCACATTTGTCAAGTGTAAAACGATGTCAAAAGACACTGATAGACGCTTGTGTTAGTAAGGTTTGTTGCAAGAAAAAACTAAATTCTCAGCATCGTCCAAACGCACCTTATTTAAAAGCGCGAATGCATCATTTTCAACCCATCTTGAATCGGTCCTTTGCCGACATCAACACAGTCCGTGGCGAAGATCCATGGTAACTGTGAAGTAAATAACTTCACAACATCGGGGGAAATCAACACGCTCATTATAGTTCCTGGTCACTTGGAAGATACTTCGCGAAAAAGTGTTTTCTGAAGCATTCTGCTTACTTTGTTATGAATATTGCCTTATTTTATGTGTATCGTCCCGATTTTATACACTCGGTTATTTTTTTTTACAAGTGGTTCATGTTGTCTTTCTAGTGCGCAATACTTCAGATGTTTTGTCAACAAAAAAATTCAGACGGCCTGTAAACACGAGAGGGAATTTCGAACCATATTTTGCAGTTATGACATTAACAGTTCAAGTATTTGCTGTCACCTGTTTGCAAATCCGTGCATACATTGTTTCGAACAAATAAAGGGCGTGATCGCGTGATCACGTCCTTGCATTCTTACGATCGCCCAAATTGAGTATTTCTGCAAGAACCACATCGTAATCACATGGCCGGGATAAACATCAGTGAAATATGGCCACATCCGGAACATCCAAATTTGTGTTGGTGTTATTACATTCAAACATAAAAAAAATGCTTTCTCCGAGTTTGTAGTATGTTATCATTATATTGAGGACAAGGCTTTCGAATTACCGATTATTTTGTGGTTTTACCGGTTCGTTACTTATGCCATTGGCAAATTAATCTTCTTCAAAATCATAAAATTCACTTTTTTCCTGAAAAAAATTACATGTACCTTTTCTATGCTCTTTACTCATTTTGATATATAATTTTCCTTTCCTTACTTCTCTTATCTGTATCTGAGGCATTGGGAAAAATGTCAACAAATTGACAATTGACCAAAGTTAGGTTGGACGACCCCTTAATATATCATCATTAGGCAAATCCTGTGTGGGTGTTATGGCGGAATCCTTACCAAGTATAACAATAGAGACAATAAGCGTTCCTGGACTGATGAAATATTTATTCAGCTTCATGGATTAAGGTATATCCATGACAACATCAACGAAAATAACGACATTCTTCACCATCTCATAAACGACAATATTGTAGGGGTGGGGTGGGGGTGGGGTGGGGTGGGGTCATATTCTTCAATCCTTATCACCAGAAGAGTGTTACCGAACTAGGATCAGTGGCAAATGACTGTGGGGATGTGCTGTGGGCTATGATGTCAATGCTCTATTTTTATGGTCGTTTATGCAAGAAATACCAACATGTTGTTACACCCGGTGGAAGGTAGACACAGATTTCGAACCGAAGTATTCATATAAGTATGGTAGGATGGCCCACCAGTGGCAGCAGTGATCACGTCCTTGCATTCTTACGATCGCCCAAATTGAGTATTTCTGCAAGAACCACACCGTAATCACATGGCCGGAATAAACATCAATGAAATATGGCCACATCCGGAACATCCAAAATTTGTGTTGGTGTTATTACATTCAAACATAAAAAAAATGCTTTCTCCGAGTTTGTAGTATGTTATCATTATATTGAGGACAAGGCTTTCGAATTACCGATTATTTTGTGGTTTTACCGGTTCGTTACTTATGCCATTGGCAAATTAATCTTCTTCAAAATCATAAAATTCACTTTTTTTCCTAAAAAAAATTACATGTACCTTTTCTATGCTTTTTACTCATTTTGATATATAATTTTCCTTTCCTTACTTCTCTTATCTGTTTCTGAGGCATTGGAAAAAATGTCAACAAATTGACCAAAGTTAGGTTGGACGACCCCTTAATATATCATCATTAGGCAAATCTTGTGTGGGTGTTATGGGGGGAATCCTTACCTAGTATAACAATAGAGACAATAAGCGTTCCTGGACTGATGAAATATTTATTCATCTTCATGGATTAAGGTATATCCATGACAACCTCAACAAAAATAACGACATTCTTCACCATCTCATAAACGACAATATAGTAGAGTTGGGGGTGGGGGTGGGGTGGAGGTCATATTCTTCAATCCTTATCACCAGAAGAGTGTTACCGAACTAGGATCAGTGGCAAAGGACTGTGGGGATGTGCTGTGGGCTATGATGTCAATGCTCTATTTTTATGGTCGTTTATGCAAGAAATACCAACATGCTGTTACACCCGGTGGAAGGTAGACACAGATTTCGAACCGGAGTATTCATATAAGTATGGTAGGATGGCCCACCAGTGGCAGCAGTTTATGTCTGTAATGGACGGTGTCCACATTCGACACCAATTCAACGACACAGAAAAGCCGACTGAGAGACTCCAAATAATTGTAGATGTTTGGTGAAAATACACAAAAAATGTATACTAGTTCCACGGATGTTTCCGGAACCGTCACGAGTGTTATGTTAACATGAAAACGGCACATTGTTCACTCACAATACTGTCCGGTGGGCGTTCAGGGTCGAATTCAGGTTAAAAAACTGAAGAAACCATCCAGTACATCACGAGCTTTGGTTGTGACTTTGTGTCAATTTGGGAACATCAGTGGTATAAATTGAAGAAAACAAATCCTTCCTTAAAGACTACTCTCCGGGAATATTTCGGTACATTGGTAGATGGTTCGATGACATTCACCGAGCTTCTCGAGAAGATCTGTGATGGCAAAATATTTGGTCTTATGAAATCAAAATCTCAACACCCTTACTGAAGACTGAACAAAATTGAAATGCACAAAACTAAAATCAAAATCGACTTGCCCCGTCACATAGGTGTTTTCGTTTATCAATATGCAAAGTTACCGTGCCCCAGTTTTACTTTGAGTTTTTGGATACTTTTGTTCATCTAAAAATTTTGAACTTTGAGAGTCGGATACAGATAGTCTGCACAAAGCCCTTTCAAAACCATCCCTTGGAGAAGTAGTCATCCCCGACAAAAGGGAATTATTCTATCGCCATGTCCATCAGTGGTTATCCTCAAAAGCGTGTGAAACTCATCGGCACGAGAATGTACAAACTAATGTAAGGGGAGACAACTGGACACAATCTCAGCGCTGCGCAGAGAAAAAAAACATTATGATAAAAGAACATCAGGTTTTTCAAAACTGAATGGGAGGAGGCTGGAATTATTGTATTATGTAGCAAAACGTATTACTGCTTTTGCCCAACAAATAAATTAAGCGCAATGGGATAAATAAACGACAGAATGATTTGACTAAGGAAACATGTTTGGAAGTTATAAAGGATAAACAATTAGGAACAGGAATAAACAAAGGATTTAGTACTGAAATGGTTAACCAGATAATCGGTTTGAAACCAGTTAGCTACCTAACCGATTAAAAAAACCGTCAACCGGTTATCCGAAATATCGATAGCGTTCGTCATTCCACGTTTAAAACATAGGAAATTTGCCGCTTCTCCTTTGTGATAGATCACACATCGAAGTCACGTTGTGTGTATTGAGAAATAATCGACTTTGGCGTTCAAGACTTCGTTAATGATCGGCAGTTTCCGTGAGTACTGAGTAATCGCAGAAACTATTCCGTTGTGTGTATACAAACGAACGTTGTCGAGAACTCGACATGGTTCGTTTGTATACACACTACGGAATAGTTTTAGAAGACTGCTTTCCAATTCCTATAGTTTTGATCCCATATTCGGTGAAATAATGGCCACGGATAACCGGATATTATCCGGTTATCGCTCTCGGTTAGTCGGTTACGAAAATGAGCTGACCCCTTCAGACCTAAAAGGATTCAGACTGATAGTAATGACATGTTAACCAATGCATAACCTAAAGACGGATTATCTTATTTCTACCCCAAACGACTAGTGCAAGGTGACGGTGTATGAACTTTAGCATTCACTTTATATCTTTTCTGCAACTAGTGACAACAACCAGTGAATGTTCTTCCACAATCGTCAAAGCAATCCAGAGGTAAGCATAATTAAGTCATCCATCGAAGTTGGATTACTTATTGGGCTCGTTAGCCTATTTTTAGTTGTTTTTTTTTATTATTATTAATTTTTTCCACGGCCACATTTCTAAAGTAATAGTCACCAAATTTGGCACATAATTAAATGACCATTTCTAGTTTATATTTATTTATTGGAGTTTAAAGACACTTTCGACAGCCAGGGTCGTCCCGTGTCAGACAGTGTGACGGGTGGAGGAAGCCGGAGTACCCGGAGAGAACCACCTAGCAACGGTGAACAACTGTCAGACTCCCCAACGAACTAACTCCACATAAGGGTTAGCACTGGTTGAAGGCAAGTGCACCATCGACGTGCAGTACGCCCAACTTCACAATGTCCTCGAACCGAGGACCTCTCGTCTTGCAGTCTGCATCTCTACCTACTGAGCCACAGCGCTCTCGACCATTTCTAGTTAAACAAAGCCGTCTTAGATTTTTTATATTCGACATTAACCCAAAACAACGTCCCATCAAACTTTTTTTTACATCTTTTAATATCTACGCCTTTTAATATCCTCCCCTTTCAAATGGTGGAAATATCATCTACAACAAAAACCATATCTAAAAATGTGGAGCCGTCATAGGGAAATTGTGAACGGTTCTGTCAGAATTTTCGGGTGACATTATTGACGGCGACGTCACTAAACATTCAATGTCGCCCGATTTTCCACATTTTAGTACGCTGCAGAGAGAAAAAAAAATTAAAAGGTAACTTTTATTTTCTTTTTTCTTTTCTATTTTTCGATTTATCGCTGCTTTTGGGGTTTTACGTCATTTCAAATATGTCGACATTTTCACTAAAAGTCTCTGTTTAGTGGATCCAGTTGCAATTCATTTGTATGGGATACAGTTATGACACTTCCCACAAATATTTCGGGTCATTTGCAGATGTGCACTTTTATTTTTTTTTATTTCAAATAAGGACACCGATGCCAGCTATGTCAATTTTACGACTTTATTTTATACCTTTCATTTTCAACCTCATTTTTAGCTTTAGCCTTTCTAAATTTAGGTAATATAATCTCCACAAAAAAAATACCTAAAAAATTGTGACGTCCCAGGAATTTCTTAACCGATATGATAGAGCTGTAGGGTGACGTCATAGGGGCCATATGGTCAACAATTAAAATGCGTCGGATTTTTGAAAATGTTTAGTGTGTTGTAGAACTCAAAAAATTAATGAGATACCTGTTTTTTTTGTTTTTGGATTCAACGCCCTTTTGATGTTTTTACGTCGCTTTGAAGTTTTTCCTTTTTTCTTCATTCTTCCTTAACTCTTTATCTAACATGAAAAGCAGATGTCACTTGCAAAAAAAAATTATTGAATAACTATTTTTTATCATTTTGTGTCTCAAAAACATAGGTTATAACCCCTCGTTGGAACGAGCTCATTCCAATGAGGAGTCATAACCTATGTTTTTGAGACAAAAAATGAAAAAAATAATGAAAATTAATTGGCGATTTTTAAGAAGAGCGCTGGCCGAATTTGGCCATTACGTTTGGTAAACGGTTAAAAGCCCTGCGCCTTATTTGCGTGGGATACAGTTATGAAACTTCCCACAAATATTTCTGGTCGTTTGCGAATGTGCACCTTCATTTTTTTCATTTCAATGTGAGACAGTCGATGCCACCGATGCCATTTTTACGCTTGTTCTATGCCTTTTATTTTCAACCACATTTTAAGCCATAGTCTTTGAACAGTTGGGGGATATAATCTCCACAAAAACATATCTAAAACATATGCCATCCTACGAAATTTCCAACCATTTTGGTCGAACTCTTGAGTGGCGTCATAGAGAGTCAAAGTGCTAAAAATCGAAAGGCGTAGGTTTTTTTTTTAAATTTTGAATCAGTGCATGAATGAATGAATGTTTATTTTGCAATATACACAATTGAATACAATGAATATGGTTCATCTACATACCGAATTTAAAGTTACACAGCAGATATAATAAAAATGAAAGCTGTGTACATTGCAAGGAGAAGGTTTAGCCAGATTGGCCGTCTTCCTTCCAATATGTTGAAGAGATAAAACAATTAGGAGATAAATTAGGAGATAGTTGGGGATTTTTTTGTTTTGTTTTTCGTTTTAACGCCATTTTGACGTGTTTACAGCGCTTTGAAGTTTAGCATATTTTCTACATTCTCCATTAAAGGTCCCACCTACTTGAGTACAGTTGCGCCCTATTTATATGGGGGACAGCTATGAACCTAATTCTGGCCATGTGCAGATTTGAACCTTTGCTTTTTTAGTTTTAATTTGAAACTACGCCAGCGATGCCAATTTTAAGTTTTTTTTCTACACCTTTCAGTTTAATCCATTTTGAGCCTGAGCCTTTCGGAATTTTGTGATTATAATTTTCACAAAAATCCGTACCTAAAAATGTCGTGCCGTCCTTGGAAATTCCCAACCGTTAGGTTCCGCTCCACAATATTCCAGGAATTTCCAAAAATGACATGTCATACACACTCTTCAAATACAAATATTGTGCATTATAGTTATCTAACCCATAACATGTATTGCATTTCCTAAATCCACTACAAATATATAACACTCTGTAAGTAGAAATAAACAATCTGAATGTGGGTGAAATAATTTATTGTCGAAAGCAAGAATTCAGTCTGCAAAATTGCATGAAAACATGCCAATACCAGACATATTCAGCCACCCAGCAGCCCCAAAAGCAGAATATTCCCACTATCCCCACTCACCTTAACCTGGAGCATATAAACCCCTATTTCCAAAATGTGAAAAAAATCAATGTTTTCGTCTCACTTTTTAGTTACAAACCTGGTAACAAACCCGTGTAAAAATTACATTCTAAAAAATAGCCATTTTTTCGAAGCCACTGTTTCCAAGACTCCAACTTTGTGACCAAAACTTCAAATTCTCTTGTCCAACAAATAGCCTAACGTAATCATATACCTGATACTAAAAATAAATCTCCAATTTCCATGGCATTAGATTCAACATATGCCCTATGATTAGAATTTCACCACTGTGCAATAGTGCGAAACTGCAGAGCGGAACCTTATAGTCGAATTCTGGGGTGACGTCATAAAGGGTCATAGGTTTAAAAATTTAACGTCATTTGGCCGTTTTACGTCACTTTGAAGTTTAGCCCATTTTCTATATTCTTCATTAAAAGCCCTACCTTCGTTGGTCCAGTTGCGCCTTATTTATATGGGATACAGTTATAAATCTTCCCAAATAAATTTCTGGCCATATGCAAATGTACACCTTCATTTTTACATTTTAATATGAGACACTCGATGCCAGCAATGCCAATTTGAGGCCTTTTTCTATACCTTTTATTTTCGATCTCATTTTAAGCCTTAGCTTTTTAAAATGTTGGGAATATAATCTTCACAAAAACCATATCTAAAATCTCCTGATGTCTTACGAAATTTTAGCCGTTATGGTCGAACTCTGGAGTGACGTCATAGAATGTTTTTTTTAATATGAGACAAAAATTAAAATGCTGCGTCTTTTTAATGAAATTTGAGTGTGTTGTACAACTCAAACACATAGGAGATAGTTGTTTTTTAGTTTTTCTATTTACAGCAATTATTGATGCTTTTACATCACTTAAAAGTTGGGCTTACTTTTTCATATTTCATTAAAAACGAGCACCGGATAGGCTTTATAGAATAGCGTAGTATGTCAAAGGGCGACGGACATCTTCGTTGAATTTGTTCTGGAAATTGGCTTTGCGGTTTCAAAACCATCTGGTTCTTATACAAAATTATCCAATCAATATTATCCAATTTATATACTGTAACGACACTGATCTAACCCCGCCTAGACCCTTCCTCTGCGCCGACGCTCTCGGCCCAAACTCACTTACAAGAAGTGAGTTCCAGCAGACAGCATCGCACAGAAGTCAAGCAAGATCTAGCGGTACACAAATTTGTTGTCTGGGGTTTCTGCAGGTTCGTTCCTAAATAGGGATTAGTTTCCTTTCTCAGTCACCTGGGACTGTCACAAACGTTTAACGCTGCCTTGGCACCCCTCTTGCGCCGTTGCTCTCGGCTCGAACCCACTTATAAGAAATGAGTTCTAGCCGACAACCCCGTCGCAAAAGCCAACCAAGGGTAATCATACACATAGATGAATTTAAAGGGCATGTTTCAAATCCACTATTGAACCGCGTTTAATGATAAAAAAATAATAATATCCGGTCAAGGGCTCATTGAAAGGGCTATAAGCTGAAAAAACAACAAATGGCGAAAGATTTAAATATATATATTAATTTAACGTTTATTACAATTCCCCCTATTACTATTTCAACTTCGGAGGAAGTCACATGGAATTTTGGATTTTCATTTTTCATATTTCATTTGGCATGTACAACTACATCTCCACACTATAGGTGGAAACAAATTTATTATACCGTCTATTAGGTATTCACTTTTCAGGCCATAACCACTGTTTCGATCACCAAGGCCCACTTCCCCGGCAAAAGAGTTACATACCAAACATCGATGATTTTTATAAATATTACGGCTGCTACCACCCTTGGCTAAAGAAGGGGGGCGCTCATAAGTCGGAATCCAGGTTCCAACGTCCAAAACTCTCCCTCATCAGAAGAGTTGCACATCAAAATGTCTGCAATTATTCACAACTGCTACCACCCTTGGCTAAAGAAGGGGAGCTCTACACAGGTCAGAACCAAAAGTTCCAACACCCGAAACTCTCTACCGGCGGAAGGGTTACGCCAAAAATAGTATAAAACTACGAATTTTCATATCAAGAGCTTCAATCTGAATCCCTCGCGCTCACAAATTTTGTCTTCACATCAAAAATTTAGGCCGTTACACCAAACAGCCTGCCCGTCGTATCTTACCTTCTTCCCCCTTAAATAAAAATACGCATGTTCAAAGGGTAGAATCGTGCCAATGAATGCGACCATAAAATTCCGTAAAGTTGCCAAATGGGAGGGACGGGGTTTCAAATCTATCGACCTTCCGAAACACGTCGTACGCCGAATTTCATCGATTAGACCGAGCCATCTCACAACTAAATAAGATGCATCGGGCTAATCGTGAATAAACTTGTCTTTTTACTAAATTAATAGAGCCGTCATTGGGAATTCGGCGTAGGACGAGGATCAGAAATCCATGATATAGTGACCGGCCCCGATGGGGAGTTAATCTGGAGGAGAGTACAAAAGTACAACCTACCTCTATGAAGTCCCGATGTCTTCTCAAAAGTATTGGGAGTCAACCCAATCACTTCGACTTCCAGATCACCAATAATCCGTGCGTGTTCACATTGATTACCGCATGAGTTGTTTCACCTCGACGATCAACAAGAGACAATCAGCCGACGTGGAAATTAACCCATTTTCTATCTCTCACTAATGTGTGCGAAAACTTAAGGCCACCACAAAGTGATTTAACACTTCCAATATCGAAGCGACCAATTCGCCTTCATACACCAGATTCATGCACACACACCTACATATATATATATATTCATATATATACATATTTATAGGCTTGTGTGCACATATCCTATGTATGGTAATTTCTTATATATATTTTCCTTTTTTTCTTACACTACCCCCACCCCAGGATTCAACGTCCCCGTTGAAAAAATAAAAGGGGGAGATATTTACAACCCTCCGTAAAAAATAAAAGTAAAAAAAACTTCTAGTACTGAGTATTAGATATTGTTGGTTGGTTCCCCATGGGACAACTACAATTGTTTTGTTTTTTTTTGTTTTTTTTAAAATAATTATTTTTTTTTATTTTCTAAATAATAAATTATTTTCAAATGACATATTAAATAGGGTTCCGTTTAGGGCCAATTGCTACGCTTTAGGCCGAAATAGCTCCCCGACCAGTACTGAAACCAGCACTGCCTGAAGCCGCCTTTGACATGCCGCAGGGGGTAGAAAACGTCAGATTGGACCCATTCAAGCATAAAACAACAACCTTTAATTTTATGGTCCCAACCAGAACCCCAGCATATATATCAAACGGTATTTATTCCAATAATTTAAGAAAAAAAACCCACTTTGATTTCATAGATGAAAGTTCTCTTGGAACTTATACCTTCCTCGAATGAAATGACTATTCTTAGGTATACAATTTACCTTTTATATCGTTAAATCTATTCATTATGCTTTTACAAATATTTTCCAAATCTCAAGAAGCTTAGGTGCTTATACTGGAAGTATTATAGAACTGGATAATAGCCGCCCTTCGTAGTTCGAATAGGGTGCCAGACACTCTGGTCTTTATCCGAGGAAACAGACCCAATATAATAATCGTTTTAACGCCTTGGCGTAATAAATACTTGATGAGTCTTTCAACATATAGTTTATAATGTTCAAAATGGAAGTTGTCATTGTCCAAATCATTCTCACCAGCCTGCACCAGTACAGTTTTTGCACCAACACAATGAATCTGTTCCAAATGTTGAAGTTTTGCTCCAGGGATTCCATACATTTTAATCGACTTCAGACGATCAGGAAGTTTCCCTGTCCATGTTCCAATTCTTCTCACGAACGAATGTCCAATTACCATCTCCATTATGCTATAAGGAAAAAGTTACACAGAGAACAGTATCTGGATATAAAAATATCATTTTCAACACAAAAGATTACACAATCTTTTCCTTACATGGAAATGTAATGGGGAACCAACTCACAAAAAACTCATATTCATAAATTCCCGTCAGATAGTTCTTTCGACCAAGCTGACCCGTTCATTAATTCAGATTTCTACCTCGGACACAACGCTCGCGGAAATTCAATTATACTTAGTCGGATCCGACTTTAACTTGCATAACTCTAATATTCCTAAACATACTAATACATACTCTAGCACATAACTCGCACCACCCTTCACGAATCACGCGCACAATAAAAGATCCCCATCAATGATACCCAACCCTCTTGTGCACCGAATCGCAAAAATGAACCGATCAGCGGGCTCAAGAACAATCTAGACGGGTATAAAAAGAGAGGCAACCACACTTGTATTTGAACTGAATTATAACCGATCTTGTCTGAAATTATCGTCACAGGGGCTTTCCGGAAATCAACCCCATGACGATCCCCACGAATGAACACACAAAACTTCCCGGATCCATATCTCAAGCGGTAATTCCCCAACGTCAGGGAAATGATGCAGTTATAAAAAAAATTATTGCAATACAAGCCAATACAGCTCATATGACGGTTCAATGCTCCTTCAGCCAAATATGTACAAAATATGAATTTTTGGTACCACCATAGATACCAATCGAAGGCAGTTCTAAGTCGAAGGCCGGATTATAAGCGCAAAATCCAAACTCAAATCTATACAAAAACTATCGCGCTTAACACAAAATTTACACACCAAGCCCACGCGAACTGCCAATCTAACGTCAAATGTCAAGTGGGTTGCCAGAAAAAATTCAAGTAAGAAAAAAAACAATAAATAATTAATAAAATACAAATTCTTGAGAATCTAGTCAGCGCGGTCGCCGGAGGGTGCGACCACGCCTACTAGTCGGGCCTTCATCGAGGAACGTCTCCTCCTCCCCAGGACTCTCCACCGAGGACCGGTCTATATTATTTTCGTTAGAACTATCAGGTATGGACACATGGGGGCACCCAAATCCGAATTAACCACCTCTGACTTACGTGTGTAACATTTCTTCAAAAGGTTGAAATGTACAACTTGTGGTTTACCTCCCCCGACGCGAACCACAAGGTAATTTGAGTCCGAGAGTTTGCTTTTTATGATATAGGGAACGACCCAAAATTTAGCAAATTTTGAGGTTTGGCCTTTATTCACTCCAGGTAAATAAAGTCAAACCTTATCCCCAACAGTCAAAGGTTTGCCGAAAACTCGTTTGTCGTAAATTTTCTTTCTTCTTCTAATCTCAGAATCACATTTCGCCGAAACTAACTGGAAAAATTGGGCTAGACGACCCTCTAAATCACTGACATACTGAGAGGGAGCACAATCCCTATCAGGAGTCTAACCAGCAATTAACTCTGTAGGAAAAGTAATTTCTCTACCAAACATGACACTAAAGGGAGTGAACCACGTAGTTTCATGTTTACCGCTCCTATAGGCCATCATGGCGAATGGAAGATAATATTCCCATTCGCTGTGATTGTCTTCTACAAAGCAGGCTAACATAGCCGCTAAGGTTCTGTTAAACCTCTCAACTTGGGCGTCACTTTGAGGCATATAAGGAGAGGTACGAGTCTTCTTAATCTCAAAATAGCGACAAATTTCTTGAAATAGATCTGACTCGAAATTCAATCCCTGATCTGAATGAACAAATTTCGGCATACCATACCGACTAATCCACTCTCGAATCACAATATTGTACTTGCCCTTTGATTCGGGATAGCAAAAGCCTCCGTCCATTTGGAGAAATAATCTGATATGACCAAAATATAAATATTACCCTGAACGGACTCGGGTAATGGCCCCAAAATGTCTAAAGCAATTCGTTCCATAGGCTCCGATATTTTATCTGTTACCAAAGGAGCTGGACTGGCCTTGCCAGGCGGTTTACGACGCTGACAACTCGGACAAGACTGAACTCCTTGAAATAGATCTGACTCGAAATTCAATCCCTGATCTGAATGAACAAATTTCGGCATACCATACCGACTAATCCACTCTCGAATCACAATATTGTACTTGCCCTTTGATTCGGGATAGCAAAAGCCTCCGTCCATTTGGAGAAATAATCTGATATGACCAAAATATAAATATTATCCTGAACGGACTCGGGTAATGGTCCCAAAATGTCTAAAGCAATTCGTTCCATAGGCTCCGATATTTTATCTGTTACCAAAGGAGCTCGACTGGCCTTGCCAGGCGGTTTACGACGCTGGCAACTCGTACAAGACTGAACCCAAAGTTCTATGTCACGATGCATGCCTATCCAAAAAAAAACGCTCTCGAATTTTTGAATATGTTTTATGGACGCCCAAATGTGCATCCACTAAAGAGTCATGATGCTCCTTACACACCTGACTTCTTAAGTCTTTTGGGACCACCCACAAAAATTTACTGGGGGCCCCTATTTGTGTCCATTCTCGAAAAGGAATGCCATCTTCCACAGAAAATTGTTCCCACTGACTCACATACCTTAGTTCTGAGGGCTCTCCTTTTAACTTTTCAAGACTAGGTTTTTCTCTTTTTAGCTTAATTTCGAGAAATCTTTTAATAACGGGATCAGCCCGCTGATTTTCTTTAGTCAATTTAATTCCAGACACAAACTCTACAGTGTTAATATCATTTTTATTACAGGAAGGAATCCTACTCAGCGCATCCACATTTTTATGCTGTTCACCACGACGATGAACCGTCGTAAAAACGAACCCACTGAGGTATTCCAGCCAACGCGCCACCTGCCCAACAGGTTCCTTAAAATTGAACAAGCACTGCAAGGACCCATGGTCGGTTCGCAGCGTAAAATGCTTACCAATGAGAAAATGTCTACAATGTTTTGACACTTTTAATCACGGCTAATAATTCTTTCCGAGTAACACTATAGTTTTTCTCCTGCTGGGAATGGGTTTTACTAAAATATGCTATTACTCGCTCCTTGCCCTCTATAATTTTAGACAAAACTGAGCCAGAGGCAAAATCACTCGAATCTGTGTCGAGAATAAATTCATGCTCAAAATTCGGGTAAACCAAAATTGGGCTTTGACACAATTTGCCTTTTAACACATCAAAAGCTTCTTGCTGGGCCTCGCCCCAGACAAACTTCTCGTTCTTACGAGTTAACTTGGTTAAGGGACTAGCCAAAGTGGAAAAATGAGGCACAAATTTCCGATAATATGCAGATAACCTGACAAAACTCCGTAAATCTTTCAGTCGGAACAGGCCAATCTTTTACACGCGCAATTTTCTCCGGGGTCAGCTGACACACCCGACGCGGAAACAATGTGACCTAAATATGAAACCTGACGTCTGAACAACGCACACTTGAAGGGTTTCAATTTTAACCCTGCGGACCTTATTCTACTAAAAACCTCTTGCAATCGTTTAATATGCTCCTGGAATGTTCGGGCATAAATAATGACGTCATCAAGATAGATAAGGCATGTCTTCCAGTGTAACCCTTTTCGCACGAGCTCCATGAGCCTCTCGAAGTACCCAGGGGCCCCACAGAGCCCAAATGGGAGGACCGTGAACTGATAAAGCCCAACACCGGTAGTAAAAGCCGTTTTCTCTTGGGCGTCAGGAGTCAGTTCCATTTGCCAGTACCCCGAAGCCAAATCTAGGGTGGAAAACCACTGTGCCCCCGCCATACCCTCTAAACGTTCATCTATACGGGGCAGGGGATAGGCATCTTTTTTTGTAATGGCATTTAACTTACGGTAGTCCACACAAAAACGAAAACTATTGTCTTTCTTTTTAACTAAAACTATGGGAGCCGCCCACGGACTAGAAGAGGGCTGAATTACCCCCTGCTTTAGCATAGCATCTATCTGCTGTTCTACCTCGCGCCTTTTATGGAAGGGGAGCCGATACGCCCGCTGTTTAATAGGAGGGTGGTCGCCCGTACAAATATCATGCTGGATGAGATCAGTGCGGCCCAAATCACCTTCGAACTGAATAAATACGTCGCCGTTCTTTTCTAAAAACTCATTGGCCCGTTCCGCTTGAGCACTAGTCAATGCCTCTCTGTCATAAGTTTGTGACAAGGAGAACTTCCCATCATCTGAAGGGGAGGTCTCGTTAGGTTGTTCATCTAAAATTTGAATATTCTCAAGAACAGGCACAGGCTCACCAACTTTTAACTTTTGTGGGGTCTGAGAAACATTTATTAATCTGACAGGAACTTCCGGTTGACTAACATCAACAATACTTCCCCCCAGCATTAATCCACGATGATTTTTCATAAACCCTGGGTCGGGTTCACACAAACTCTGTCCAATTGGTGGACTGTCAATACGACCCTTCACGACAACTTCCGAAAAGGGAGGTACTGTCAATCCCTCAATCAGCAATACATGAATTTGATTATTTTCTTTCAAAAACTCAAGAGAAAATTTAACTCCTAAAATCGTAATAGTTTTGTCTGGCAAGGAGATCACTGAATTAGTTCTATTCATAAAATCAATTCCCAGGATTGCATCAAATGCAAAGTCAGTCACAAAAAAAGTTTGTACACATTGATACTTACCAACAGTAACAGGTAAATCAATTAACCCTTTTAAATCAAGGGGCTGCCCATTAGCCCCCACAACACTACGAGGAGCCTCTCTTACGCGAGACTGCTCGATACCCAAAATATCATGTAACACTTTGGTACTGATTAAACTCACCGCCGAACCAGTATCCAATAGGAACTTAACATTTTCGTTCAAGACTTTAAGAGTCAGATGACTATGACCGGTACTCTCAGTCAGGTGGGAGGGTCCTTTCCATCCTAGACTGAGGTGCGACCCCTACCCCAATCTTTACCCGTTTAAATCCTGATTATTATTTAAATTAGGCTCGTGTGACCAACCACCTTTACCTCTACCTCTATTTCTATAACCACCTCGGCCACGACGACCTCTATAAAAATTATTATCGTTCCGACCTCGGCCCTGTCTGAAAACTTCTTCCCGCAAATTATTTTGCTCAACCTGCATCTCTCTCAATTGTTCCTGCAAGTTTTTCACCACCTGGGTTAATGCACCGATTTCACTCGAAACCTCCGATTCCCCAACTACACCAACCGAAGGAGGTACCTCTACCTTCTTATATGATTCCTCATCTAAAGCAGCTCGCACTGCCACATCAAGGGTCTCGCGCTTAGCCCTTAACACTTGCATTCTGACTTCATTATCCGTCAGTGCGGAAATAAAGCCATCCTTGGCCAGATCATCCCTAACATCTAGGGGAACCCCTGGATACGCCTTTCTTACTAGGCGCCTAATACTTTGCGCTAACTCAGGCAAGGTCTCCCGCTGTGACCTACGTCTGGATCTTAATTGGGACCTATATATTGCAGTACTCTAAAATGGATCAAAACGATCTCGCAAACTCTGCATAACTCTATGAGAATTTCTGGGTCCAAATCTTCATAAAACTGCAAGGCGGCGCCCCTTAAAGACACCACTAGAAATTGACGAGCCCGGTCTTCAGACCACTGGTTAATCTCAACACATTTCTCAAAATGGGATAACCAATCAGCTACACTGGTGGTTCCATTAAAAGTATCCGGCGTAACAACCGGTTTACGCGGATAAGCTTGATCACTATATCTACCAACCGGCTGCAAGACTGTTGCCCCAGGCTGAGGTCTGGGCAAACTCGATACTTTCTGATTCTCCCCAAAAATCTTATTATTTTGGACCACCTGGGCACATTCGCCGAATCAACCGCGCGCCCAGCAAGAGCTCGACGAGCAGTTGAATTGCCCGAAATTGCCTCAGGCGTGTCAATCACTCCAGTGTAATCCTCCATTTGGTTACATAAATCAACAATAGAATTCTGCAATTCGTCACTCAACTGTTGACACTTCAAAATAGTCGCATCAACCTTACTAATCTTTCTCCCAGGGTAGGATCAAGAGTAAGGGGAACATTCCGAAATTCCTTGGGTCTAGCACCTCTGGCCGTTATATCAGCGGCCAGGGCCTCCGAGGTATACATATAGTCTTCCAACTCTTGACTAATTCCACTAGCCATTTTTTTTTATAAGGATTATGTCTCAACAAATATATCAATTCACCACAACGACTTCAATTACAGCCTTATAACAACCCTGTCCTCAAACACCAAAGAACCGAACTAAAATAATAAATTCTTTTATCAAAAGTGTCAATTTACACTTAATCCTGTCGGCGACGCCAAAAATCTGTAACGACACTGATCTAACCCCGCCTAGACCCTTCCTCTGCGCCGACGCTCTCGGCCCAAACTCACTAACAAGAAGTGAGTTCCAGCAGACAGCCTCGCACAGAAGTCAAGCAAGATCTAGCCGTACACAAATTTGTTGTCTGGGGTTTCTGCAAGTTCGTTCCTAAATAGGGATTAGTTTCCTTTCTCAGTCACCTAGGACTGTCACAAATGTTTAACGCTGCCTTGGCACCCCTCTTGCGCCGTTGCTCTCGGCTCGAACCCACTTATAAGAAATGAGTTCTAGCCGACAACCCCGTCGCAAAAACCAACCAAGGGTAATCATACACATAGGTGAATTTAAAGGGCATGTTTCAAATCCACTATTGAACCGCGTTTAATGATAAAAAAAATAATAATATCCGGTCAAGGGCTCATTGAAAGGGCTATAAGCTGGAAAAAAAACAAACAACAACAAATGGCGAAAGATTTAAATATATATATTAATTTAACGTTTATTACAATTCCCCCTATTACTATTTCAGCTTCGGAGGAAGTCACATGGAATTTTGGATTTTCATTTTTCATATTTCAATTGGCATGTACAACTACATCTCCACTCTATAGGTGGAAACAAATTTATTCTACCGTCTATTAGGTATTCACTTTTCAGGCCATAACCGTTATTTCGATCACCAAGTCCCACTACCCCGGCAAAAGAGTTACATACCAAACATCGATGATTTTTATAAATATTACGGCTGCTACCACGCTTGGCTAAAGAAGGGGAGCGCTCATAAGTCGGAATCCAGGTTCCAACGTCCAAAACTCTCCCTCATCAGAAGAGTTACACATCAAAATGTCTGCAATTATTTACAACTGCTACCACCCTTGGCTAAAGAAGGGGAGCTCTACACAGGTCAGAACAAAAAGTTCCAACACCCGAAACTCTCTACCGGCGGAAGGGTTACGCTAACAATCGTATAAAGCTACGAATTTTCATATCAAGAGCTGATCAATCTGAATCCCTCGCGCTCACAAATTTTGTCTACACATCAAAAATTTAGGCCGTTACACCAAACAGCCTGCCCGTCGTATCTTACCTCCTTCCCCCTTAAATAAAAATACGCATATTCAAAGGGTAGAATCGTGCTAATGAATGCGACCATAAAATTCCGTAAAGTTGCCAAATGGGAGGGACGGGGTTTCCAATTTATCGACCCTCCGAAACACGTCGTACGCCGAATTTCATCGATTAGACCGAGGCATCTCACAACTAAATAAGATGCATCGGGCTAATCGTGAATAAACTTGTCTTTTTACTAAATTAATAGAGCCGTCATTGGGAATTCGGCGTAGGACGAGGATCAGAAATCCATGATACAGTGACCGGCCCCGATGGAGAGTTAATCTGGAGGAGAGTACAAAAGTACAACCTATCTCTATGAAGTCCCGATGTCTTCTCAAAAGTATTGGGAGTCAACCCAATCACTTCGACTTCCAGATCACCAATAATCCGTGCGTGTTCACATTGATTACCGCATGAGTTGTTTCACCTCGACGATCAACAAGAGATAATCAGCCGACGTGGAAATTAACCCATTTTTCTATCTCTCACTAATGTGTGCGGAAACGTTAGGCCACCACAAAGTGATTTAACACTTCCAATATCGAAGCGACCAATTCGCCTTCATGCACCAGATTCATGCACACACACCTACACACACACCTACACACACACACACACACACACACACACACACACACACACACACACACACACACACACACATATATATATATATATATATATATATATATATATATATATATATATATATATATATATATATATATATATATATATATATATATATAAAATATTAGTAAGTAACACCTGGAAGACCTATTTTAGTCATTTAATCACGAGCTTTCGGCTTTCAAAGCCTTCATCAGGTGACAGGCGAACAACAATGAGACAAAATAAACCAGTACTGTTTTATTTTGTCTCATTGTTGTTCGTCTGTCACCTGATGAAGGCTTTGAAAGCCGAAAGCTCGTGATTAAATGACTAAAATAGGTCTTCAAGGTGTTACTTACTAATATTTTATACGTCAACCAGACCTATTTTTTTTTTCTTTCCCGAATATAATTCACCTAATGACTATTAACTGCGAGTTCGCCTGCTTCCGTCTTCTGTCCGTCTCTATGTCCGTCGGCAATTACCACCTGTCAGGGAGGTTGAGAGGGCTGGATGGAATGCCATCCATTGTAATGTATATATTGTGTGAAGAAAATTCTCCATGTGTATGGTTCATCTAATAACTGTTGGCTAGCAAGCCAAACACTGTTCATTACGGGAATACCGAGCTAATTGACCCTTTCTCTAACACGATTCCACACAAACCGATAATAGACCACAAAGCAAAAAAATGACATAACCCCTTTTGGGAGCCTAATGGCACAAAACGGGTGCATATTTTGAGGGGCCCGCAGAGCACCAGTATGTTTCCCAAGGCACCATCTATAAATTTGGAGAATACCAAGCAGATTGCCCAATTCGCTAGCGAACAGCGAAAAAAAAACTGATAATAGCCCAAGTAACAAAGCCATATCCATTCCTTTTGGGATGCCCTGTGGACCAGGCTGGGCGTACAATTTGGGGGGCCCGCACAGTACCACTGTGCTTAGCAAGACACCTGTTGGCTATTGAGGGAATACCGAGCCAATTGACCCTTTCTCTAACAAGATTCTAGACAAACCGATGTCAATCCAAAAATCACAGAATCCCTCTTGGGAGCTTTATGGCACAAAATGGGTACATATTTCGGGGAGCCCGCAAAGCAGCAACATGCTTCCCAAGGACCTATCTATAAATCTGGAGAACACCAAGCAGATTGCTCCCTTTGCTAACAATTAATCAGAAACACTGATAATAGCCCATATAACAGAAAAATTTCCCTTCCTTTTTTGGGTTGCTTTGTGGACCCAGAAGGGTTCAAAATTTGGGGGGCCCGCACAGAACCACTTTGGTTAGCAAGATGCCTACTGCTTATTTCTGGAACACCGAGCTAATTGACCCTTTCTCTAACAAGATTTCACACAAATAGATAATATACTATAAAGCATAAAACTACAGAACCCTTATTGGGAGCCTTATGGAACAAAAGTGGTGCATATTTGGGGGGGGGGGGGGCGCAGAGCACCACTATACTTGCCAAGACATCTTCTATAGATTTGGAGGATACCAAGCAGATTGCCCCATTCGCGAAAGAACAGCGAGAAAAATTGATAATAGCCCATATAAGAAAAACATTTCCCTTCCTTTTTTGGGTCGCTTTGGGGACCCAGAAGGGTGAAAAATTTGGGGGGCCCGCACAGAACCGCTGTGGTCAGCAAGACACCTACTGTTTATGTCTGGAATACGGAGCGAATTGGACCTTTCATTAACAAGATTTCACAAAAACCGATAATAGACTATGGGGCATAAAACTACAAAACCCTTTTTCGGAGCCTTATGGAACAAAAGTGGTGCATATATTGGGGGGCCCGCAGAGAACCACTCTGCTTCCCAAGGCATCTTCTGTAAATTTGGAGAATACCAAGCAGTTTGCCCAATTCACTAACGAACAGCGAAAAAACAGATAAAAGCCCAGGTAACAAAAACATTTCCCTTCCTTTTTTGGGTCGCTTTGTGGCCCCAGAAGGGTGCAAAATTTGGGGGGCCCGCACAGAACCACTGTGGTTAGCAAGACACCTACTGTTTATTTCTGGAATACCGAGCTAATTGGCCCTTTCATTAACAAGATTTCACAAAAACCGATAATAGACTATAAAGTATAAAACTACACAACCCTTTTTGGGAGCCTTATGGAACAAAAATTGTGCATATATTGGGGGCCCGCAGAGCACCTTTCTGCTTCCCAAGGCATCTTCTGTAAATTTGGAGAATACCAAGCAGTTTGCCCAATTCACTAACGAACAGCGAGAAAAACTTTTTTTTTTTTTTTTTAATAATTTTTAATTTCAGCAGATATGTACAAAAATCGTTTTTTACAAAGTTTTTCTTTTTGACAAACAATATAATGTATTTTAAATAAATGTACATAAAATAATACACAATTTCAGGTTTCTCTGATGAGTTCTGGGTGTTTTGAGGAGATAATACAAGTGTCTGAAAAGAGGGTGATGAACAGTGTGTACTGTCGTGACCAAAAGGTCTTAAAAAATATAGGGGAAGGATTTGACCCAAGAGGGGGTATTAACGAGAACCGTGGGTTTGACTAGGCTCCCCCCCCCGTCTCATTTAGAGGAAGCTATACCAAGAGGTCTTGTAATTGCATACATCTCTCTTGAATGCACTTTGCCTGTTTTGACGAATATTTATGAACGGACATTAATTCTAACGTACGGTATACCTTGATCTGCTCTAGGAAGCTTTTGAAGACAGGTGTACACCCCCTCACCTTGCAAGAATAAATAAATTTTTTGAAAAGTAGTACACACAGATTAGCGGCTGCTGGCGGTACTTCCTGGTTTGGGAAACCTAGAAGCACATATTGTGGAGTAAGAGGGAAGGACAGAGCACAATTAATTCGCAATTTATCTTGAAGGTTCACGAGTATCGTCTTGGAATGACTGCATTCGAAAAACAGGTGCAAAAGGGTTTCTTTTGTATTGCTGCAAAAGGTACATAGTTCCGTTTCAGACAGTTTACTTTTAAGCAGTTTGGAGTTGGTATAAATCGATCTGTGCAATATTTTGTATTGGAGGCTTTGAAGGTAGGGGTCATCACTAATAGTAAAAGAATTCTTGTATATCGACTCCCAGTCTGTCGGTTGGAGGTCGATACCCAAGGACTCTTCCCACTTTTTCTGGGATTCATAAGGTCTCGAAGCAGCTAACTTTAAAAAGATGGGGTAGAAAGTTTGGCACGTTTTCTTCGACATATTCAATAATTCAACGTATTCCTTTCTTATGGTGGGGATTCTACGTGTCTCTTTTATTGCTTCTTTCCACGACTTTGGTATTGCATTAATCACAGAAGCCCGGGTTGTCATCATTTGGTCCATATACAACCGATATTGTTAATCTTTGTTCTTGTATAGTTATATCAAGTACAATATAATTACCTCTGGGGTCTACAATCGACTTGTTTATTGAATATCCAAACGAATTTTTGAACAGAATTGCTGTTCCTCTACTTGAGCTTGAGTAAGAGCAAAAGACCGCTTCATATCCCCACTCGTTTTTCCATATCGGTTCAACCTCGGGACAAGAATGAGTGTCAACAAGGAGAGTGATATCAAATTTATTTCTGCAACGTTCGAAGATGTCCCGCCGTTTGATAGGATCAGAGGAGAGACCTCGACAGTTCACACTGCCAACTGTGATTTTAGCCATGTTGAAATTTCAGAAGACTAATCTCGCCATAACACCCATCGGCACATGTTGTACTGAAACAAAAATTTAACTGAAAACAATAGCAGAATAAATGTACATATCTGAGAAGGTTTGGGTTTTTTGGTAACAATAACAAATTTTCTAACAATAACATGTTTTCCGGGTATCGGATTCACCAGCTCGAAAGCTCCCTAATTTCTTTAATGAATAACCAGCATTAATTTGCTTCTAAGAAGTAGTCGAAATAAACAGGTGCCAACACCACACAACCTCCATAATTGCACCTCACAGAACTACATTTTTTGGTTTTGATTTAGCTATGATACTAAACGGGCTAAAAAGAATCATTAGCACTCCCAAAGACCCGGCAATTTGACGGCTGGCAAATTGCCACATCTTCTAAAAAGCCAATGATTCATTCCAGCCAGTTATATTAATGGATCGGAAAGACAATTTCAGAAAATACACCTCAAAACCTCCATAGTATTGGCTCCTGGTTTACATTTGTAATAAAGCATGCATTCTCGGAAACGGATGTGGACTGGCAAGCGTGACAGATTATGAAAAAGAGTACAATGTATAGTGAGTGAAAAGACGGGATGAGTGACCTGGCAATACGAGCGAACGAACGAACAACTAAGCGAAGCGACGAATAAATGGACGAATGGGTGAATGGGCGAATGAGCGAACGAATGAATGGATGAATTCGATTGGGGCTAGTCCAGACAATGTTTTCAAAGTGCAACCTCGTTGCACGTTGCTGCACGTTCAAAAAAACTGACTGGTCACGATTCTGGGAAAGAAATGAAGCCCCCTAGGTTTCAAGGGTTAAAACCCCTCACGGATATGTGTTTGAGGGAAACTGCTAGGAAAGCAGCATACAATCTTATATAGTTGCAATGTGAGTGCTTGTTGAAATCATAGGTCCGACAGGTGATCGTCTATCATGTACTTTGATATTCTAGGATCAGAGAGCTCCTTCCAGCTGTGGACACATATTCAAATTTGCCAGGGCGGCGTCATTTGTTCGAGAAAATGAATGAATGAATGAATGAATGAATGAATGAATGAATGAATGAATGAATGAATGAATGAATGAATGAATGAATGAATGAATGAATGAATTAATGAATTAATGAATCCAATCGACCATAAGATCACTCAGGCATTCCCTCAGTCGGTTCATCGATTAATCAGTTCAAGCCATCAATACATGGATTACTCAATAATTTCTAATCTTATCGGGGTTTTGAACTTGAAAGCGAACACAAAAGGGTGTATTTTACGAAAGCCCTGTGAGAGGACAGCGGTCAATACACATATTACGTATGTGAATATGTAAATGAGGTTGTCTTATTCCTTCGAACACTGGTGGTATCTTCCATCCTAGGTCAATGGCAGCAGTTATTAGAGTCCATATTTATTCTTTGGGGGTAGACTAACCAATATATTCAGGTTATAATGTAACATGTTCCTCGGCTGGAAAGGAGGCCTCTCTTTTTCAAAGGGTCAAAGACCCTCACAGGTATGTGGTTGAGAGAAACTGCTAAGAAAGCGGCAATCACTTTTATATAGCAGCAAATGAGTGCTTGGTGAAATCAAAGGCCTGACAATTAATCGTCCACATGACCCTTGGTATTTAAGGGTCAAAGAGCTCCTTCCAGCTACTGTCACGCATTCAATTTGCCAAGGCGGCATCATTTTATGGAACAAGAACGTGAATGAATGAATGAGTGAATGAATGAATGAATGAATGAATGAATGAAATCTAATCGACCATAAATTTACGCAAGCATTCCTTCAATCAATCCATCGATTGGTCAGTTCAAATCAGTGCATGGATTACCTGATTATTTTTAATCTACTTGGGGTTTGGATCTTTAAAATGCATACAAAGAAAGTATTCTGCAGAAGCCCTGTGCAGAGCACCACTATGCTTGACAAGGCATCTTCTATAAATTTGGAGTAATACCAAGCAGATTGCCCCATTCGCGAAAGAACAGCGAGAAAAATTTATATTAGGTCATCTAACAAAAACATTTCCCATCCTTTTTTGGGTCGCTTTGTGGACCCCGAAGGGTGCAAAATTTGGGGGCCCGCACTGAACCACTGTGGTCAGCAAGATACCCACTGTTTATTTCTGCAATACGGAGCTAATTGGACCTTTCCTTAACAAAATTTCACACAAACCGATAATAGACTATAAAGCATAAAACTACATAACCCATTTTGGGAGCCTTATGGAACAAATGTGGTGCATATTTTGGGGGGCCCGCAGAGCACCACTATGCTTGCCAAGGCATCTTCTATAAATTTGAAGAATACCAAGCAGATTGCCCCATTCGCGAAAGAACAGCGAGAAAAATTGATAATAGCCCATTTTAGAAAAACTTTTTCATTCCTTTTTGGGTCGCTTTGGGGACCCAGAAGGGTGGAAAATTTAGGGGGCCCGCACAGAACTACTGTGGTCAGCAAGACACCTACTGTTTATTTCTGGAATACCGAGCTAATTGGCCCTTTCGTTAACAAGATTTCACAAAAACTGATAATAGACTATAAAGCATAAAACTACAAAACCCTTTTTGGGAGCCTAATGGAACAAAAGTGGTGCATATATTGGGGGGACCGCAGAGCACCACTCTGCTTCCCAAGGCATCTTCTGTACATTTGGAGAATACCAAGCAGATTGCCCCATTCACTAACGAACAGCGAGAAAAACTGATAAAAGCCCACATAACAAAAACATTTCCCTTCCTTTTTTGGGTCGCTTTGTGACCCCAGAAGGGTGCAAAATTTGGGGGGCCCGCACAGATCCACTGTAGTTAGCAAGACACCTACTGTTTATTTCTGGAATACCGAGCTAATTGGCCCTTTCATTAAAAAGATTTCACACAAACCGATAATAGACTATAGAGCATAAAACTACAAAACCCTTTTCAGGAGCCTTATGGAACAAAAGTGATGCATATTTTGGGAGGGGGGGGGGGGCGCAGAGCACCACTATGCTTGCCAAGGCATCTTCTATAAATTTTGAGAATACCAAGCAGATTGCCCCATTCGCGAAAAAACAGCGAGAAAAATTCAAAATAGCCCATTTTAGAAAAACATTTCCCTTCCTTTTTTGGGTCGCTTTGGGGACCCAGAAGGGTGCAAAATTTGGGGGGCCCGCACAGAACCACTGTGGTCAGCAAGACACCTCCTGTTTATTTCTGGAATACCGAGCTAATTGGCCCTTTCGTTAACAAGATTTCAAACAAACCGATAATAGACTATAACGCATAAAACTACAGAGCCCTTTTTGGGAGCTTTATGGAAAAAAAGTGGAGCATATTTTGCAGGGCCCGCAGAGCACCACTATGCTTCCCAAGGCACCTTCTGTAAATTTGAAAAATACCAAGCAGATTGCCCAATTCACTAACGAACAGCGAGAAAAACTGATAAAAGCCCACATAACAGAAACATTTCCCTTCCCTTTTTGGATGACTTTGTGTGCCCAGAAGGGTGAAAAATTTGTGGGTCCCGCACAGATCCACTGTGGTTAGCAAGACACCTACTGTTTGTTTCTGGAATGCCGAGCTAATTGGCCCTTTCATTAACAAAATTTCACAAAAAACGACAATAGACTATGGGGCATAAAACTACAAAACCCTTTTTCGGAGCCTTATTGAACAAAAGTGGTGCATATTTTGGGGGCCCGCAGAACACCACTATGCTTGCCAAGGCATCTTCTATAAATTTGGAGAATACCAACCAGATTGCCGCATTCGCGAAAGAACAGCGAGAAAAAATTATATTAGGCCATATAAGAAAAACATTTCCCATCCTTTTTTGGGTCGCTTTGTGGACCCAGAAGGGTGCAAAATTTGGGGGGCCCGCAATGAATCACTGTGGTCAGCAGGACACGTACTGTTTATTTCTGCAACACGGAGCTAATTGGACCTTTCATTAACAAGATTTCAGACAAACCGATATTAGACTATAAAGCATAAAACTACAGAACCCTTTTTGGGAGCATCAAGGAACAAAAGTGGTGCATATTTTGGGGGGCCCGCTGAACACCACTATGCTTGCCAAGGCATCTTCTATAAATTTGGAGAATACCAAGCAGATTGCCCAATTCGCGAAAGAACAGCGAGAAAAATTGATAATAGCCCATTTTAGAAAATCATTTCCCTTCCTTTTTTGGGTCGCTTTGGGGACCCAGAAACGTGCAAAATTTGGGGGGCCCGCACAGAACCAATGTGGTCAGCAAGACACCTACTGTTTATTTCTGGAATACCGGGGTAATTGGCCCTTTCATTAACAAGATTTCACACAAACCGATAATAGACTATAAAGCATAAAACTACAGAACCCTTTTTGGGAGCCTTATGGAACAAAAGTGGTGCATATTTTGGAGGGCCCGCAGAGCACTACTATGCTTCCCAAGGCACCTTCTGTAAATCTGGAAAACACCTAGCAGATTGCCCATTTCACTAACGAACGGCGAGAAAAACTCGCTTGTAAAAGCCTACATAACAAAAACATTTCCCTTCCATTTTTGGGTGGCTTTGTGTGCCCAGAAGGGTTCAAAATATTTGGGGGGCCCGCACAGAACCACTGTGGTCACGAAGACACCTACTGTTTATTTCTGGAATACCGATCTAATTGGCCCTTTCGTTAACAAGATTTCACACAAACCGATAATAGACTATAAAGCATAAAACTACAGAACCCTTTTTGGGAGCCTTATGGAACAAAAGTGGGGCATATATTGGGGGGCCCGCAGAGCACCACTCTGCTTCTCAAGGCATCTTCTGTAAATTTGGAGAATACCAAAAAGTTTGCCCCATTCACTAACGAACAGCGAGAAAAACTGATAAAAGCCCACATAACAAAAACATTTCCCTTCCTTTTTGGGGTCGCTTTGTGACCCCAGAAGGGTGCAAAATTTGGGAGGCCCGCAGAGAACCACCGTGGTTAGCAAGACACCTACTGTTCATTTCTGGAATACCGTGCTAATTGGCCCTTTCATTAACAAGATTTCACAAAAACCGATAATAGACTATAAAGCATAAAACTACAGAACCCTTTTTGGGAGCCTTATGGTACAAAAGTGGTGCATATATTGCGGGGCCCGCATAGCACCACTCTGCTTCCCAAGGCAACTTCTATAAATTTGGAGAATACCAAGCAGATTGCCCAATTCAATAACGAACAGCGAGAAAAACTGATAAAAGCCCACATAACAAAAACATTTCCCTTCCTTTTTTGGGTCGCTTTGTGACCCCAGAAGGGTGCAAAATTTGGGGGGCCCGCCCAGTACCACTGTGGTTAGCAAGATACCTACTGTTTATTTCTGGAATACCGAGCTAATTGGCCCTTTCATTAACAAGATTTCACAAAAACCAATAATAGACTATAAAGCATAAAACTACAAAACCCTTTTTCGGAGCCTTATGGAACAAAAGTGGTGCATATTTTGGGGGGCCCACACAGCACCAATATGCTTACCAAGGCATCTACTATAAATTTGGCGAATACCAAGCCAATTGCCCCATTCCCTAACGAACGGCGAGAAAAAATGATAATTGCCAATATAACAAAAACACATCCCTTCCCTTTTTGTGTCACTTTGTGGAACCAGAAAGGTGCAAAATTTGGGGGGCCCGCACAGAACCACTATGGTTAGCAAGACACCAACTGTCTATTTCTGGAATACCGAGCTAATTGACCCTTTCATTACCAAGATTTCACACAAACAGATAATAGACTATAAAGTATAATACTACAGAACACTTTTTGGGAGCCTTATGGAACAAAAGTGGTGCATATTTTGGGGGGGCCAGCAGAGCACCACTATGCTTATCAAGGCATCTTCTATAAATTTGGGGAATACCAAGTAGATTGCCCCATTCACTAATGAACAGCGATAAAAAACTGATAAATGCCCATATAACAAAAACATTTCCTTTCCTTTTTTGGGTCGCTTTGTGGATCCAGAAGGGTGCCAAATTTGGAGGCCCGCACAGAACCACTGTGGTGAGCAAGACACCTACTCTCTATTTAAAAAATTGACCCTTTCTCTAATAAGATTTCACACAAACGATAATGAACTTTAAAGTAAAAAATGACAGAATGCTTTTTGGGAGACTCGTGGCACAAAAGGGTTGCATATTTTGGGTGGCGCGCAGAGCACCACTATATTTCGTAAGGCACAATCTATGAATTTGGAGAATACCATGGAGATTACCCCTTCCACAATGGAATGGGGCAATCTGCTTGGTATTCTCCAAATCTATAGAAGATGTCTTGGCAAGTATAGTGGTGCTCTGCGGGCCCCCCAAAATATGCACCACTTTTGTTCCATAAGGCTCCGAAAAAGGGTTTTGTAGTTTTATGCTCTATAGTCTATTATCGGTTTGTATGAAATCTTTTTAATGAAAGGGCCAATTACCTCGGTATTCCAGAAATAAACAGTAGGTGTCTTGCTAACCACAGTGGTTCTGTGCGGGCCCCCCAAATTTTCCACCCTTCTGGGGTCACAAAGCGACCCAAAAAAGGAAGGGAAATGTTTTTGTTATGTGGGCTTTTATCAGTTTTTCTCGCTGTTCGTTAGTGAATGGGGCAAGCTGCTTGGTATTCTCCAAATTTACAGAAGATGTCTTGGGAAGCAGAGTGGTGCTCTGCGGCCTCCCCGATATATGCACCACTTTTGTTCCATAAGGCTCCCAAAAGGGGTTCTGCAGTTCTATGCTTTATAGTCTATTATCGGTTTGTGTGAAAATTTGTTAACAAAAGGGCCAATTAGCTTGGTATTCCAGAAATAAACAGTAGGTGTCTTGCTGACCACAGTAGTTCTGTGCGGGCCCCCCAAATTTTGCACCCTTCTGGGTCCCCAAAGCGACCAATAAGGAAGGGAATTGTTTTTCTAAAATGGGCTATTATCAATTTTTATCGCTGTTCTTTCGCGAATGGGGCAATCTGCTTGGTATTCTCCAAATTTTTAGAAGATGCCTTGGCAAGCATAGTGGTGCTCTGCGGCCCCCCAAAATATGCACCACATTTGTTCCATAAGGCTCCAAAAAAGGGTTATGTAGTTTTATGCTTTATAGTCTATTATCGGTTTGTGTGAAATCTTGTTAATGAAAGGTCCAATTAGCTCTGTATTGCAGAAATAAACAGTAGGTGTCTTGCTGACCACAGTGGTTCAGTGCGGGCCGCCCAAATTTTTCACCCTTCTGGGTCCCCAAAGCGACCCAAAAAAGGAAGGAAAATGTTTTTCTTATATGGGCTATTATCAATTTTTCTTGCTCTTCTTTCGCGAATGGGGCAAGCTGCTTGGTATTCTCCAAATTTATAGAAGATGCCTTGGCAAGCATAGCGGTGCTCTGCGGGCCCCCAAAATATGCACCATTTTTGTTCCATAAGGCTCCGAAAAAGGGTTTTGTAGTTTTATGCCCCATAGTCTATTATCGGTTTTTGTGAAATCTTGTTAATGAAAGGGCCAATTAGTTCGGTATTCCAGAAATAAACAGTAGGTGTCTTGCTAACCACGGTGGTTCTGTGCGGGCCCTCCAAATTTTGCACCCTTCTGGGGTCACAAAGCTACCTAAAAAAGGAAGGGAAATGTTTTTGTTATGTGGGCTTTTATCAGTTTGCCTCGCTGTTCGTTAGTGAATTGGGCAAACTGCTTGGTATTCTCTAAATTTACAGAAGATGCCTTGGGAAGCAGAGTGGTGCTCTGCGCCCCCCCCCCCCCCCCAATATATGCACCACTTTTGTTCCATAGGGCTTCCAAAAAGGGTTATGTAGTTTTATGCTTTATAGTCTATTATCGGTTTGTGTGAAATCTTGTTAATGAAATGGTCAATTAGTTCGGTATTCCAGAAGTAAACAGTGGGTGTCTTGCTAACCACAGTGGTTCTGTGCGGGCCCCGCAAATTTTGCACCCTTCTGGGCACACAAAGCCACCCAAAAAGGGAAGGGAAATGTTGTTGTTATGAGGGCTTTTATCAGTTTTTCTCGCCGTTCGTTAGTGAATTGGACAATCTGCTTGGTATTTTCCAAATTTACAGAAGGTGCTTTGGGAAGCATAGTGGTGCTCTGCGGGCCCTCCAAAATATGCACCACTTTTGTTCCATAAGGCTCCCAAAAAGGGTTCTGTAGTTTTATGCTTTATAGTCTATTATAGGTTTGTGTGAAATTTTGTTAACGAAAGGGCCATTTTGCTCGGTATTCCAGAAATAAACAGTAGGTATCTTGCGGACCACAGTGGTTCTGTGCGGGGCCCCCAAATTTTGCACCCTTCTGGGTCCCCAAAGCGACCCAAAAAAGGAAGGGAAATGTTTTTCTAAAATGGGCTATTATCAATTTTTCTCATTGTTCTTTCGCGAATGGGGCAATCTGCTTGGTATTCTCCAAATTTATAGAAGATACCTTGGCAAGCATAGTGGTGCTATGCGGGCCCCCCAAAATATGCACCACTTTTGTTCCTTAAGCCTCCCCAAAAGGGTTATGTAGTTTTATGCTTATAGTCTATTATCGGTTTGTGTGAAATCTTGTTAATGAAAGGTCCAATTAGCTCCGTATTGCAGAAATAAGCAGTAGGTGTCTTGCTGACCACAGTGGTTCAGTGCGGGCCCCCCAAATTTTGCACCCTTCTGGGTCCACAAAGCGACCCAAAAAAGGATGGGAAATGTTTTTGTTAGATGGCCTAATATAAATTTTTCTCGTTGTTCTTTCGCGAATGGGGCAATCTGCTTGGTATTCTCCAAATTTATAGAAGATGCCTTGGCAAGCATAGTGGTGCTCTGCGGGCCCCCCAAAATATGAACCACTTTTGTTCCATAAGGCTCCGAAAAAGGGTTTTGTAGTTTTATGCCCCATAGTCTATTATCGGTTTTTGTGAAATCTTGTTAAAGAAAGGTATTCCAGACATAAACAGTAGGTGTCTTGCTAACCACAGTGGTTCTGTGCGGGCCCCCCAAATTTTGCACCCTTCTGGGGTCACAATGCGACCCAAAAAGGAAGGGAAATGTTTTTGTTATGTGGGCTTTTATCAGTTTTTCTCGCTGTTCGTTAGTGAATTAGGCAAACTGCTTGGTATTCTCCAAATTTACAGAAGATGCCTTGGGAAGCAGAGTGGTGCTCTGAGGGCCCCCCAATATATGCACCACTTTTGTTCCATAAGGCTCCCAAAAAGGGTTGTGTAGTTTTACGCTTTATAGTCTATTATCGGTTTGTGTGAAATCTTGTTAACGAAAGGGCCAATTAGCTCGCTATTCCAGACATAAACAGTAGGTGTCTTGGTGACCACAGTGGTTCTGTGCGGGCCCCCCAAATTTTTCACCGTTCTGGGTCCCCAAAGCGACCCAAAAAAGGAAGGGAAATGTTTTTCTTATATGGGCTATTATCAATTTTTCTCACTGTTCTTTCGCGAATGGGGCAATCTGCTTGGTATCCTCCAAATCTATAGAAGATGTCTTGGCAAGTACAGTGGTGCTCTGCGGGCCCCCCAAAATATGCACCACTTTTGTTCCATAAGGCTCCCAATAAGGGTTCTGTAGTTTTATGCTTTATAGTCTATTATCTATTTGTGTGAAATCTTGTTAGAGAAAGGGTCAATTAGCTCGGTGTTCCAGAAATAAGCAGTAGGCATCTTGCTAACCACAGTGGTTCTGTGCGGGCCCCCCAAATTTTGAACCCTTCTGGGTCCACAAAGCAACCCAAAAAAGGAAGGGAAATTTTTTTGTTATATGGGCTATTATCAGTGTTTCTGATTAATTGTTAGCAAAGGGGGCAATCTGCTTGGTGTTCTCCAGATTTATAGATAGGTCCTTGGGAAGCTTGTTGGTGCTTTGCGGGCCCCCCGAAATATGTACCCATTTTGTGCCATAAAGCTCCCAAGAGGGATTCTGTGATTTTTGGATTGACAATCTATTATCGGTTTGTTTAGAATCTTGTTAGAAAAAGGGTCCATTAGCTCGGTATTCCCTCAATAGACAACAGGTGTCTTGCTAAGCACAGTGGTACTGTGCGCCCACCCCCCCCCCCCCAATTGTACGCCCTGCCGGGTCCACAGTGCATACCAAAAGGAATGGAAATGGCTTTGTTATTTGGGCTATTATCAGTTTTTTTCGCTGTTCGTTAGCGAATTGGGCAATCTGCTTGGTATTCTCCAAATTTATAGATGGTGCCTTGGGAAACTTACTGGTGCTCTGCGGGCCCCTCAAAATATGCACCCCTTTTGTGCCATTAGGCTCCCAAAAAAGGGTTATGTCATTTTTTTGCTTTGTGGTCTATTATCGGTTTGTGTGAAATCGTGTTAGAGAAAGGGTCAATTAGCTCGGTATTCCCGTAGTGAACAGTGTTTGGCTTGCTAGCCAATAGTTATAAGATGAACCTTACACATGGAGAATTTTCTTCACACAATATATACATTACAATGGATGGCATACCATCCAGCCCTCTCTACCTCCCTGACAGGTGGTAATTGCAGACGGACATACAGACGGACAGAAGACGGAAGCAGGAGAACTCGCAGTTAATAGTCATTAGGTGAATTATATTCGGTAAAGAAAAAAAAAAGAAAAAAATAATATATATATTACAATGGCTGGCATGCCACCTGCTCTCCCTGTCCTCCCTGCCATCAGGTTACTCACGGTTTATCCAATCCCTATATAATATATATATATATATATATATAGAACAATGTTGTCCGTTTAACAATCCACAAAGTGCTCAACAACTTAAATTAAGTGGAGCAGTATAAATTGAGGTGAATGTTTCAGATCACATTTATTTCATTTCCTCTATAATATTGTTTCATGGGTTGACCCACTCGTCAGGAGGATTCCAGTCGTACTGAGTCAGTGTATGTGTTCGCGTTGATGACTACTCACTTCCAGTTCAATCACTAGTGTGTATGTTAATTCACCAATCAGTCCGCTTGAGCTGATTGATTTCGTATAACACAGGTCCCGTTAGACGTTTTTCAATCGGAATTTGTCCGCATGGCGACAGGTGCTCACGAGTTCAGATTTTTTTGTTCAGGGACGCACGGTCGCCATGGCAGATTATGAAATATTTCTCTAGGTCACACAAGTTACATTTCTTAGTCCTATTCGAATAAGATTTGGCCTTTCCTATAATTTTCCATTTGATTTCGCATTGAGTGTTGTTGTTTTTCAATGTCCAAATGTGCTTGCTGAGTTCTGTGGCGTTTTGGAGGTTTTTGTTCTTGAACGATTGTTTGTGGTTAGCGAGTCTAATTTTAAATTCTGAGTCACTGAGTCCGATGTACGTTTCGACTCCCGGTTGGTTCTCTGTTGTGACAGTTGCCTGGTAGATAATTCCTTTCTGCCTGCAGTTGCCGTCGAGGGGGCAGTTTGATTTTACCCGGCAGTTGCATGGCAGTTGCACATCCGTTGGTTGCCCGTTGCCGACTGTCTCGATGTTAGATTTGAAATTTGGCATGCAGCTATACGAGAGCTTTAATGTGTTCTTATTGAATATTTTTTGTGTTATACGAAATCAATCAGCTCAAGCAGACTGATTGGTGAATTAACATACACACTAGTGATTGAACTGGAAGTGAGTAGTCATCAACGCGAACACATACACTGACTCAGTACGACTGGAATCCTCCTGACGAGTGGGTCAACCCATGAAACAATATTGTAGAGGAAATGAAATAAATGTGATCTGAAACATTCACCTCAATTTATATATATATATATATATATAGATTGTTAATTTCGTCAGGTGAACGCGAACAGCAAAACGCGAACGGCGAACAGTATAGATATATGGAGAGGATTAATAAGCGCGAACCGCGAACATATCTTCTTTTTTGTATATTTGAGTTCGTTTATTATATATTTGAGCTCATTTGTGTGTGTGTGTGTGTGTGTGTGTGTGTCTGTTCGCTATAGCCTCGAAACGGCTCGACCGAGCGGGACGAAACTTCGCATGCGCATGTTGTTCGGCCCTGAAGAGTTTATCGTCCATCGGACCTGGAGTGGGGGTCCGCATGCGCCGTAACGACCTCATAAACTACTGGACCAATCGGGATCAAACCTGGGACATATGTGTATGGTCCACCGGGTAGTGAGCTGCCACCATCAGGTATGGGGTAAGGGCCAATCTTCGCGCATGCGCATTAACGATCCCTGAAACTGCTGGGTCAATCGGGACGAAACGTGGTTGGTATATGTAACTTCGATCGGGTAGTATTTTGGACCAAACTGGGCATGCCTCCTGATCTTGACCATCTATCCCGGACGAAATCGGGCACCCCCCTCCCCTCTAGTCTATCATCTATTTCAGTAACTATGTTTGTTTGTAACGCATAGCCCCCGAAACCCCTAGGACAATCGAGACGACAGTTGGAATGCATATGTAGTTTGGCTCCAGGGATGTTTACCACTACCGATATAAAGCAGGGGTCCCGTCTTAGCGCATGCGGAGTAACAATCTTAGAAACTACTTGGCCGATCGGGACGAAAGCTGAGATGTGTGTGTAAGGACCATCGGGAAGTCATTTGCCACAATCGTACATGAAAGTGGCCCTCTTGGCGCATGCGCATTAAGGATCTCCGAAATTACTCGGCAAATCGGGACGAAACGTGGTATGTATATAACGTTCCGTCAGGTAGTGTTCGGGACCTATCAATTTACGCATGCGCCGTGACCTTGACCTTGAAATTGTGACCTTCATCTCTAAAATAGCCATTTTCGGATCAATTTCAATAAAAACAATTGTATCTAGAGTGATTCACCATGCTCAACTCAACCCAACTGCCTATTTCAATCCATGCCGGACGAAGTCAGGGCCCCCGCTAGTACTATATATTTTGTTAAAGCGGGAACCTCGATATTGATTGAATGTTCACCATTTGCTTGTAATGTTCGAAAAACAAATCCCGCTACCAGTGTTATAACCGCGAACATTTAACTGTTTTTAGTTGATCTGTCTATGTGCATGTATGCAATAAACCGATCGGGACGAAACTTGCCATGTATATTACTTTGACCAGAAGAGTTATGCTGCAGAGTCGAGTCCGACCGAGGACATAACCCCGACCTTGATATTCAACCCAGACCTCTAGGCTCTAGTCGTCTTTTCTCTTCTGATTTCAGCGGAATATGGGATCTAGTGGTTTTTACGGCATAGCTAACTGCAATATGAAGTCGTTTTGGGTTTGCGACAAGACCTTGATCTTGAAACAAGGCCACCTGGCTCGCAAAATGTCATGTCAATGAAACCTTGTGGAAGTCGGGCAGGCGAGCCAGTCTATACATATTTTGGTCATCTTTGTATGAATAGAAGTATTCTACAGTACTCGAAACGAAATTTTGCACCTATAATATTTACTCGGTCCGAGGAACATTTCTATTGGATTAAAACTGATTTTGGACGTGACCATGGCTTTGATTGAGCACCCTTGAACTTTCAAAATCTCCAATTCCCGACCGATTCTGGCGAAATTGCGTATCTGAGGTTATAGCGCAGTGTAGAACAATACCGAAGTTTCATAACATAGAATTGGCATGACGTTTTGCCACTGTGCTAGGCAAGACATCCAGTCTAACAATATTTGACATGGTGGATTACTCTGCTGTGAAAAATCAGACCCGTCGGCCGAGATTCCCATGTCCTGGGAAAAAAACGAATGTTAGGTGACATGGGACAAGCTTGTGAAATACACAGCCATTGTGCGAGACCTGCCCTTCAGCCTGATAATGTCTGACAGGACGGACATCTCTGCGAGGGAATATCAGCTCCGGGAGCTGTGTTTCTAACGTCTGCGGTGACTACGACGTCAGGTAGGTGATGAGGGTAATATATTTACATGTCCAATTGCTGAGATTTTCCTGTCAGGGGTGACTGCGGGCGTCAGTTAGGTGATAATGAGGTCCCGATTTTGATACATTCCCAATATCCGATGGAAATGCTCAGCCACTGTGCCACTCCCGACATTGTCTGACAGGACTGACTCCCGAGAGGGAGATTTACCTGCCAGGGATGACAACATTCCCCATATCAGGTGGAAGTACACAGCCACTGTGCCATTCCCGACATTTCCTGACAGAACTAAAATCCCCGAGAGGGAATATCAACCACGGTAGATAAGATTCTCCTGTCACGGGTGACTACGGGCGTCAGTTATATGATAAGGCGGGTGGTGGGGGGGGGGGGGGGCACTATTCTGATAGATACATTCCCAATATCCGATGGAAATACACAGCCACTGTGCAATTCCTGACCTTTAGCCCGACATCTCCTGAAAGGCTGAGATCCCCGAGAGGGAATATTAACCTCGGTAGCTGAGAGTTTCCTGTCAAGGGTGACTATGGGCGTCTTATAGGTGATACTGGGTTCACGATTTTGATACATTCCCAATATCCGATTGAAATACCCAGCCACTGTGCCATTCCAATCCTTCAGCCCAACATTTCCTGACATGGCTGGTATCCCCGAGAGGGAATATTAACCTCGGTAGCTGAGATTCTCCTGTCGGGGTGACTACGGGCGTCAGTTAGGTGATAAGGGGTCACGATTTTGGTACATTCCTGATATCCAGTGAAAAGACACATCTATTGTGCCATTTCCGACTTTCAGCCCGACATTTCCAGACAGGGCTGATGTCCCCGAGAGAGAATATCAACTTCGATAGCTGAGATTCTCCTGTCAGGGGTGATTGCGGGCGTGAGTTAGGTGATAAGGGGGTCACGATTGTGATACATTCACAATATCTGGTGGAAATACACAGCCACTGATACACATTTCTGAACTTCAGGCCGATATTTTCTAACAGGGCGGATATACCCGAGAGGAAATGTCAACCTCGGTAGGTGAGATTCTCCTGTCAGGGGTGACTACGGGCGTCAGTTAGGTGAAAAGGTGGTAACGATTTTGATACATTCACCATCTCCTGTGGAAATACACAGGCACTGTGCTATTCCCGACCTTCAGCCCGACACTTCCAGACAGGGCGGATATCTCCGGGAGAGAGTATTATCCACGGTAGCTTAGATTCTCCGGTCAGGGGTGACTGCGGGCGAAAGTCAGGTGATAAGGGCGATCACGATTTTGATACATTCACAATATCTGGTGCAAATACACAGCCACTGTACTTTTCCCGAGCTTCAGTCCGATATTTCCTAACCAAGCCGATATCCCCAAGAGGGAACATCAACCTCGGTAGCAGAAATTTTCATCTCAGGGGTGACTACGACCGTCAGTTTGGTGATAAGGGGGTCACAGTTTTGATACATTCCCAAAATCCGTCGGAAACACACAGCCACAGTACCATTCCAGACCTTTAGCCCGACAATGTCTGACAGGGCTGATATTCCCGAGAAGGAATATCAACCTCGGTAGCGGAAATTCTAATGTCCGGGGTGACTACGGGCATCAATTAGGTGATAAGGGGTCACGGTTTTGATACATTTTCAATATCCGGTGAAAATACACAACCACTGTGCAATTCTAGATCTTTAGGCCGACAATGTCTAACATGGCTTATGTCCTCGAGAAGGAATATCAACCTCAGTAGCTTAAATTCTCATGTCAGGGGTGACTACGGCCGTCAGTTAGGTTATAAGGTGGTCACGGTTCTAATACATTTCCAATATCCGTTTGAAATACACAGCCACTGCGCCATTCTCGACCTTTAGCCGAACATTGTCTGATAGGTCTGATATCCCCAAGAGGGAATATCAAACTCGGTAGCTGAAATTCTCATGTCAGGGGTGATTACGACCGTCAATTTGGTGATGAGGGGTCGCGGTTTTGATACATTCCCAAAATCCGGTGGAAACACACAGCCACGGTGCCATTCCAGACCTTTAGCCCGACAATATCTGACAGGGTTGATATTCCTGAAAAGGAATATCAACCTCGGTAGCTGAAATTCTCATGTCAGTGGTGACTACGGGGTCATATGGGTAATAAGAGGCAGCGCTTTTGATACATTCCTGATATTCCTTTAAAATATACAGCCAATGTGCCATTCCCGAACCTTACACTGACATTGCCTGATTGGGCTGATGTCCATGAGAGGGAATATCAACTTTGGTAGCGGAAATTCTCATGTCAGGGGTGACTACGACCGTCAATTTGGTGACAAGGGGGTCGCAGTTTTGCTACATTCCCAAAATCCGTCGGAAACACACAGCCACAGTACCATTCCAGACCTTTAGCCCGACAATGTCTGACAGGGCTGATATTCCCGAGAAGGAATATCAACCTCGGTAGCGGAAATTCTAATGTCCGGGGTGACTACTGGCATCAATTAGGTGATAAGGGGTCACGGTTTTGATACATTTTCAATATCCGGTGAAAATACACAACCACTGTGCCATTCTAGATCTTTAGGCCGACAATGTCTGACATGGCTTATGTCCTCGAGAAGGAATATCAACCTCAGTAGCTTAAATTCTCATGTCAGGGGTGACTACGGCCGTCAGTTAGGTTATAAGGTGGTCACGGTTCTAATACATTTCCAATATCCGTTTGAAATACACAGCCACTGCGCCATTCTCGACCTTTAGCCGAACATTGCCTGATAGGTCTGATATCCCCAAGAGGGAATATCAAACTCGGTAGCTGAAATTCTCATGTCAGGGGTGATTACGACCGTCAATTTGGTGATGAGGGGTCGCGGTTTTGATACATTCCCAAAATCCGGTGGAAACACACAGCCACGGTGCCATTCGAACATCGGTCTCGGTAGCTGAAATTGTCATGTCAACGGTGACTACGATCGTCAATTTGGTGATAACGGGGTCACGGTTTTGGTACATTCCAAAAATACGGCGGAAACATACAGCCACTGTGCCATTCCAGACCTTTAGTCCGACAATGTCTGACAGGACTGATATTCCCGAGAAGGAATATCAACCTCGGTAGACGAAATTTTAATGTCAGGGGTGAATATGGGCGTCAATTAGGTGATAATGGGTCACGATTTTGATACTTTTTCAATATCCGATGAAAATACACAACCACTGTGCCATTCTAGATCTTTAGGCCGACCGGGCTGATATCCCCGAGAAGGAATATCAACCTCAGTAGCTTAATTTCTCATATCAGGGGTGACTACGGCCGTCAGTTAGGTTATAAGAGGGTCACGGTTCTGATATATTCCGAATATCCGTTTGAAATACACAGCCACTGTGCCATTCTCGAGCTTTAGCCGAATATTCACTGACAGGTCTGATATTCCAGAGAGGGAAATATAAACGTCGGTAGCTGAAATTCTTATATCAGTGGTGACTACTACCGTCAATTTGGTGATAAGGGGGTCACGGTTTTGATACATTCCCAAAATCCGGCGGAAAGACACAGCCACCGTGCCATTCCAGAACTTTAGCTCGAAAATGTCTGACAGGGCTGATATGCCCGAGAATGAATATTAACCTCGGCAGCCGAAATTCTCAAGTCAGGGGTCTCAACCGGCGTCAGTTAGGTGACAATGGGGTCATGGTTTTGATACATTCCCGATATCCGTTCAAAATACACAGCCACTATAGCATACCCAACCGTAAGGCCGACGTTCTATGACAGGGTTGATATCTCTGAGATGGAATGTGAACCTCGGTAGCTGAAATTCTTATGTCAGGAGAGAATACAGCCGTCAATTTGGTGACAATGGGGTCACGGTTTTGATACATTCCCAAAATCCGGCGGAAAAACACAGCCACAGTGCCATTTGAGGCATTTAGCCGAAGAATGTCTGACAGGGCTGATATTCGATAGAATGCATATAAACCTCGGTAGCCGAAATTTTCAAGTAAGGGGTCACTACCGACGTCAGTTACGTAATAATGGGGTCAGGGTTTTGATACATTCCCGATATCCTTTCAAAATACACAGCCACTGTGCCATTCCCGACCGTTAGCCCGACATTTTATGAGAGGGCTGATATCCCTGACAGGAAATATGAACCTCGGAAGCTGAAATTCTTATGTCAGGGGTGACTACGACCGTCAATTTGGTGACAATTGGGGTCACGGTTTTGATACATTCCCGATATTCGTCCAAAATACACAGCCACTGTGCCATACCTGACCGTTAGGCCGACGCTGTATAACAGGGCTGATATCCCTGAGGTGGAATATCAACCTCTATAGCTGAAATTCTTATGGCAGGGGTGAATACAGCCGTCAGTTTGGTGATAATTGGGGTCACGGTTTTGATACATTCCCGATATCCGTCCAAAATACACAGCCACTGTGCCATACCCGACCGTTAGGCCGACATTGTATGAGAGGGCTGATATCCCGGAGAGGGAATATGAACCTCGGTAGCTGAAATTCTTATGTCAGGGGTGACTACATCCGTCAGTTTGCTGATAATTGGGGTCACGGTTATGATACATTCCCGATATCCGTCCAAAATACACAGTCACTGTGCCATACCCGACCGTTAGGACGACATTGTATGAGAGGGCTGATTTCCCGGAGAGGGAATAGGAACCTCCGTAGCTGGAATTCTTATGTCAGGGGTGACTACATCCGTCAATTTGGTGATAATTGGGGTCACGATTTTGATACATTCCTGATATCCGTTCAAAATACACAGCCACTGTGCCATACACGACCGTAAGGCCGACATTGCATGAGAGGGCTGATATCCCCGAGAGGGAATATGAACCTCGGTAGCTGGAATTCTTATGTCAGGGGTGACTACGACCGTCAATTTCGTGTTAACGGGGTCACGGTTTTGATACATTCCCAAAATCCGGCGGAAATTCACAGCCACTGTGCCATTCCAGACCTTTAGCCCGACAATGTCTGACAGGGTTGATATGCCCGAGAATGAATATCAACCTCGGTAGCCGAAATTCTCAAGTCAGGAGTCTCCACCGACGTCAGTTATGTGATAATGGGGTCACGGTTTTGATACATTCCCGATATTCGTCCAAAATACACAGCCACTGTGCCATACCCGACCGTTAGGCTGACGTTGTCTGACATGGCTGATATCCCTGAGATGGAATATGAACCTCGGTAGCTGAAATTCTTATGTCAGTGGTGACTACATCCGACAGTTTGGTGATAATTGGGGTCACGGTTTTGATACATTCCCGATATCCGTTCAAAATACACAGCGATTGTGCCATACCCGACCGTTAGGTCGACATTGTATGAGAGGGCTGATATCCCTGAGAGGTAATATGAACCACGGTAGCTGGAATTCTTAGGCCAGGGGTGACTACGACCGTCAATTTGGTGTTAACGGGGTCATGGTTTTGATACATTCCCAAAATCCGGCGGAAATTCACAGCCACTGTGCCTCTCCAGACCTTTAGCCCGACAATGTCTGACAGGGTTGATATGCTCGAGAATGAATATCAACCTCGGTAGCCGAAATTCTTAAGTCAGGAGTCTCTACCGGCGTCAGTTATGTGATAATGGGGTCACGGTTTTGATACGTTCCCGATATTCGTCCAAAATACACAGCCACTGTGCCATACCCACCGTTAGGCTGACGTTGTCTGACAGGGCTGATATCGCTGAGATGGAATATGAACCTCGGTAGCTGAAATTCTTATGTCAGGGATGACTACAGCCGTCAATTTGGTGATAATTGGATCCGTTCAAAATACACAGCCACTGTGCCATACCCGACCGTTAGGACGACGTTGTCTGACAGGGCAGATATCCCTGAGATGGAATATGAACCTCTGTAGCTGAAATTCTTATGTCAGGGGTGAGTACAGCCGTCAATTTGGTAATAATGGGGTCACGGTTTTGATACATTCCCGAAATCCGTTCAAAATACACAGCCACTGTGCCAAACCCGAACTTTAGGCCGACCTTGTCCGACAGGGTTGATATCCCTGTGATGGAATATGAACATCGGTAGCTGAAATTCTTATATCCGGGCTGACTACAGGCGTTAATTTGGGGATAATTGGGGTCACGGTTTTGATACATTCCCAATATCCTTACAAAATACACAGCCACTGTGCCATATACGACCGTTAGGCCGACATTGTATGAAAGGGCTGATATCCTTGAGGTGGAAAATGAACCTCGGTACCAGAAATTCTCATGTCAGGGGTGACTATAGGCGTCAATTTGGTGATACGAGGGTCGCGGTTTTGATACATTCCTAAAATCCGACGGAAACACACATCCACTGTGCCATCCCAGACCTTTAGCCCGACAATGTCTGACTGGGCTGACATTCCCGAGAAGGAATATCAACCTCGGTAGCCGAAATTCTCAAGTCAGGGGTCACTACCGACGTCAGTTACGTAATAATGGGGTCACGGTTTTGATACATTCCCGATATCCTATCAAAATATACAGCCACTGTGCCATTCCCGACCATTAGCCCGACACTGTATGAGAGGGCTGATATCACTGAGAGGGAATATGAACCTCGGTAGCTGGAATTCTCATGTCAGGGATGACTACGACCGTGAATTTGGTGATAATTGGGGTCACGGTTTTGATATATTCCCGATATTCGTCCAAAATACACAGCCACTGTGCCATACCCGACCGTCAGGCCGACGTTGTATAACAGGGCTGAAATCCCTGAGATTGAATAAGAACCTCGGTAGGTGAAATTCTTATGTCAGGGGTGTCTACAGCCGTCAATTTGGTGATAATGGGGTCACGGTTTTGATACATTCCCGATATCCGTTCAAAATACACAGCCACTGTGCCATACCCGACCGTTAGACCGACATTGTATGGCAGGGCTAATATCCCAGAGGTGGAATATGAACCTTGGTAGCTGAAATTTTTATGTCAGGGGTGACTACAGCCGTCAGTTTGGTGATACTGGGGTCACGGTATTAATACATTCCCAAAATCCGGCGGAAACACACAGCCACTGTGCCATTCGATGCTTTTAGCCCGAGAATGTCTGACAGGGCTGGTTTTCCCGAGAATGCATATTAACCTTGGTAGCCGAAATAATCAAGTCAGGGGTCACTACCGACGTCAGTTAGGTAATAATGGGGTCACGGTTTTGATACATTCCCGATATCCGTTCAAAATACACAGCCACTGTGCCATTTCCGACCTTTAGCCCGACATTGTATGAGAGGGCTGAAATCCATGAGAGGGAATATCAACCTCGGTAGCTAGAATTCTTATGTCAGGGGTGACTACGACCGTCAATTTGGTGATAATTGTGGTCACGGTTCTGATACATTCCCGATATCCGTTCAAAATACACAGCCACTGTGCCATATACGACCGTTAGGTCGAGGTTTTCTGACAGGGCTGATATCCCTGAGATGGAATATGAGCCTCGGTAGCTGAAATTCTTTTGTCAGAGGTGACTACAGCGTCAATTTGGTGATAATTGGGGTCACGGTTTTGATAGATTCCCGATATCCGTTCAAAATACACAGCCACTGTTCCATACCCGACCGTTAGGCCGACGTTGTTTGACAGGGCTGATATCCCTGAGATGGAATATGAACCTCGGTAGCTGAAATTCTTATGTCAGGGGTGAGTACAGCCGTCAATTTGGTGATAAGGGAGTCACGGTTTTGATACATTCCCGAAATCCGTTCAAAATACACAGCCACTGTGCCAAACCCGATCGCTAGGCCGACGTTGTCCGACTGGGCTGATATCCCTGAGATGGAATATGAACATCGGTAGCTGACATTCTTATGTCAGGGGTGACTACAGCCATCAATTTGATGATAACGGGGTCACGGTTTTGATACATTCCCAAAATTCGGCGGAAACACACAGCCACTGTGCCATTCCAGACCTTTAGCCCGACAATATCTGACTGGGCTGATATTCTCGAGAACGAATATCAACCTCGGAAGCCGAAATTCTCTTGTCAGGAATCGCTACCGACGTCAGTTAGGTAATAATGGGGTCACGGTTTTGATACATTCCCGGTATCCTTTCAAAATACACAGCCACTGTGCCATTTCTGACCGTTAGCCCGACATTGTATGAGAGGGCTGATATCCTTGAGAGGGAATATGAACCTCGGTAGCTGGAATTCTAATGTCAGGTGTGACTACGAGCCTCAATTTGGTGATAATTGGGGTCACGGTTTTGATACATTCCCGATATTCGCCCAAAATACACAGCCACTGTGCCATACCCGACCGTTAGGTCGACGTTGTATAACAGGGCTGATATCCCTGAGATGGAATATAAACCTCGGTAGCTGACATTCTTATGTCAGGGGTGACTACAGCCGTGAATTTGGTGATAATGGGGCCACGGTTTTGATACATTCCCGATATCCGTTCAAAATACACAGCCACTCTCCCATTCCCGACCGTCAGGCCGACGTTGCCTGACAGGGCTGATATCCCTGAGATGGAATATGAACCTCGGTTGCTGAAATTCTGATGTCAGGGGTGACTACATCCGTCAGTTTGGTGATAATTGGGGTCACGGTTTTGATACATTCCCGATATCCGTTCAAAATACACAGTCACTGTGCCATACCCGGCCGTTAGGCAGACATCGTATGTGAGGGCTGATATCCCTGAGAGGGAATATGAACCTCGGTAGCTGGAATTCTTATGTCAGGGGTTACTCCGACCGTCAATTTGGTGTTAACGGGGTCACGGTGTTGATACATTCCCAAAATCCGGCGGAAATTCACAGCCACTGTGCCATTCCAGACCTTTAGACCGACAATGTCTGACAGGGTTGATATGCCCGAGAATGAATATCAACCTCGGTAGCCGATATTCTCAAGTCAGGAGTCTCTACCGGCGTCAGTTATGTGATAATTGGGTCACGGTTTTGATACATTCCCGATATTCGTCCAAAATACACAGCCACTGTGCCAAACCCGACCGTTAGGCCGACCTTGTCCGACAGGGCTGATATCCCTGAGATGGAATATCAACATCGGTAGCAGAAATTCTTATGTCATGGCTGACTACAGCCGTTAATTTGGTGATAATTGAGGTCGCGGCTTTGATACATTCCCAATATCCTTTCAAAATACACAGCCTCTGTGCCATACCCGACCGTTAGGCCGACATTGTATGACAGGGCTGATATACTTGAGGTGGAAAATGAACCTCGGTAGCTGAAATTCTTATGTCAGGGGTGACTACAGGCGTCAATTTGGTGATAAGATGGTCGCTGTTTTGATACATTCCCAAATTCCGGCGGAAACACACAGCCACTGTGCCATCCCAGACCTTTAGTCTGACAAGGTCTGACTGGGCTGACATTCCCGAAAATGAATATCAACCTCGATAGCCGAAATTCTCAAGTCAGGGGTCACTACCGACGTCAGTTAGGAAATAGGGGTGACTACAGCCGTCAATTTGGTGATAATTGGGGTCACGGTTTTGATACATTCCCGATATCCTTTCAAAATACACAGCCGCTGTGCCATTCCCGACCGTTAGCCCGACATTGTATGAGTTTTCTGATATCCCTGAGATGGAATATGAACCTCGGTAGTTGGAATTCTTATGTCAGGAGTGACTACGACCGTCAATTTGGTGATAATTGAGTAACGGGTTTGATACATTCCCGATATTCGTCCAAAATACACAGTCACTGTGCCAAACCCGACCGTTTGGCCGACCTTGTCCGACAGGGCTGATATCCCTGAGATGGAATATGAACATCGGTAGCAGAAATTATTATGTCATGGCTGACTACAGCCGTTAATTTGGTGATAATTGAGGTCACGGCTTTGATACATTCCCAATATCCTTTCAAAATACACAGCCACTGTGCCATATCCGACCGTTAGGCCGACATTGTATGACAGGGCTGATATACTTGAGGTGGATAATGAACCTCGGTAGCTGAAATTCTTATGTCAGGGGTGACTACAGGCGTCAATTTGGTGATAAGATGGTCGCTGTTTTGATACATTCCCAAATTCCGGCGGAAACACACAGCCACTGTGCCATTCCAGACCTTTAGTCTGACAAGGTCTGACTGGGCTGACATTCCCGAAAATGAATATCAACCTCGATAGCCGAAATTCTCAAGTCAGGGGTCACTACCGACGTCAGTTAGGAAATAGGGGTGACTACAACCGTCAATTTGTTGATAATTGGGGTCACAGTTTTGATACATTACCGATATCCTTTCAAAATACACAGCCACTGTGCCATTCCCGACCGTTAGCCCGACATTGTATGAGTTTGCTGATATCCCTGAGATGGAATATGAACCTCAGTAGTTGGAATTCTTATGTCAGGAGTGACTACGACCGTCAATTTGGTGATAATTGGGTAACGGTTTTGATACATTCCCGATATTCGTCGAAAATACGCAGCCACTGTGCCATTCCCGACCGTTAGGCCGACGTTTTATCACAGGGCTGATATCCCTGAGATGGAATATGAACCTCGGTCGCTAAAAATCTTACGTCAGGGGCGAGTACAGCCCTCAATTTGGTTATAATGGGGTCACGGTTTTGATACATTCCCGAAATCCGTTCAAAATATACAGCCACTGTGCCATACCCGACCGTTAGGCCGACGTTGTCCGACAGGACTGATATCTCTCAAATGGAAAATGAACCTCGGTAGCTGAAATTCTTATGTCAGTGTTGACTACATCCGTCAGTTTGGTGATAATTGGGGCCACGGTTTGGATACATTCCCGATATCCGTTCAAAATACACGGCCACTGCGCCATACCCGACCGTTAGGTCGACATTGTATGAGAGGGCTGATATCCCTGAGAGGTAATATGAACCTCGGTAGCTGGAATTCTTATGCCAGGGGTGATAACGGGGTCACGGTTTTGATACATTCCCAAAATCCGGCGGAAATTCACAGCCACTGTGCCACTCCGGACCTTTAGCCCGACAATGTCTGACAGGGTTGATACGCCCGCGAATGAATATCAACCTCGGTAGCCGAAATTCTCAAGTCAGGAGTCTCAACCGGCGTCAGTTATGTGATAATGGAGTCACGGTTTTGATACATTCCCGATATTCGTCCAAAATACACATCCACTGTGCCATGCCCGACCGTTAGGCTGACGTTGTCTGACTGGGCTGATATCCCTGAGATGGAATATGAACCTCGGTAGCTGAAATTCTTATGTCAGGGGTGACTACAGCCGTCAATTTGGTGATAATTGGGGTCACGGTTTTGATACATTCCCGAAATCCGCTCAAAATACACAGCCACTGTGCCATACCCGACCCTTAGGCCGACATTGTATGAAAGGGGTGATATCCTTGAGGTGGAAAATGAATCTCGGTAGCTGAAATTCTTATGTCAGGGGAGACTATAGGCGTCAGTTTGGTGATACGAGGGTCGCGGTTTTGATACATTCCCAAAATCCGGCGGAAACACACAGCCACTGTGCCATCCCAGACCTATAGCCCGACAATGTCTGACTGGGCTGACATTCCCGAGAATGAATATCAACCTCGGTAGCCGAAATTCTCAAGTCAGTCAGTGGTCACTACCGACGTCAGTTACGCAATAACGGGGACACGGTTTTGATACATTCCCGATATCCTATCAAAATACACAGCCACTGTGCCATTCCCGACCGTTAGCTCGACATTGTATGAGAGGGCTGGTACCACTGAGTGGGAATATGAACCTCGGTAGTAGGAATTCTTATGTCAGCGATGACTACGACCGTCAATTTGGTGATAATTGGGGTCACGATTTTGATACATTCCCGATATTCGTCCAAAATACAAAGCCACTGGGCCATACCCGACCGTTAGGCCGACGTTGTATAACAGGGCTGATATCCCCGAGATTGAATATGAACCTCCGTAGGTGAAATTCTTATGTCAGGGGTGACTACAGCCGTCAATTTGGTGATAATGGGGTCAAGGTTTTGATACATTCCCGATATCCGTTCAAAATACACAGCCACTGTTAGACACCCGACCGTGAGGCCGACGTTGTCTGACAGGGCTGATATCCCTGAGATGGAATATGAACCTCGGTAGCTGAAATTCTTATGTCATGGTTGACTACAGCCGTCAATTTGGTGATAATTGGGGACACGGTTTTGATACATTCCCGATATCCGTTCAAAATACACAGCCACTGTGCCATATCCGACCGTTAGGCCGACATTGTGTGACAAGGCTAATATCCCTGAGGTGGAGTATCAACCTCGATAGCTGATATTCTTATGTCAGGGGTGACTACCGCCGTCAATTTGATGATACGGGGGTCACGGTTTTGATACATTCCCAAAATCCGGCGGAAACACACAGCCACTGTGCCATTACAGCCACTTTGCCATTCCAGACCTTTAGCCCGACAATGTCTGGCTGGGCTGATATTCCCGAGAATGAATATCAACCTCGGCAGCCGAAATTCTCTTGTCAGGAATCACTACCGTCGTGAGTTAGGTAATAATGGGTTCACGGTTTTGATACCTTCCCGATATCCTTTCAAAATACACAGCCACTGTGCCATTCCCGACCGTTAGCCCGACATTGTTCGAGTGGGCTGATATCCATGAGAGGGAATATGAACCTCGGTAGATGGAATTCTTATGTCAGGCGTGACTACGACCGTCAATTTGGTGACAATTGGGGTCACGGTTTTGATACATTCCCGATATTCGTCCAAAATACACAGCCACTGTGCTATACCCGACCGTTAGGCCGACGTTGTATAACAGGGCTGATATCTCTGAGATGGAATATGAACCTCGGTAGGTGAAATTCTTATGTCAGGGGTGACTACCGCCGTCAATTTGGTGATAATGGGGTCACGGTTTTGATAAATTCCCGATATCCGTTCAAAATACACAGCCCCTGTGCCACACCCGACCGTTAGGCCGACGTTGTTTGACAGAGCTGATATCCCTGAGATGGAATATGAACCTCGGTAGCTGAAATTCTTATGTCATGGGTGACTACAGCAGTCAATTTGGTGATAATTGGGGTCACGGTTTTGATACATTCCCGATATCCGTTCAGAATACACAGCCACTGTGCCATACCCGACCGTTGGACCGACTTTGTATGACAGGGCTGATATCCCTGAGGTGGAATATGAACCTTGGTAGCTGAAATTCTTATGTCAGAGGTGACTACTCAATTTGGTGATACTGGGGTCACGGTTTTAACACATTTCCAAAATCGGCGGAATCGGCGGAAACACACAGCCCCTGTGCCATCCGATTCTTTTAGCCCGAGAATGTCTGACAGGGCTGATTTTCCCGAGAATGCATATTAACCTTGGTAGCCGAAATTATCAAGTCAGGGGTCACTACCGACGTCAGTTAGGTAATAATGGGTCACGGTTTTGATACATTCCCGATATCCGTTCAAAATACACAGCCACTGTGCCATTCCCGACCGTTAGCCCGACATTGTATAAGAGGGCTGAAATCCATGAGAGGGAATATGAACCTCGGTAGCTGAAATTCTTATGTCAGGGGTGAGTACAGCCGTCAATTTGGTGATAATGGGGTCACGGTTTTGATACATTCCCGAAATCCGTCCAAATACACAGCCACTGTGCCAAACCCGACCCTTAGGTCGACCTTGTCCGACAGGTCTGATATCCCTGTGATAGAATATGAACATCGGTAGCTGAAATTCTGATGTCCGGGCTGACTACAGCCGTTAATTTGGTGGTAATTGGGGTCACGGTTTTGATACATTCCCAATATCCTTACAAAATTCACAGCCACTGTGCCACACCCCACCGTTAGGCCCAGGTTGTCTGACAGGGCTGATATCCCTGAGATGGAATATGAACCTCGGTAGCTGAAAGTCTTATGTCATGGGTGACTACAGCAGTCAATTTGGTGATAATTGGGGTCACGGTTTTGATACATTCCCGATATCCGTTCAGAATACACAGCCACTGTGCCATACCCGACCGTTGGACCGACTTTGTATGACAGGGCTGATATCCCTGAGGTGGAATATGAACCTTGGTAGCTGAAATTCTTATGTCAGGGGTGACTACAGCCGTCAATTTGGTGATACTGGGGTCCCGGTTTTAATACATTTCCCAAATCGGCGGAATCGGCGGAAACACACAGCCCCTGTGCCATTCGATGCTTTTAGCCCGAGAATGTCTGACAGGGCTGATTTTCCCGAGAATGCATATTAACCTTGGTAGCCGAAATTATCAAGTCAGGGGTCACTACCGACGTCAGTTAGGTAATAATGGGGTCACGGTTTTGATAGATTCCCGATATCCGTTCAAAATACACAGCCACTGTGCCATTCCCGACCGTTAGCCCGACATTGTATAAGAGGGCTGAAATCCATGAGAGGGAATATGAACCTCGGTAGCTGAAATTCTTATGTTAGGGGTGAGTACAGCCGTCAATTTGGTGATAATGGGGTCACGGTTTTGATACATTCCCGAAATCCGTCCAAATACACAGCCACTGTGCCAAACCCGACCGTTAGGTCGACCTTGTCCGACAGGGCTGATATCCCTGTGATAGAATATGAACATCGGTAGCTGAAATTCTGATGTCCGGGCTGACTACAGCCGTTAATTTGGTGGTAATTGGAGTCACGGTTTTGATACATTCCCAATATCCTTACAAAATTCACAGCCACTGTGCCATATACGACCGTTAGACCGACATTGCGTGAAAGGGCTGATATCCTTGATGTGGAAATGAACCTCGGTAGCTGAAGTTCTTATGTCAGGGGTGACAATAGGCGTTAATTTTGTGATACCAGGGTCGCGGTTTTGATTTCGGCGGAAACACACAGCCACTGTGCCATCCCAGACCTTTAGCCCGACAATGTCTGACTGGGATGACATTCCCGAGAATGAATATCAACCTCGGTAGCCGAAATTCTTAAGTCAGGGGTCACTACCGTCGTCAGTTACGTAATAATGGGGTCACGGTTTTGATACATTCCCGATATCCTATCAAAATACACAGCAACTGTGCCATTCCCGACCGTTAGTCCGACATTGTATGAGAGGGCTGATTTCACTGAGAGGGAATATGAACCTTGGTGGCTGGAATTCTTATGTCTGGGATGACAACGACCGTCAATTTGGTGATAATAGGGGTCACGGTTTTGATACATTCCCGATATTCGTCCAAAATACACAGCCACTGTGCTATACCCGACCGTTAGGCCGACGTTGTATAACAGGGCTGATATCCCTGAGATGGAAGATGAACCTCGGTAGGTGAAATTCTTATGTCAGGGGTGACTACAGAAGTCAATTTGTTGATAATTGGGGTCACGGTTTTGATACATTCCCGATATCCGTTCAAAATACACAGCCACTGTGCCATTCCCGACCGTTAGGTCGACATTGTATGACAGAGCTGATATCCCTGAGGTGGAATATAAACCTTGGTATCTGAAATTCTTATGTCAGGGGTGACTACAGGAGTCAATTTGGTGATACTGGGGTCACAGTTTTAATACATTTCCAAAATCCGGCGGAAACACACAGCCACTCTGCCATTCGATGCTTTTAGCCCGAGAATGTCTGACAGGGCTGATTTTCCCGAGAATGCATATTAACCTTAGTAGCCGAAATTATCAAGTCAGGGGTCACTACCGACGTCAGTTAGGTAATAATGGGGTCACGGTTTTGATATATTGCCGATATCCGATCAAAATACACAGCCACTGTGCCATTCCCAACCGTTAGCCCGACATTGTATGAGAGAGCTGAAATCCATGAGAGGGAATATGAACCTCGGTAGCAGGAATTCTTATGTCAGGGGTGACTACGACCGTCAATTTGGTGATAATTGTGGTCACGGTTTTGATACATTCCCGATATTCGTCCAGAATACACAGCCACTGTTCCGGACCCGGCCGTTAGGGCGACGTTGCATGACAGGGCTGATATCCCTGAGATGGAATATGAACCTCGGTAGCTGAAATTCTTATGTCAGGGGTGAGTACAGCCGTCAATTTGTGATATGGGGTCACCGTTTTGATACATTCCCGAAATCCGTTCAAAATGCACAGCCACTGAGCCAAACCTGACCGCTAGGCCGACGTTGTCCGACAGGCCTAATATCCCTGAGATGGAATATGAACCTCGGTAGCTGAAATTCTTATGTCAGGTGTGACTACAGCCGTTAATTTGGTGATAATTGGGGTCACGGTTTTGACATATTCCCAATATTCGTTTAAAATACACAGCCACTGTGCCATACCCGACCGTTAGGTCGACATTGTATGACAGGGCTGATATCCCTGAGATGGAATATGAACCTCGGTAGCTGAAATTCTTATGTCAGAGGTGACTACAGCCGTCAATTTGGTGATAATTGGGGTCACGGTTTTGATACATTCCCGATATTCGTCGAAAATAAACAGATACTGTGCTATTCCCGACCGTTAGACCGACGTTGTATGACCGGGCTGATATCCCTGAGATTGGATATGAACCCCGGTATCTGAAATTCTTATGTCAGGGGTGACTACGGCCGTCAACTGGGTGATAATTGGGGTCACGGTTTTGCTACATTCTCGATATCCGTCAAAAATACACAGCCAATGTGCCATATCTGACCGTTAGGCCGACATTGTTTGACAGGGCTGATATCCATGAGGTAGAATATGAACCTTGGTAGGTGAAATTCTTATGTCAGAGGTGACTACAGCCGTCAATTTGGTGATACTGGGGTCACGGTTTTAATACATTCCCAAAATCCGACGGAAACACACAGCCACTGTGCTACTCGAGGCTTTTAGCCCGAGAATGTCTGACAGGGCTGATTTTCCCGAGAATGAATATTAACCTCGGTAGCCGAAATTCTCAAGTCAGGCGTCATTACCGACATGAGTTAGGTAATAATGGGGTCACGGTTTGATACATTCCCGATAACCGTTCAAAATATACAGTCACTGTGCCATTCTCGACCGTTAGCCCGACATTGTATGAGAGGGCTGATATCCCTGAGAGGGAATATGAACCTCGTTAGCTGGAATTCTTATGTGAGGGGTGACTACCACCGTCAATTTGGTGATAATTGTGGTCACGGTTTTGATACATTCCCGATATTCATCCAAAATACACAGCCACTGTGCCATACCCGACCGTTAGGCCGATGTTCTATGACAGGGCTGATATCCCTGAGATAGAATATGAACCTTAGTAGGTGAAATGCTTATGTCAGGGGTGACTACAGCTGTCAATTTGGAGATAATGGGGTCACGGTTTTGATGCATTCCTGATATCCGTTCAAAATACACAGCCACTGTGCCATACCAGACCGTTAGGCCGACGATGTCTGAAAGGGCTGAAATCCCTGAGATGGAATATGAACCTCGGTAGCTGAAATTCTTATGTCAGGTGTGACTACAGCCGTCAATTTGGTGATAATTGGGATCACGCTTTCGATACATTCCCGATATCCGTTCAAAATACACAGCCACTGTACCATACCAGACCGTTAGTATTGTATGACAGGGCTGATATCCCTGAGGTAAATTATGAACCTTGGTAGCTGAAATTCTTATGTCAGTGGTGACTACAGCCGTCAATTTGGTGATACTGGGGTCACGGTTTTAATACATTCCCAAAAATCCGGCGGAAACACACAGCCACTGTGCCATTCGAGGCTTTTAGCCCGAGAATGTCTCTCAGGGCTGATTTTCCAGAGAATGCATATTAACCTCGGTGGCCGAAATTCTCAAGTCAGGGTTCACTACCGACGTTAGTTAGGTAATAATAGGGTCACGGTTTTGATACATTCTCGATATTCGCCCAAAATACACAGCCACTGTGGAATACCCGACCGTTAGGTCGAGGTTGTCTGACAGGGCTGATATCCCTGAGATGGAATATGAACCTCGGTAGCTGAAATTCTTATGCCAGGGGTGACTACAGCCGTCAATTTGGTGACAATTGGGGTCACGGTTTTGATACATTCCCGATATCCGTTCAAAATACACAGCCACTGTTCCATACCCGACCGTTAGGCCGACATTGTTGGACAGGGCTGATATCACTGAGATGGAATACGTACCTCGGTAGCTGAAATTCTTATGTCAGGGGTGAGTACAGCCGTCAATTTGGTGATAATGGGGTCACGGTTTTGATACATTCCCGAAATCCGTTCAAATTACACAGCCACTGTGCCAAACCCGTCCGCTAGGCCGACGTTGTCCGACTGGGCTGATATCCCTGAGATGGAATATGAACCTCGGTAGCTGAAATTCTTATGTCAGGGGTGACTATAGCCGTCAATTTGACGGTAAGGGGGTCACGGTTTTGATACATTCCCAAAATCCGGCGGAAACACACAGCCACTGTGCCATTGCAGAACTTTAGCCCGACAATGTCTGACTGGGCTGGTATTCCCGAGAATGAATATCAACCTCAGCAGACGAAATTCTCTTGTCAGGAATCACTATCGACGTCAGACACGTAATAATGGGGTCACGGTTTTGGTACACTCCCGATATCCTTTCAAAATACACAGCCACTGTGCCATTCCCGACCGTTAACCCGACATTGTATGAGAGGGCTGATATCCCTGAGAGGGAATTTGAACCTCGGTAGCTGCAATTCTTATGTCAGGGATGACTGCGACCGTGAATTTGGTGATAATGGGGCCACGGTTTTGATACATTCTCGATATCCGTTCAAAATACACAGCCCCACTGCCACACCCGACCGTTAGGCCGACGTTGTCGGACAAGGCTGATATCCTTAAGATGGAATATGAACCTCGGTAGCTGAAATTCTTATGTCATGGGTGACTACAGCCGTCAATTTGGTGATAATTGGGGTTACGGTTTTGATACATTGTAGGGGTCACAACAGCCGTCAATTTGGTGATAATGGGGTCACGGTTTTGATACATTCCCGATATCCGTTTAAAACACACAGCCACTGTGGCATACCCGACCGTTAGGCTGACGTTGTCTGACAGGGCTGATATCCCTGAGATGGAATATGAACCTCGGTAGCTGAAATTCTTATGTCAGCGGTGGGTACAGCCGTCAATTTGGTGATAATTGGGGTCACGGTTTTGATACATTCCCGATATCCGTTCAAAATACACAGCCACTGTTCCATACCCGACCGATAGGGCGACGTTGTATGACAGGGCTGATATCCCTGAGATGGAATATGAAACTCAGTAGCTGACATTCTTATGTCAGGTGTGAATACAGCCGTGAATTTGGTGATATTGGGGTCACGGTTTTGATACATTCCCGAAATCCGTTCAAAATGCACAGCCACTTTGCCAAACCTGACCGCTAGGCCGACGTTGTCCGACTGGGATGATATCCCTGAGATGGAATATGAACCTCGGTAGCTGAAATTCTTATGTCAGGGGTGACTACAGCCGTTAATTTGGTGATAATTGGGGTCACGGTTTTTATACATTCCCAATATCCGTTCAAAATAAACAGCCACTGTGCCATACCCGACCGTTAGGCCGACATTGGATGACAGGGCTGATATCCCTGAGATGGAATATGAACCTCGGTAGCTGAAATTCTGATGTCAGTGGTGACTACAACCGTCAATTTGGTGATAATTGGGGTCACGGTTTTGATACATTCCCGATATTCGTCAAAAATACACAGCCACTGTGCCATAACCGGCCGTTAGGCCGACGTCGTATAACAGGGCTGATATCCCCGAGATTGAATAAGAACCTCGGTAGCTGAAATTCTTATGTCTGGGGTGACCACAGCCGTCAATTTCTGATAATTGGGGTCACGGTTTTGATACATTCCCGATATCCGTTCAAAATACACAGCCACTGTGCCATACCCGACCGTAAGGCCAGCATTTTATGACAGGGCTGATATCCCTGAGGTGTAATATGAACCTTCGTAGCTGAAATTCTTATGTCAGGAGTGACTGCAGCCGTCAATTTGGTGATACTGGGATCACGGTTTTAATACATTCCCAAAATCCGGCGGAAACACACAGCCGCTGTGCCATTCGCGGATTTTAGCCAGAGAATGTCTGACAGGGCTGATTTTCCCGAGAATGCATATTAACCTCGGTAGCCGAAATTCTCAAGTCAGGAGTCACTACCGACGTCAGTTAGGTAATAATGGGGTCACGGTTTGATACATTCCCGAATACCGTTCAAAATACACAGCCACTGTGCCTTTCCCGACCGTTAGCCCGACATTGTTTGAGAGGGCTGATATCCCTGAGAATGAATATGAACCTCGGTAGCTGGAATTCTTATGTCAGGGGTGACTATTACCGTCAATTTGGTGATAATTGTGGTCACGGTTTTAATACATTCCCGATATTCGTCCAAAATACTCAGCCACTGTGCCATACCCGACCGTTAGGCCGACGTTCTATGGCAGGGCTGATATCCCTGAGATGGAATATGAACCTTGGTAGCTGAAATTCTTATGTCAGGGGTGACTACAGCCGTCAATTTGGAGATAATGGGGTCAGGGTTTTGATACATTCCTTATATCCGGTCAAAATACACAGCCACTGTGCCATACCAGACCTTTAGGCCGACGATGTCTGAAAGGGCTGAAATCCCTGAGATGGAATATGAACCTCGGTAGCAGAAATTCTTATGTCAGGGGTTACTACAGCCGTCAATTTGGTGATAATTAGGATCACGGTTTTGATACATTCCCGATATCCGTTCAAGATACACAGCCACCGTGCCATACCCGACCGTTAGGCCGACATTGTATGACAGGGCTGATATCCCTGAGGTGGAATATGAACCTTGGTAGCTGAAATTCTTTTGTCAGATGTCAGGGGGTGACTACAGCCGTCAATTTGGTGATACTGGGGTCACGGTTTAATACATTCTCAAAATCCGGCGGAAACACACAGCCACTGTGCCATTCGAGACTTTTAGCCCGAGAATGTATGACAGGGCTGATTTTCCCGAGAATGCGTATCAACCTCGGTAGCCGAAATTCTCAAGTCAGGGGTCACTACCGACGTCAGTTAGGTAATAATGGGGTCACGGTTTTGATACATTCCCGATATCCGTTCAAAATACACAGCCACTGTGCCATTCCCGACCGTTAGCGCGACATTGTATGAGAGGGCTGATATACATGAGAGGGAATATGAACCTCGGTAGCTGGAATTCTTATGTCAGGGGTGACTACGATCGTCAATTTGGTTATAATTGGGGTCTCGGTTTTGATATATTCCCGATATTTGTCCAAAATACACAGCCACTGTGGCATACCCGACCATTAGGCCGAGGTTGTCTGACAGGGCTGATACCCCTGAGATGGAATATGAACCTCGGTAGCTGAAATTCGTATGTCAGGGGTGACTACAGCCGTCAATTTGGTGATAATTGGGGTCACGGTTTTGATACATTCCCGATATCCGTTCAAAATACACAGCCACTGTTCCACACCCGACCTTTTGCCGACGTTGTATGACAGGGCTGATATCCCTGAGATGGAATATGAACCTCGGTAGCTGAAATTCTTATGTCAGGGGTGAGTACAGCCGTCAATTTGGTGATAATGGGGTCACCGTTTTGATACATTCCCGAAATCCGTTCAAAGTACACAGCCACTGTGCCAAACCCGACCTATAGGCCGACGTTGTCCGACAGGGCTGATATCCTGAGATGGAATATGAACATCGGTAGCTGAAATTCTTATGTCCGGGCTGACTACAGCCGTTAATTTGGTGATAATTGGGGTCACGGTTTTGATACATTGCCAATATCCTTACAAAATACAGAGCCAAACAGGCCTGATATCCCTGAGATGGAATATGAACCTCGGTAGCTGAAATTCTTATATCAGGGCTGACAACAGCCGTTAATTTGGTGATAATTGGGGTCACAGTTTTGACATATTCCCAATATTCGTTTGAAATACACAGCCACTGTGCCATACCCGACCGTTAGGCCGACATTGTATGACAGGGCTGATATCCCTTGAGATGGAATATGAACGTCGGTAGCTGAAATTCTTATGTCAGAGGTGACTACAGCCGTCAATTTGGTGATAATTGGGGTCACGGTTTTGATACATTCCCGATATCCGTCCAAAATACACAGCCACTGTGCCATATCCGACCGTTAGGCCGACATTGTATGACAGGGCTGATATCCCTGAGGTGGAAATATGAACCTTGGTAGCTGAAATTCTTATGTCATGGGTGACTACAGCCGTGAATTTGATGATACTGGGGTCACGGTTTTAATACATTCCCAAAATCCGGCGGAAACACACAGCCACTGTGCCATTCCAGACCTTTAGACCGACAATGTCTGACTGGGCTGACATTCCCGAGAATGAATATCAACCTCGGAAGCCGAAATTCTCAAGTCAGGGGTCACTACCGACGTCAGTCACGTAATAATCTGGTCACGGTTTTGATACATCGGGAATGTATCATATCCGTTCAAAATACACAGCCACTGTGGCATACCGTTAGGCTGACGTTGTCTGACAGGTCTGATATCCCTGAGATGGAATATGAACCTCAGTAGCTGACATTCTTATATAAGGTGTGAGTACAGCCGTAAATTTGGTGATATTGGGGTCACGGTTTTAATATATTCCCGACATTCGTTCAAAATACACAGCCACTGTTCCATACCCGACCGATAGGGCGACGTTGTATAACAGGGCTGATATCCCTGAGATGGAATATGAAACTCTGTAGCTGACATTCTTATGTCAGGTGTGAATACAGCCGTGAATTTGGTGATATTGGGGTCACGGTTTTGATACATTCCCGAAATCCTTTCAAAATGCACAGCCACTTTGCCAAACCTGACCGCTAGGCCGACGTTGTCCGACTGGGATGATATCCCTGAGATGGAATATGAACCTCGGTAGCTGAAATTCTTATGTCAGGGGTGACTACAGCCGTTAATTTGGTGATAATTGGGGTCACGGTTTTTATACATTCCCAATATCCGTTCAAAATAAACAGCCACTGTGCCATACCCGACCGTTAGGCCGACATTGGATGACAGGGCTGATATCCCTGAGATGGAATATGAACCTCGGTAGCTGAAATTCTGATGTCAGTGGTGACTACAACCGTCAATTTGGTGATAATTGGGGTCACGGTTTTGATACATTCCCGATATTCGTCAAAAATACACAGCCACTGTGCCATACCCGGCCGTTAGGACGACGTCGTATAACAGGGCTGATATCCCCGAGATTGAATAAGAACCTCGGTAGCAGAAATTCTTATGTCTGGGGTGACCACAGCCGTCAATTTCTGATAATTGGGGTCACGGTTTTGATACATTCCCGATATCCGTTCAAAATACACAGCCACTGTGCCATACCCGACCGTAAGGCCAGCATTTTATGACAGGGCTGATATCCCTGAGGTGTAATATGAACCTTCGTAGCTGAAATTCTTATGTCAGGAGTGACTGCAGCCGTCAATTTGGTGATACTGGGGTCACGGTTTTAATACATTCCCAAAATCCGGCGGAAAGACACAGCCACTGTGCCATTCGAGGCTTTTAGCCAGAGAATGTCTGACAGGGCTGATTTTCCCGAGAATGCATATTAACCTCGGTAGCCGAAATTCTCAAGTCAGGAGTCACTACCGACGTCAGTTAGGTAATAATGGGGTCACGGTTTGATACATTCCCGAATACCGTTCAAAATGCACAGCCACTGTGCCATTCCCGACCGTTAGCCCGACATTGTTTGAGAGGGCTGATATCCCTGAGAGTGAATATGAACCTCGGTAGCTGGAATTCTTATGTCAGTGGTGACTATTACCGTCAATTTGGTGATAATTGTGGTCACGGTTTTATTACATTCCCGATATTCGTCCAAAATACTCAGCCACTGTGCCATACCCGACCGTTAGGCCGACGTTCTATGGCAGGGCTGATATCCCTGAGATGGAATATGAACCTTGGTAGCTGAAATTCTTATGTCAGGGGTGACTACAGCCGTCAATTTGGAGATAATGGGGTCACGGTTTTGATACATTCCTTATATCCGGTCAAAATACACAGCCTCTGTGCTATACCAGACCGTTAGGCCGACGATGTCTGAAAGGGCTGAAATCCCTGAGATGGAATATGAACCTCGGTAGCTGAAATTCTTATGTCAGGGGTTACTACAGCCGTCAATTTGGTGATAATTAGGATCACGGTTTTGATACATTCCCGATATCCGTTCAAGATACACAGCCACCGTGCCATACCCGACCGTTAGGCCGACATTGTATGACAGGGCTGATATCCCTGAGGTGGAATATGAACCTTGGTAGCTGAAATTCTTTTGTCAGATGTCAGGGGTGACTACAGCCGTCAATTTGGTGATACTGGGGTCACGGTTTTAATACATTCTCAAAATCCGGCGGAAACACACAGCCACTGTGCCATTCGAGACTTTTAGCCCGAAAATGTCTGACAGGGCTGATTTTCCCGAGAATGCGTATCAACCTCGGTAGCCGAAATTCTCAAGTCAGGGGTCACTACCGACGTCAGTTAGGTAATAATGGGGTCACGGTTTTGGTACATTCCCGATATCCGTTCAAAATACACAGCCACTGTGCCATTCCCGACCGTTAGCGCGACATTGTATGAGAGGGCTGATATACATGAGAGGGAATATGAACCTCGGTAGCTGGAATTATTATGTCAGGGGTGACTACGACCGTCAATTTGGTTATAATTGGGGTCTCGGTTTTGATATATTCCCGATATTTGTCCAAAATACACAGCCACTGTGGCATACCCGACCATTAGGCCGAGGTTGTCTGACAGGGCTGATACCCCTGAGATGGAATATGAACCTCGGTAGCTGAAATTCGAATGTCAGTGGTGACTAGAGCCGTCAATTTGGTGATAATTGGGGTCACGGTTTTGATACATTCCCGATATCCGTTCAAAATACACAGCCACTGTTCCATACCCGACCTTTTGCTGACGTTGTATGACAGGGCTGATATCCCTGAGATGGAATATGAACCTCGGTAGCTGAAATTCTTATGTCAGGGGTGAGTACAGCCGACAATTTGGTGATAATGGGGTCACGGTTTTGATACATTCCCGAAATCCGTTCTAAGTACACAGCCACTGTGCCAAACCCGACCTATAGGCCGACGTTGTCCGACAGGGCTGATATCCCTGAGATGGAATATGAACATCGGTAGCTGAAATTCTTATGTCCGGGCTGACTACAGCCGTTAATTTGGTGATAATTTGGGTCACGGTTTTGATACATTGCCAATATCCTTACAAAATACACACCCAAACAGGCCTGATATCCCTGAGATGGAATATGAACCTCGGTAGCTGAAATTCCTATATCAGGGCTGACAACAGCCGTTAATTTGGTGATAATTGGGGTCACGGTTTTGACATATTCCCAATATTCGTTTGAAATACACAGCCACTGTGCCATACCCGACCGTTAGGCCGACATTGTATGACAGGGCTGATATCCCTTGAGATGGAATATGAACGTCGGTAGCTGAAATTCTTATGTCAGAGTTGACTACAGCCGTCAATTTGGTGATAATTGGTGTCACGGTTTTGATACATTCCTGATATTCGTAAAAAATACACAGCCACTGTGCTATTCCCGACCGTTAGGCCGACGTTGTTTGACCGGGCTGATATCCCTGAGATTGAATATCAACCTCGGTAGCGGAAATTCTTATGTAAGGGGTGACTACAGCAGTCAATTTGGTGATAATTGGGGTCACGGTTTTGATACATTCCCGATATCCGTCCAAAATACACAGCCACTGTGCCATATCCGACCGTTAGGCCGACATTGTATGACACGGCTGATATCCCTGAGGTGGAATATGAACCTTGGTAGCTGAAATTCTTATGTCATGGGTGACTACAGCCGTGAATTTGATGATACTGGGGTCACGGTTTTAATACATTCCCAAAATCCGGCGGAAACACACAGCCACTGTGCCATTCCAGGCCTTTAGCCCGACAATGTCTGACTGGGCTGACATTCCCGAGAATGAATATCAACCTCGGTAGCCGAAATTCTCAAGTCAGGGGTCACTACCGACGTCAGTTACGTAATAATGAGGTCACGGTTTTGATACATCGGGAATGTATCATATCCCTTCAAAATACACAGCCACTGTTCCATACCCGCCCGATAGGGCGACGTTGTATGACAGGGATGATATCCCTGAGATGGAATATGAAACTCAGTAGCTGACATTCTTATGTCAGGTGTGAATACAGCCGTGAATTTGGTGATATTGGGGTCACGGTTTTGATACATTCCCGAAATCCGTTCAAAATGCACAGCCACTTTGCCAAACCTGACCGCTAGGCCGACGTTGTCCGACTGGTATGATATCCCTGAGATGGAATTTGAACCTCGGTAGCTGAAATTCTTATGTCAGGGGTGACTACAGCCGTTAATTTGGTAAAAATTGGGGTCACGGTTTTTATACATTCCCAATATCCGTTCAAAATAAACAGCCACTGTGCCATACCCGACCGTTAGGCCGACATTGGATGACAGGGATGATATCCCTGAGATGGAATATGAACCTCGGTAGCTGAAATTATTATGTCAGGGGTGACTACAGCCGTCAATTTGGTGATAATTGGGGTCACGGTTTTGATATATTCCCGACATTCGTTCAAAATACACAGCCACTGTTCCATACCCGACCGATAGGGCGACGTTGTATGACAGGGCTGATATCCCTGAGATGGAATATGAAACTCAGTAGCTGACATTCTTATGTCAGGTGTGAATACAGCCGTGAATTTGGTGATATTGGGGTCACGGTTTTGATACATTCCCGATATTCGTCAAAAATACACAGCCACTGTGCCATACCCGGCCGTTAGGCCGACGTCGTATAACAGGGCTGATATCCCCGAGATTGAATAAGAACCTCGGTAGCAGAAATTCTTATGTCTGGGGTGACCACAGCCGTCAATTTCTGATAATTGGGGTCACGGTTTTGATACATTCCCGATATCCGTTCAAAATACACAGCCACTGTGCCATACCCGACCGTAAGGCCAGCATTTTATGACAGGGCTGATATCCCTGAGGTGTAATATGAACCTTCGTAGCTGAAATTCTTATGTCAGGAATGACTGCAGCCGTCAATTTGGTGATACTGGGATCACGGTTTTAATGCATTCCCAAAATCCGGCGGAAAGACACAGCCACTGTGCCATTCGAGGCTTTTAGCCAGAGAATGTCTGACAGGGCTGATTTTCCCGAGAATGCATATTAACCTCGGTAGCCGAAATTCTCAAGTCAGGAGTCACTACCGACGTCAGTTAGGTAATAATGGGGTCACGGTTTGATACATTCCCGAATACCGTTCAAAATACACAGCCACTGTGCCATTCCCGACCGTTAGCCCGACATTGTTTGAGAGGGCTGATATCCCTGAGAGTGAATATGAACCTCGGTAGCTGGAATTCTTATGTCAGGGGTGACTATTACCGTCAATTTGGTGATAATTGTGGTCACGGCTTTAATACATTCCCGATATTCGTCCAAAATACTCAGCCACTGTGCCATACCCGACCGTTAGGCCAACGTTCTATGGCAGGGCTGATATCCCTGAGATGGAATATGAACCTTGGTAGCTGAAATTCTTATGTCAGGGGTGACTACAGCCGTCAATTTGGAGATAATGGGGTCACGGTTTTGATACATTCCTTATATCCGGTCAAAATACACAGCCTCTGTGCTATACCAGACCGTTAGGCCGACGATGTCTGAAAGGGCTGAAATCCCTGAGATGGAATATGAACCTCGGTAGCTGAAATTCTTATGTCAGGGGTTACTACAGCCGTCAATTTGGTGATAATTAGGATCACGGTTTTGATACATTCCCGATATCCGTTCAAGATACACAGCCACCGTGCCATACCCGACCGTTAGGCCGACATTGTATGACAGGGCTGATATCCCTGAGGTGGAATATGAACCTTGGTAGCTGAAATTCTTTTGTCAGATGTCAGGGGTGACTACAGCCGTCAATTTGGTGATACTGGGGTCAGGGTTTTAATACATTCTCAAAATCCGGCGGAAACGCACAGCCACTGTGCCATTCGAGACTTTTAGCCCGAGAATGTCTGACAGGGCTGATTTTCCCGAGAATGCGTATCAACCTCGGTAGCCGAAATTCTCAAGTCAGGGGTCACTACCGACGTCAGTTAGGTAATGATGGGGTCACGGTTTTGATACATTCCCGATATCCGTTCAAAATACACAGCCACTGTGCCATTCCCGACCGTTAGCGCGACATTGTATGAGAGGGCTGATATACATGAGAGGGAATATGAACCTCGGTAGCTGGAATTATTATGTCAGGGGTGACTACGACCGTCAATTTGGTTATAATTGGGGTCTCGGTTTTGATATATTCCCGATATTTGTCCAAAATACACAGCCACTGTGGCATACCCGACCATTAGGCCAAGGTTGTCTGACAGGGCTGATACCCCTGAGATGGAATATGAACCTCGGTAGCTGAAATTCGAATGTCAGTGGTGACTACAGCCGTCAATTTGGTGATAATTGGGGTCACGGTTGTGATACATTCCCGATATCCGTTCAAAATACACAGCCACTGTTCCATACCCGACCTTTTGCTGACGTTGTATGACAGGGCTGATATCCCTGAGATGGAATATGAACCTTGGTAGCTGAAATTCTTATGTCAGGGGTGAGTACAGCCGACAATTTGGTGATAATGGGGTCACGGTTTTGATACATTCCCGAAATCCGTTCTAAGTACACAGCCACTGTGCCAAACCCGACCTATAGGCCGACGTTGTCCGACAGGGCTGATATCCCTGAGATGGAATATGAACATCGGTAGCTGAAATTCTTATGTCCGGGCTGACTACAGCCGTTAATTTGGTGATAATTTGGGTCACGGTTTTGATACATTGCCAATATCCTTACAAAATACACACCCAAACAGGCCTGATATCCCTGAGATGGAATATGAACCTCGGTAGCTGAAATTCCTATATCAGGGCTGACAACAGCCGTTAATTTGGTGATAATTGGGGTCACGGTTTTGACATATTCCCAATATTCGTTTGAAATACACAGCCACTGTGCCATACCCGACCGTTAGGCCGACATTGTATGACAGGGCTGATATCCCTTGAGATGGAATATGAACGTCGGTAGCTGAAATTCTTATGTCAGAGGTGACTACAGCTGTCAATTTGGTGATAATTGGTGTCACGGTTTTGATACATTCCTGATATTCCTAAAAAATACACAGCCACTGTGCTATTCCCGACCGTTAGGCCGACGTTGTTTGACCGGGCTGATATCCCTGAGATTGAATATGAACCTCGGTAGCTGAAATTCTTATGTCAGGGGTGACTACAGCAGTCAATTTGGTGATAATTGGGGTCACGGTTTTGATACATTCCCGATATCCGTCCAAAATACACAGCCACTGTGCCATATCCGACCGTTAGGCCGACATTGTATGACACGGCTGATATCCCTGAGGTGGAATATGAACCTTGGTAGCTGAAATTCTTATGTCATGGGTGACTACAGCCGTGAATTTGATGATACTGGGGTCACGGTTTTAATACATTCCCAAAATCCGGCAGAAACACACAGCCACTGTGCCATTCCAGGCCTTTAGCCCGACAATGTCTGACTGGGCTGCCATTCCCGAGAATGAATATCAACCTCGGTAGCCGAAATTCTCAAGTCAGGGGTCACTACCGACGTCAGTTACGTAATAATGAGGTCACGGTTTTGATACATCCGGAATGTATCATATCCGTTCAAAATACACAGCCACTGTTCCATACCCGACCGATACGGCGACGTTGTATGACAGGGCTGATATCCCTGAGATGGAATATGAAACTCAGTAGCTGACATTCTTATGTCAGGTGTGAATACAGCCGTGAATTTGGTGATATTGGGGTCACGGTTTTGATACATTCCCGACATTCGTTCAAAATACACAGCCACTGTTCCACACCCGACCGATAGGGCGACGTTGTATGACAGGGCTGATATCCCTGAGATGGAATATGAAACTCAGTAGCTGACATTCTTATGTCAGGTGTGAATACAGCCGTGAATTTGGTGATATTGGGGTCACGGTTTTGATACATTCCCGAAATCCTTTCAAAATGCACAGCCACTTTGCCAAACCTGACCGCTAGGCCGACGTTGTCCGACTGGGATGATATCCCTGAGATGGAATATGAACCTCGGTAGCTGAAATTCTTATGTCAGGGGTGACTACAGCCGTTAATTTGGTGATAATTGGGGTCACGGTTTTTATACATTCCCAATATCCGTTCAAAATAAACAGCCACTGTGCCATACCCGACCGTTAGGCCGACATTGGATGACAGGGCTGATATCCCTGAGATGGAATATGAACCTCGGTAGCTGAAATTCTGATGTCAGTGGTGACTACAACCGTCAATTTGGTGATAATTGGGGTCACGGTTTTGATACATTCCCGATATTCGTCAAAAATACACAGCCACTGTGCCATACCCGGACGTTAGGCCGACGTCGTATAACAGTGCTGATATCCCCGAGATTGAATAAGAACCTCGATAGCAGAAATTCTTATGTCTGGGGTGACCACAGCCGTCAATTTCTGATAATTGCGGTCACGGTTTTGATACATTCCCGATATCCGTTCAAAATACACAGCCACTGTGCCATACCCGACCGTAAGGCCAGCATTTTATGACAGGGCTGATATCCCTGAGGTGTAATATGAACCTTCGTAGCTGAAATTCTTATGTCAGGAGTGACTGCAGCCGTCAATTTGGTGATACTGGGATCACGGTTTTAATACATTCCCAAAATCCGGCGGAAACAACAGCCACTGTGCCATTCGAGGCTTTTAGCCAGAGAATGTCTGACAGGGCTGATTTTCCCAAGAATGCATATTAACCTCGGTAGCCGAAATTCTCAAGTCAGGAGTCACTACCGACGTCAGTTAGGTAATAATGGGGTCACGGTTTGATACATTCCCGAATACCGTTCAAAATACACAGCCACTGTGCCATTCCCGACCGCTAGCCCGACATTGTTTGAGAGGGCTGATATCCCTGAGAGTGAATATGAACCTCGGTAGCTGAAATTCTTATGTCAGGGGTGACTATTACCGTCAATTTGGTGATAATTGTGGTCACGGTTTTAATACATTCCCGATATTCGTCCAAAATACTCAGCCACTGTGCCATACCCGACCGTTAGGCCGACGTTCTATGGCAGGGCTGATATCCCTGAGATGGAATATGAACCTTGGTAGCTGAAATTCTTATGTCAGGGGTGACTACAGCCGTCAATTTGGAGATAATGGGGTCACGGTTTTGATACATTCCTTATATCCGGTCAAAATACACAGCCTCTGTGCTATACCAGACCGTTAGGCCGACGATGTCTGAAAGGGCTGAAATCCCTGATATGGAATATGAACCTCGGTAGCTGAAATTCTTATGTCAGGGGTTACTACAGCCGTCAATTTGGTGATAATTAGGATCACGGTTTTGATACATTCCCGATATCCGTTCAAGATACACAGCCACCGTGCCATACCCGACCGTTAGGCCGACATTGTATGACAGGGCTGATATCCCAGAGGTGGAATATGAACCTTGGTAGCTGAAATTCTTTTGTCAGATGTCAGGGGTGACTACAGCCGTCAATTTGGTGATACTGGGGTCACGGTTTTAATACATTCTCAAAATCCGGCGGAAACACACAGCCACTGTGCCATTCGAGACTTTTAGCCCGAGAATGTCTGACAGGGCTGATTTTCCCGAGAATGCGTATCAACCTCGGTAGCCGAAATTCTCAAGTCAGGGGTCACTACCGACGTCAGTTAGGTAATAATGGGGTCACGGTTTTGATACATTCCCGATATCCGTTCAAAATACACAGCCACTGTGCCATTCCCGACCGTTAGCGCGACATTGTATGAGAGGGCTGATATACATGAGAGGGAATATGAACCTCGGTAGCTGGAATTATTATGTCAGGGGTGACTACGACCGTCAATTTGGTTATAATTGGGGTCTCGGTTTTGATATATTCCCGATATTTGTCCAAAATACACAGCCACTGTGGCCTACCCGACCATTAGGCCGAGGTTGTCTGACAGGGCTGATACCCCTGAGATGGAATATGAACCTCGGTAGCTGAAATTCGAATATCAGTGGTGACTACAGCCGTCAATTTGGTGATAATTGGGGTCACGGTTTTGATACATTCCCGATATCCGTTCAAAATACACAGCCACTGTTCCATACCCGACCTTTTGCTGACGTTGTATGACAGGGCTGATATCCCTGAGATGGAATATGAACCTCGGTAGCTGAAATTCTTATGTCAGGGGTGAGTACAGCCGACAATTTGGTGATAATGGGGTCACGGTTTTGATACATTCCCGAAATCCGTTCTAAGTACACAGCCATTGTGCCAAACCCGACCTATAGGCCGACGTTGTCCGACAGGGCTGATATCCCTGAGATGGAATATGAACATCGGTAGCTGAAATTCTTGTGTCCGGGCTGACTACAGCCGTTAATTTGGTGATAATTTGGGTCACGGTTTTGATACATTGCCAATATCCTTACAAAATACACACCCAAACAGGCCTGATATCCCTGAGATGGAATATGAACCTCGGTAGCTGAAATTCCTATATCAGGGCTGACAACAGCCGTTAATTTGGTGATAATTGGGGTCACGGTTTTGACATATTCCCAATATTCGTTTGAAATACACAGCCACTGTGCCATACCCGACCGTTAGGCCGACATTGTATGACAGGGCTGATATCCCTTGGGATGGAATATGAACGTCGGTAGCTGAAATTCTTATGTCAGAGGTGACTACAGCCGTCAATTTGGTGATAATTGGTGTCACGGTTTTGATACATTCCTGATATTCGTAAAAAATACACAGCCACTGTGCTTTTCCCGACCGTTAGGCCGACGTTGTTTGACCGGGCTGATATCCCTGAGATTGAATATGAACCTCGGTAGCTGAAATTCTTATGTCAGGGGTGACTACAGCAGTCAATTTGGTGATAATTGGGGTCACGGTTTTGATACATTCCCGATATCCGTCCAAAATACACAGCCACTGTGCCATATCCGACCGTTAGGTCGACATTGTATGACACGGCTGATATCCCTGAGGTGGAATATGAACCTTGGTAGCTGAAATTCTTATGTCATGGGTGACTACAGCCGTGAATTTGATGATACTGGGGTCACGGTTTTAATACATTCCCAAAATCCGGCGGAAACACACAGCCACTGTGCCATTCCAGGCCTTTAGCCCGACAATGTCTGACTGGGCTGACATTCCCGAGAATGAATATCAACCTCGGTAGCCGAAATTCTCAAGTCAGGGGTCACTACCGACGTCAGTTACGTAATAATGAGGTCACGGTTTTGATACATCGGGAATGTATCATATCCGTTCAAAATACACAGCCACTGTTCCATACCCGACCGATACGGCGACGTTGTATGACAGGGGTGATATCCCTGAGATGGAATATGAAACTCAGTAGCTGACATTCTTATGTCAGGTGTGAATACAGCCGTGAATTTGGTGATATTGGGGTCACGGTTTTGATACATTCCCGAAATCCGTTCAAAATGCACAGCGACTTTGCCAAACCTGACCGCTAGGCCGACGTTGTCCGACTGGTATGATATCCCTGAGATGGAGTTTGAACCTCGGTAGCTGAAATTCTTATGTCAGGGGTGACTACAGCCGTTAATTTGGTGAAAATTGGGGTCACGGTTTTTATACATTCCCAATATCCGTTCAAAATAAACAGCCACTGTGCCATACCCGACCGTTAGGCCGACATTGGATGACAGGGATGATATCCCTGAGATGGAATATGAACCTCGGTAGCTGAAATTATTATGTCAGGGGTGACTACAGCCGTCAATTTGGTGATAATTGGGGTCACGGTTTTGATATATTCCCGACATTCGTTCAAAATACACAGCCACCGTTCCATACCCGACCGATAGGGCGACGTTGTATGACAGGGCTGATATCCCTGGGATGGAATATGAAACTCAGTAGCTGACATTCTTATGTCAGGTGTGAATACAGCCGTGAATTTGGTGATATTGGGGTCACGGTTTTGATACATTCCCGAAATCCTTTCAAAATGCACAGCCACTTTGCCAAACCTGACCGCTAGGCCGACGTTGTCCGACTGGGATGATATCCCTGAGATGGAATATGAACCTCGGTAGCTGAAATTCTTATGTCAGGGGTGACTACAGCCGTTAATTTGGTGATAATTGGGGTCACGGTTTTTATACATTCCCAATATCCGTTCAAAATAAACAGCCACTGTGCCATACCCGACCGTTAGACCGACATTGGATGACAGGGCTGATATCCCTGAGATGGAATATGAACCTCGGTAGCTGAAATTCTGATGTCAGTGGTGACTACAACCGTCAATTTGGTGATAATTGGGGTCACGGTTTTGATACATTCCCGATATTCGACAAAAATACACAGCCACTGTGCCATACCCGGCCGTTAGGCCGACGTCGCATAACAGGGCTGATATCCCCGAGATTGAATAAGAACCTCGGTAGCAGAAATTCTTATGTCTGGGGTGACCACAGCCGTCAATTTCTGATAATTGGGGTCACGGTTTTGATACATTCCCGATATCCGTTCAAAATACACAGCCACTGTGCCATACCCGACCGTAAGGCCAGCATTTTATGACAGGGCTGATATCCCTGAGGTATAATATGAACCTTCGTAGCTGAAATTCTTATGTCAGGAGTGACTGCAGCCGTCAATTTGGTGATACTGGGATCACGGTTTTAATACATTCCCAAAATCCGGCGGAAACACACAGCCACTGTGCCATTCGAGGCTTTTAGCCAGAGAATGTCTGACAGGGCTGATTTTCCCAAGAATGCATATTAACCTCGGTAGCCGAAATTCTCAAGTCAGGAGTCACTACCGACGTCAGTTAGGTAATAATGGGGTCACGGTTTGATACATTCCCGAATACCGTTCAAAATACACAGCCACTGTGCCATTCCCGACCGTTAGCCCGACATTGTTTGAGAGGGCTGATATCCCTGAGAGTGAATATGAACCTCGGTAGCTGAAATTCTTATGTCAGGGGTGACTATTACCGTCAATTTGGTGATAATTGTGGTCACGGTTTTAATACATTCCCGATATTCGTCCAAAATACTCAGCCACTGTGCCATACCCGACCGTTAGGCCGACGTTCTATGGCAGGGCTGATATCCCTGAGATGGAATATGAACCTTGGTAGCTGAAATTCTTATGTCAGGGGTGACTACAGCCGTCAATTTGGAGATAATGGGGTCACGGTTTTGATACATTCCTTATATCCGGTCAAAATACACAGCCTCTGTGCTATACCAGACCGTTAGGCCGACGATGTCTGAAAGGGCTGAAATCCCTGAGATGGAATATGAACCTCGGTAGCTGAAATTCTTATGTCAGGGGTTACTACAGCCGTCAATTTGGTGATAATTAGGATCACGGTTTTGATACATTCCCGATATCCGTTCAAGATACACAGCCACCGTGCCATACCCGACCGTTAGGCCGACATTGTATGACAGGGCTGATATCCCAGAGGTGGAATATGAACCTTGGTAGCTGAAATTCTTTTGTCAGATGTCAGGGGTGACTACAGCCGTCAATTTGGTGATACTGGGGTCACGGTTTTAATACATTCTCAAAATCCGGCGGAAACACACAGCCACTGTGCCATTCGAGACTTTTAGCCCGAGAATGTCTGACAGGGCTGATTTTCCCGAGAATGCGTATCAACCTCGGTAGCCGAAATTCTCAAGTCAGGGGTCACTACCGACGTCAGTTAGGTAATAATGGGGTCACGGTTTTGATACATTCCCGATATCCGTTCAAAATACACAGCCACTGTGCCATTCCCGACCGTTAGCGCGACATTGTATGAGAGGGCTGATATACATGAGAGGGAATATGAACCTCGGTAGCTGGAATTATTATGTCAGGGGTGACTACGACCGTCAATTTGGTTATAATTGGGGTCTCGGTTTTGATATATTCCCGATATTTGTCCAAAATACACAGCCACTGTGGCCTACCCGACCATTAGGCCGAGGTTGTCTGACAGGGCTGATACCCCTGAGATGGAATATGAACCTCGGTAGCTGAAATTCGAATATCAGTGGTGACTACAGCCGTCAATTTGGTGATAATTGGGGTCACGGTTTTGATACATTCCCGATATCCGTTCAAAATACACAGCCACTGTTCCATACCCGACCTTTTGCTGACGTTGTATGACAGGGCTGATATCCCTGAGATGGAATATGAACCTCGGTAGCTGAAATTCTTATGTCAGGGGTGAGTACAGCCGACAATTTGGTGATAATGGGGTCACGGTTTTGATACATTCCCGAAATCCGTTCTAAGTACACAGCCATTGTGCCAAACCCGACCTATAGGCCGACGTTGTCCGACAGGGCTGATATCCCTGAGATGGAATATGAACATCGGTAGCTGAAATTCTTATGTCCGGGCTGACTACAGCCGTTAATTTGGTGATAATTTGGGTCACGGTTTTGATACATTGCCAATATCCTTACAAAATACACACCCAAACAGGCCTGATATCCCTGAGATGGAATATGAACCTCGGTAGCTGAAATTCCTATATCAGGGCTGACAACAGCCGTTAATTTGGTGATAATTGGGGTCACGGTTTTGACATATTCCCAATATTCGTTTGAAATACACAGCCACTGTGCCATACCCGACCGTTAGGCCGACATTGTATGACAGGGCTGATATCCCTTGGGATGGAATATGAACGTCGGTAGCTGAAATTCTTATGTCAGAGGTGACTACAGCCGTCAATTTGGTGATAATTGGTGTCACGGTTTTGATACATTCCTGATATTCGTAAAAAATACACAGCCACTGTGCTTTTCCCGACCGTTAGGCCGACGTTGTTTGACCGGGCTGATATCCCTGAGATTGAATATGAACCTCGGTAGCTGAAATTCTTATGTCAGGGGTGACTACAGCAGTCAATTTGGTGATAATTGGGGTCACGGTTTTGATACATTCCCGATATCCGTCCAAAATACACAGCCACTGTGCCATATCCGACCGTTAGGTCGACATTGTATGACACGGCTGATATCCCTGAGGTGGAATATGAACCTTGGTAGCTGAAATTCTTATGTCATGGGTGACTACAGCCGTGAATTTGATGATACTGGGGTCACGGTTTTAATACATTCCCAAAATCCGGCGGAAACACACAGCCACTGTGCCATTCCAGGCCTTTAGCCCGACAATGTCTGACTGGGCTGACATTCCCGAGAATGAATATCAACCTCGGTAGCCGAAATTCTCAAGTCAGGGGTCACTACCGACGTCAGTTACGTAATAATGAGGTCACGGTTTTGATACATCGGGAATGTATCATATCCGTTCAAAATACACAGCCACTGTTCCATACCCGACCGATACGGCGACGTTGTATGACAGGGGTGATATCCCTGAGATGGAATATGAAACTCAGTAGCTGACATTCTTATGTCAGGTGTGAATACAGCCGTGAATTTGGTGATATTGGGGTCACGGTTTTGATACATTCCCGAAATCCGTTCAAAATGCACAGCGACTTTGCCAAACCTGACCGCTAGGCCGACGTTGTCCGACTGGTATGATATCCCTGAGATGGAGTTTGAACCTCGGTAGCTGAAATTCTTATGTCAGGGGTGACTACAGCCGTTAATTTGGTGAAAATTGGGGTCACGGTTTTTATACATTCCCAATATCCGTTCAAAATAAACAGCCACTGTGCCATACCCGACCGTTAGGCCGACATTGGATGACAGGGATGATATCCCTGAGATGGAATATGAACCTCGGTAGCTGAAATTATTATGTCAGGGGTGACTACAGCCGTCAATTTGGTGATAATTGGGGTCACGGTTTTGATATATTCCCGACATTCGTTCAAAATACACAGCCACCGTTCCATACCCGACCGATAGGGCGACGTTGTATGACAGGGCTGATATCCCTGGGATGGAATATGAAACTCAGTAGCTGACATTCTTATGTCAGGTGTGAATACAGCCGTGAATTTGGTGATATTGGGGTCACGGTTTTGATACATTCCCGAAATCCTTTCAAAATGCACAGCCACTTTGCCAAACCTGACCGCTAGGCCGACGTTGTCCGACTGGGATGATATCCCTGAGATGGAATATGAACCTCGGTAGCTGAAATTCTTATGTCAGGGGTGACTACAGCCGTTAATTTGGTGATAATTGGGGTCACGGTTTTTATACATTCCCAATATCCGTTCAAAATAAACAGCCACTGTGCCATACCCGACCGTTAGACCGACATTGGATGACAGGGCTGATATCCCTGAGATGGAATATGAACCTCGGTAGCTGAAATTCTGATGTCAGTGGTGACTACAACCGTCAATTTGGTGATAATTGGGGTCACGGTTTTGATACATTCCCGATATTCGACAAAAATACACAGCCACTGTGCCATACCCGGCCGTTAGGCCGACGTCGCATAACAGGGCTGATATCCCCGAGATTGAATAAGAACCTCGGTAGCAGAAATTCTTATGTCTGGGGTGACCACAGCCGTCAATTTCTGATAATTGGGGTCACGGTTTTGATACATTCCCGATATCCGTTCAAAATACACAGCCACTGTGCCATACCCGACCGTAAGGCCAGCATTTTATGACAGGGCTGATATCCCTGAGGTATAATATGAACCTTCGTAGCTGAAATTCTTATGTCAGGAGTGACTGCAGCCGTCAATTTGGTGATACTGGGATCACGGTTTTAATACATTCCCAAAATCCGGCGGAAACACACAGCCACTGTGCCATTCGAGGCTTTTAGCCAGAGAATGTCTGACAGGGCTGATTTTCCCAAGAATGCATATTAACCTCGGTAGCCGAAATTCTCAAGTCAGGAGTCACTACCGACGTCAGTTAGGTAATAATGGGGTCACGGTTTGATACATTCCCGAATACCGTTCAAAATACACAGCCACTGTGCCATTCCCGACCGTTAGCCCGACATTGTTTGAGAGGGCTGATATCCCTGAGAGTGAATATGAACCTCGGTAGCTGAAATTCTTATGTCAGGGGTGACTATTACCGTCAATTTGGTGATAATTGTGGTCACGGTTTTAATACATTCCCGATATTCGTCCAAAATACTCAGCCACTGTGCCATACCCGACCGTTAGGCCGACGTTCTATGGCAGGGCTGATATCCCTGAGATGGAATATGAACCTTGGTAGCTGAAATTCTTATGTCAGGGGTGACTACAGCCGTCAATTTGGAGATAATGGGGTCACGGTTTTGATACATTCCTTATATCCGGTCAAAATACACAGCCTCTGTGCTATACCAGACCGTTAGGCCGACGATGTCTGAAAGGGCTGAAATCCCTGAGATGGAATATGAACCTCGGTAGCTGAAATTCTTATGTCAGGGGTTACTACAGCCGTCAATTTGGTGATAATTAGGATCACGGTTTTGATACATTCCCGATATCCGTTCAAGATACACAGCCACCGTGCCATACCCGACCGTTAGGCCGACATTGTATGACAGGGCTGATATCCCTGAGGTGGAATATGAACCTTGGTAGCTGAAATTCTTTTGTCAGATGTCAGGGGTGACTACAGCCGTCAATTTGGTGATACTGGGGTCACGGTTTTAATACATTCTCAAAATCCGGCGGAAACACACAGCCACTGTGCCATTCGAGACTTTTAGCCCGAGAATGTCTGACAGGGCTGATTTTCCCGAGAATGCGTATCAACCTCGGTAGCCGAAATTCTCAAGTCAGGGGTCACTACCGACGTCGGTTCGGTAATAATGGGGTCACGGTTTTGATACATTCCCGATATCCGTTCAAAATACACAGCCACTGTGCCATTCCCGACCGTTAGCGCGACATTGTATGAGAGGGCTGATATACATGAGAGGGAATATGAACCTCGGTAGCTGGAATTATTATGTCAGGGGTGACTACGACCGTCAATTTGGTTATAATTGGGGTCTCGGTTTTGATATATTCCCGATATTTGTCCAAAATACACAGCCACTGTGGCATACCCGACCATTAGGCCGAGGTTGTCTGACAGGGCTGATACCCCTGAGATGGAATATGAACCTCAGTAGCTGAAATTCGAATGTCAGTGGTGACTACAGCCGTCAATTTGGTGATAATTGGGGTCACGGTTTTGATACATTCCCGATATCCGTTCAAAATACACAGCCACTGTTCCATACCCGACCTTTTGCTGACGTTGTATGACAGGGCTGATATCCCTGAGATGGAATATGAACCTCGGTAGCTGAAATTCTTATGTCAGGGGTGAGTACAGCCGACAATTTGGTGATAATGGGGTCACGGTTTTGATACATTCCCGAAATCCGTTCTAAGTACACAGCCACTGTGCCAAACCCGACCTATAGGCCGACGTTGTCCGACAGGGCTGATATCCCTGAGATGGAATATGAACATCGGTAGCTGAAATTCTTATGTCCGGGCTGACTACAGCCGTTAATTTGGTGATAATTTGGGTCACGGTTTTGATACATTGCCAATATCCTTACAAAATACACACCCAAACAGGCCTGATATCCCTGAGATGGAATATGAACCTCGGTAGCTGAAATTCCTATATCACGGCTGACAACAGCCGTTAATTTGGTGATAATTGGGGTCACGGTTTTGACATATTCCCAATATTCGTTTGAAATACACAGCCACTGTGCCATACCCGACCGTTAGGCCGACATTGTATGACAGGGCTGATATCCCTTGAGATGGAATATGAACGTCGGTAGCTGAAATTCTTATGTCAGAGGTGACTACAGCCGTCAATTTGGTGATAATTGGTGTCACGGTTTTGATACATTCCTGATATTCGTAAAAAATACACAGCCACTGTGCTTTTCCCGACCGTTAGGCCGACGTTGTTTGACCGGGCTGATATCCCTGAGATTGAATATGAACCTCGGTAGCTGAAATTCTTATGTCAGGGGTGACTACAGCAGTCAATTTGGTGATAATTGGGGTCACGGTTTTGATACATTCCCGATATCCGTCCAAAATACACAGCCACTGTGCCATATCCGACCGTTAGGTCGACATTGTATGACACGGCTGATATCCCCGAGGTGGAATATGAACCTTGGTAGCTGAAATTCTTATGTCATGGGTGACTACAGCCGTGAATTTGATGATACTGGGGTCACGGTTTTAATACATTCCCAAAATCCGGCGGAAACACACAGCCACTGTGCCATTCCAGGCCTTTAGCCCGACAATGTCTGACTGGGCTGACATTCCCGAGAATGAATATCAACCTCGGTAGCCGAAATTCTCAAGTCAGGGGTCACTACCGACGTCAGTTACGTAATAATGAGGTCACGGTTTTGATACATCGGGAATGTATCATATCCGTTCAAAATACACAGCCACTGTTCCATACCCGACCGATAGGGCGACGTTGTATGACAGGGCTGATATCCCTGAGATGGAATATGAAACTCAGTAGCTGACATTCTTATGTCAGGTGTGAATACAGCCGTGAATTTGGTGATATTGGGGTCATGGTTTTGATACATTCCCGAAATCCGTTCAAAATGCACAGCCACTTTGCCAAACCTGACCGCTAGGCCGACGTTGTCCGACTGGTATGATATCCCTGAGATGGAATTTGAACCTCGGTAGCTGAAATTCTTATGTCAGGGGTGACTACAGCCGTTAATTTGGTGAAAATTGGGGTCACGGTTTTTATACATTCCCAATATCCGTTCAAAATAAACAGCCACTGGGCCATACCCGACCGTTAGGCCGACATTGGATGACAGGGATGATATCCCTGAGATGGAATATGAACCTCGGTAGCTGAAATTATTATGTCAGGGGTGACTACAGCCGTCAATTTGGTGATAATTGGGGTCACGGTTTTGATATATTCCCGACATTCGTTCAAAATACACAGCCACTGTTCCATACCCGACCGATAGGGCGACGTTGTATGACAGGGCTGATATCCCTGAGATGGAATATGAAACTCAGTAGCTGACATTCTTATGTCAGGTGTGAATACAGCCGTGAATTTGGTGATATTGGGGTCACGGTTTTGATACATTCCCGAAATCCTTTCAAAATGCACAGCCACTTTGCCAAACCTGACCGCTAGGCCGACGTTGTCCGACTGGGATGATATCCCTGAGATGGAATATGAACCTCGGTAGCTGAAATTCTTATGTCAGGGGTGACTACAGCCGTTAATTTGGTGATAATTGGGGTCACGGTTTTTATACATTCCCAATATCCGTTCAAAATAAACAGCCACTGTGCCATACCCGACCGTTAGGCCGACATTGGATGACAGGGCTGATATCCCTGAGATGGAATATGAACCTCGGTAGCTGAAATTCTGATGTCAGTAGTGACTACAATCGTCAATTTGGTGATAATTGGGGTCACGGTTTTGATACATTCCCGATATTCGTCAAAAATACACAGCTACTGTGCCATACCCGGCCGTTAGGCCGACGTCGTATAACAGGGCTGATATCCCCGAGATTGAATAAGAACCTCGGTAGCAGAAATTCTTATGTCTGGGGTGACCACAGCCGTCAATTTCTGATAATTGGGGTCACGGTTTTGATACATTCCCGATATCCGTTCAAAATACACAGCCACTGTGCCATACCCGACCGTAAGGCCAGCATTTTATGACAGGGCTGATATCCCTGAGGTGTAATATGAACCTTCGTAGCTGAAATTCTTATGTCAGGAGTGACTGCAGCCGTCAATTTGGTGATACTGGGATCACGGTTTTAATACATTCCCAAAATCCGGCGGAAACACACAGCCACTGTGCCATTCGAGGCTTTTAGCCCGAGAATGTCTGACAGGGCTGATTTTCCCGAGAATGCATATTAACCTCGGTAGCCGAAATTCTCAAGTCAGGGGTCACTACCGACGTCAGTTAGGTAATAATGGGGTCACGGTTTTGATACATTCCCGATATCCGTTCAAAATACACAGCCACTGTGCCATTCCCGACCGTTAGCGCGACATTGTATGAGAGGGCTGATATACATGAGTGGGAATATGAACCTCGGTAGCTGGAATTCTTATGTCAGGGGTGACTACGACCGTCAATTTGGTGGTAATTGGGGTCGCGGTTTTGATACATTCCCGATATCCGTTCAAAATACACAGCCACTGTGCCATACCCGACCGTTAGGCCGACGTTCTATGACAGGGCTGATATCCCTGAGATGGAATATGAACCTCGGTAGCTGGAATTCTTACGTCAGGGATGACTACGACCGTCAATTTGGTGATAATTTGGGTAACGGTTTTGATGCATTCCCGATATTCGTCCAAAATACACAGCCACTGTGCCATACCAGACCGTTAGGCCGACGATGTCTGAAAGGGCTGAAATCCCTGAGATGGAATATGAACCTCGGTAGCTGAAATTCTTATGTCAGGGGTGACTACAGCCGTCAATTTGGTGATAATTGGGATCACGGTTTCGATACATTCCCGATATCCGTTCAAAATACACAGCCACTGTGCCATACCCGACCGTTAGTCCGACATTGTATGACAGGGCTGATATCCCTGAGGTGGAATATGAACCTTGGTAGCTGAAATTCTTATGTCAGGGGTGACTACAGCCGTCAATTTGGTGATACTGGGGTCACGGTTTTAATACATTCCCAAAATCCGGCGGAAACACACAGCCACTGTGCCATTCGAGGCTTTTAGCTCAAGAATGTCTGTCAGGGCTGATTTTCCCGAGAATGCATCTTAACCTCGGTAGCCGAAATTCTCAAGTCATGGTTCACTACCGACGTTAGTTGGGTAATAATGGGGTCACGGTTTTGAGACATTCTCGATATTCGTCCAGAATACACAGCCACTGTGGCATACCCGACCGTTAGGTCGAGGTTGTCTAAAAGGGCTGATATCCCTGAGATGGAATATGAACCTCGGTAGCTGAAATTCTTATGTCAGGGGTGACTACAGCCGCCAATTTGGTGACAATTGTGGTCACGGTTTTGATACATTCCCGATATCCGTTCAAAATGCACAGCCACTGTTCCATACCCGACCGTTTGGCCGACGTTGTTTGACAGGGCTGATATCCCTGAGATGGAATATGAACCTCGGTAGCTGAAATTCTTATGTCAGGGGTGAGTACAGCCGTCAATTTGGTGATAATGGGGTCACGGTTTTGATACATTCCCGAAATCCGTTCAAAATACACAGCCACTGTGCCAAACCCGACCGCTAGACCGACGTTGTCCGACTGGGCTGATATCCCTGAGATGGAATATGAACCTCGGTAGCTGAAATTCTTATGTCAGGGGTGACTACAGCCGTCAATTTGATGATAAGGGGGTCACGGTTTTGATACATTCCCAAAATCCGGCGGAAACACACAGCCACTGTGTCATTGCAGACCTTTAGCTCGACAATGTCTGACTGGGCAGGTATTCCCGAGAATGAATATCAACCTCGGCAGCCGAAATTCTCTTGTCAGGAATCACTACCGACGCACAGCCACTGTTCCATACCCGACCGTTTGGCCGACGTTGTTTGACAGGACTGATATCCCTGAGATGGAATATGAACCTCGGTAGCTGAAATTCTTATGTCAGGGGTGACTACGACCGTCAATTTGGTGATAATTGGGGTCGCGGTTTTGATACATTCCCGATATCCGTTCAAAATACACAGCCACTGTGCCATTCCCGGCCGTTAGCCCGACATTGTATGAGAGGGCTGATGTCCCTGAGAGGGAATATGAACCTCGGTAGCTGGAATTCTAATGTCAGGAGTGACTACGATCTTCAATTTGGTGATAATTGGGGTCACGGTTTTGATACATTTATAACCGTGGGGAATAACTGTCGGTGTCTGCTTTGAAACAATGGTGTTCAACTGATGACTCGGAGACAAATTAAAGATGATAACAATTTAATTAGGCTTTTCCCTCTGGAAAAGACTATTGTTTTTGTACGGATTATTATTATTTTTTTTTGGGGGGGGGGGGTTTTTTTTTTTTTTTTTTTTTTTTTTTTTTTTCCACACATTTTTGTCCGTACGATTCAGAAGCCATTTTCGAACCGATTTTCACACAATCTGGCACACGCGTAGAGGGGCAAAACATCTAAAAATGTACTGAAGCGGAATTTTCGATTTAACCCTTATTTCGCCAGAATTGGCAAAAAACTGCCAAAATTGGGGTTTATCGGCACTTTCTCGAAACACGTCTTTAGGATTTTTTTTAAACATTCATCATTTCTAGACCTGCCCATGTCACGACCTTTGATACACACGACATATTAGGCGATGCATATGGTAACCCTCCACAGGCTGCCAAACATCGAAATTTTGATGAAATGGGCCGGTTTCAGGCCCCCAGAGCACCCAAACGATACAAGATAGATAAACATAACTTCCTTTATTTGAAGTGGAATTTACCGGAGATCATTTTTGTAAGTAATAATGGTGTTCAAAAAACCAAGCATTAACCCGTTTTGGGCTGGTTAAACAGCAATACCCCCAAAAAGCTAAAAAATTCAGGTTTTCCGTGGATTTCTCTAAACGAGTCTTGTAGATTTTCATGAAAAAATTGTCACTCCCAGGTCTTGATGTGACAATAGAAGTTGCATGGACAAAATACTTCGGTGAGCATTTGTTAACCCTCCACGGGCTACTAAAACTCAAAATTGTGATAAACTGGGCTGTTTTTGGACGCCAACGGCACCCAACGGGTACGCCACAAAGAAAAGTGATTTCTTTCATCGAGCGCACAATCTATAGGGAAACATTTTTGTAAGTAGTAAGGGTATTCAAAAAACGAAGTCTTAACCCATTTGGGGCAGGCTAAAGAGAGAGACCCCTTAAAATCTAAAAATTCCCATTTTCTGTGGATTTCTCTAAATACATTCCATAGGTTTTCAAGAAAAATTGACTACTTGCAGGTCTTTGTGTGACATTACAAGTGGCATGGACAAAATATTCCGCTGAGCGTTTATTAACCCTCTACAGAATGCCAAGCATCATAATTTTGTTGAAATGGGCTGTTTTCGGACACACACACCACGCAATGTATGTCCGAGAGTTACACATAATCTCCTTTGTTGGAAGTGGAATTCACTGAGGACCATTTTTGTAAGTAATAAGGGTATTCAAAAACCCAAGCATTAAACCCTTTTGGGGTTGTTATTAGCGATACCCATCAAAAGCTAAAAAAAAATTATGTTTTGCGTGGATTTCGTTACAAACATCTTGTAAGTTTTCAACAGAAAATGGCCATTGATAGGTCTTGGAGTCACATTACCGGTTGCATGGATAAAATATTCCAGTAAGCATTTGTTAACCCTCCATGGGCTGCTAAATGTCAACATTTTGAAAAAATAGTCTGTTTTTGGACACCAACAACAACAAATGGGAATGCCACAGAGATACATAACTTCTTTTACCGGATGCAAAACTGACAGAGAAAAATTTAGTAAGTACTAAGGGTATTCAAAAAATCGAGGTCTTAACCCATTTTCGCCTGGTTAAGATGTACCCCTTAAAAGCTTAAAATTCCAGTTTTCTGTGGATTTCTCCAAAAAATCTAGTAAGTATTCAAGAAAAATTGACCATTTGCAGGTCTTGGAGTGACATTACAAGTTACATAGACAAAATATTCCGGTAAGCGTTTGTTAACTCTCCAGAGGCTGCAAAGCATAGAAATTTTGAGAAAATGGACTGTTCTTGGGCAATGTGTACCTGCGAGATAACCATAACCTCCTTCTTTGGAAGTGGAATTCATCAGACCAAGCATTAACCCATTTAGTGCTGGTCTTAACCCGTTTTGGGCTGGTTAAACAGCGGTACCCATCAAAGACTTAAAATTTCATGTTTTCCCTGGATTTCTTTAAAAACATCTTGTAGATTTCAAGAAAAAATGGCCATTCACGGGTCTTCATGTGACATTACAAGTTACATGGACAAAATATTCCGTTGAGCATTCGTTAACTCTCCACGAGCTGCTAAACATCAAAATGTTGATAAAATGGATTGTTTTCAGACACCAAGAGCACCCAATGGATATGTAACAGAGAAATATAACTTCTTTTACTCGCGTAGAATTCACAGAGGATCAGTTTTGTAAGTAGTAAGGGTATTTAAAAGAATGAAACTTAACCTATTTTATACTGGATAAGGAGAGATACCCCTTAAAAGCTTAAAATTTACATTTTCTGTGGATTTCGCTAACTGCTTGTTGGCGATTTTCAAGAACAATTGGACATTGGCAGGTCTTACAAAGTGCATAGGTAGAATATTCCGCTAGTCGTTTGTTAATCCCGCTACAGGCTGCTAAACGTCAAAATTTTGATAAAATCGGCTGTTTTCGGGCAGCAAATGGGTATGTAATAGGTAAACATAACCTCTTTTATCAGACTCAGAATTCATGAGGGATAATGTATGATAGTGTTAAGGGTATTCAAGGGAGCGTGGTGGCTCAGTGGTAGACTGTTGTACTTCTATGCTAGAGGTCCCGAGTCCGATCCCCGTCCGGGACGACTCACGTTGTGTCCTTGGGCAAGGCACTTTAGCCCGGTTGCCGACATGGGGGCACGGTGACGCCGTGTACTAAGGCATACTGCACGTCGATGGAACATATGTCTTCACCCTTTGTAACCCTGCTTGAGCGGAGCTTGAACAGAGTTAGAATGTCGAGGAGCTGACAGTTGCTCGTCGTTGCTTGGTGGTTCTCTCCGTGTACTCCGGCTTCGTCCACCTATAAAACTGTCACGGTCACGATTAGCCATTGTGCATAAGTATGTGACCTTAAACACCAATAAATAAATAAATAAATAAATAAATAAATAAATAAATAAATAAATAAATAAATAAATAAATAAGGGTATTCAAAAAGCCAAGCCTTAACCCTGTTTATAGGATTAAAGACAGACAGCCCATGCGGTGTACGCTGCCTACATTACTTGTAAAATCGACACCCCCACTAAATCTACTTCGAGGTGCGGTGTCGGACCCGACCACCTGACGGTTCTGACCTCATTAGATAACACTCCTTCGTTGTATTTAGCAGCATGGATTTCCCCAAGAAGCAAAGACAAAAATACGTCTGCGGAAAATAATGGCAAATATTTTATTTAGTCTGTATTTTGTCCGTATAGAAAATGTCTCGCCCACATATACCTAAACATGATTCAATGATACAATTGGACATATTTCTCTCGTAAAACCTGAAAAAGACTTGATTTATTTCATTTTAGGATTGCGCGTGTATATTCTTAGAAGATTCTCTGTGTGTTATTAATATACAGCGTCAGTCTTTGATCTCGTTTGGGACGATCAGTGATTAACACCTTTTCGACAAGAGCCATCGAAATTGAAAATAAAAAAAAAATCAAATTTCACTAAAACCTTTTGCAGAATCGTGTTTTTCAGAAAACTCTTTCGCGATTGCATGTGTCGTTTTCAAAATTCCGATCAGTAATCACGAAATTATAAATATGTTGTTTTCAATAACAAAATTGAAAGCATGTCCGTCAAACTTGCATGACGTCAGAACTCGACTCGGGTGAAATACTGCAGTGATGCAGTGAAAGTTCGAGAGTAATAAACGCTGATATCGCAGTAGGCTTTAAACTGTCCATGGAATGGTCCTAAAATCATGTTTATATTTGCAGCTTTACTGCAAATAGGTTTCCCGTTGTTTCTTGTTGAAGTGTTGTTTCCGTCAAGGCCAAGTACCATAGAAAATTTGGAACACCGAGCAGTGGGCCTGCCCCATGAACACCTGCCTGTTATTAAAATTAATTAGCGGGGACATCTGCGCCCCCCCCCCCCCCTTCCTGCTGTTTTTTTTACCTAGGACACCTGCCCCCTATTGTTTCTTTTACCTAGGCCACGTGCCCCCCCCCCCCTGCTGTTTTTCACCAACTACGCCTGCCCCCGTTTGTTTGCTAACGGGCCCCTCCCCATTGACCTTTCTATCTTTAGAAGCACCCGGGCCGACGGGGAGAGGGCGTGGTTGTGAGCATGGCTAGATTTCGCTGAAGGAAGGTACCCTCAAATCTGGGTCGAAAGTGGCGAAAATGACAAAAGGCTACTTCAACGTATGGTAACGGTATAAACTTCAGACGATCTGGGCGATGTACAGACGAAAGATCATACCTTGGAGCCGGTTAGGTAATTTGGCACAAAAAAACTCCGATTTTATGCTCAATCGCTACTCTACAGTAGTCTACAATAGTGCCCAATTCCATTCCAAACTGATAGAGTCGGGACGAATAGTACTCTCACTTTCCACAAGATGCGTGGTGTTCTCCACGCGGTCTCGACACTTGCAACAGATGCCAAAATGTCGGCCAGGGTGCGTAGAACAAGTTCTGAAAATTAGAAGTCGCTGCCTTCAGCGGTCTGGACACGGTTCGTGTTTGTGAGAAGTGCAATTTTAATGTCAAATTGGCAAATTTTCGTTAATCGTTTCCTACCAAAACACCTACTCACCGCCGATTTCTTTTCACTGCAACTTCTTCCGATTATCTAAGGTTTAAAGATAGTGTCAGGATACACACCCCCCCCCCCCCTCCCCCGCACGGAAACCTGGGACTTTAAGCTCAATCGCAGCTCCACAGTCGTCTACAACACTGCCCATTTCCATTCTGAACTGATAGAGTCGGGACGAATAGTACTCTCTCCTTCCAAGCGATGCGTGGTGTTTTCCAGGCGGCTCGGACGCTCCAAACAGATCCCAAAATGTCGGCCAGGGTTCGTAGAACAAGTTCTGAAAATTTCAAGTCGCTGTCTCCAGTGGTCTGGACACGGTTCGTGTATGTCAGAAGTGCTATTTTAATGTCCAATATGCAAATCTTCGTCAATCTTTTCCTGCCTGCCAGAAACCCAATCACCGCCAATTTCTTTTCACTTTAAACTTCTGACGATTCTCTTAGGTTTAAAGGTTGTGTTGGGATCCCTGGGTGGTGGTCTTAAAGAAGCAACTTCTATTTACAGAGAGAGGGGGATGGGGAGGGGGCTCTAAAGGAGTCTGCGCCCATTCACGACGTCTTTTTTCGAACTGGCTTGAAAAGGAAGGACCAAATTCAGACAGTTACCTCCTCTCTTCAAAACGCTATATCCCAACCAATTCTAGGCAGATTTCCATAAAATTTTCACTCGTTGTTCATGGATAGTTGCGGCATCACTTTCCATGAAGAGCGATACGAATTTCGCATTTCGTCACTTCGAATTCGAAAAGAGCGCATGCGCATGGATTTCTCTGAAAACATCTTATAGATTTTAAGTAAAAATGGCCATTCGCACTTTTTGGTTTGAAATTGCAAGTTGCATGAATAAATATGCCTGTTAGCACATGTTAACCCTCTACAATTGGCCAGACATCAATATTTTGGATACATTTGAGATAAAATTGGCCATTTTCAAATAGACAGAGCACTCAAAGGGTATGTGTCAAACAAACATGACTCCTTTTGTCGGTCATTAACTTGTGGGACGACGATATTGATATTAACCCACTCTACCATTAATGATGGTTTTTACCTAAACAATTTTTTTTATAAAACTGAGTCATTTGAGACTACTATAACCACCTTTCTCATAACATCAATGAAAGAACTTCAGTGAGACAGTTAAAAACAATTCACCAGACACTGTAGGGGCATGAAAAATCAAGGAATCTCATCGGGAAAAGCCATGATTCTCCAGAATCATAAAGTCTAGTATTGAATCTGGTATTCCAAATGTCTAACAGTAATCAACATTTAACAACTGGTCTTGTTGGATATCCGAACAATTTTACAGCAATAGCTCGTGGAATTTCCCAATAAAATGAAGCAGAGTAACGTTTGGAAATCCAAACTATAACTGAATTCTTTCTTGCGATCAAGGCTATATATACAATATAATGAATGCGTCATGTCATAACAAGTTTACTTGATATAAAGATTAAAGTAAGCTTTCTCTGGATCTTAATGATATGCCTTATTAACTTAGTGAATAGAGCTTAAATAAACAATGGAGGAAAACAATGAATAGAGGCAACTTGTTAACAACTTTTATAAGAGAGGCTTGCTGTCACACGACGATAAAGAAATATGCCAAGTTTGAAACAATTGAAATTAAATTGTACAAAATGCGAATAGTAGATTTTGAATGCAATATAGTAACAGTAAATTTGTCTGTTTGATTCGAAAGTTTATCATGGTCCGTACATGCTCCGGTGATATATCTCTGCCGCTCCAATTGATGCGACCCGCAGCAACACATTTAAGCCATTAAAATAGTAATGTCCCAAAATTCCGAAATAAAAAAAATTATGGTCGCTTGTACCGCCGGTGTCTCTTATGTTCAGGAGTTCCCGGTCTTGACAAAGTTGGACGAAGGCCCGGGATTCTACTCTGATTGTCCCGGATGTACTCTCGAGCTGCTTCGTCCAACTCACAGTCTTTAACCCATGAGTTATCAGCATCTGGATGGTCTCTCCATTTAATCAGATACTGAAGGCCAAATTGCACGGACCTACAATATCTGATCACAGTCTCAGTAACTCTTTTTGACTGGACAGTGTTTTTCGGACAGCTGTGGACGGAGAGAGCTGAACACTCCTCCCGCGGCGTCTGAATTGAAACGCTCTTCATCTGAGGGGAACATTGGACCGGCGTGTCGGTGGAAGTTGGCACTGCGTTGACACTGACGTCGACTTTTAATTGGGGGTTATAATAAGTTTGAGTACTTACTGAGTCTTTGTGGATGTGTTGGAGGTCTGTTTCTGTAAAAACACTGGAAGCACATACACTAACTTCTGGCAATTTGTTGGAGCTCTGTGGAAACTTAATGTTCTGATGCCGGTAAGTCTGTTGTAGTTGTGCGGTGTTTTTCCTATTGTTGTAGTCCGTCATGCGCCGCTCATCTCGTAGTTTATTTCCAGTGGATTTTTGCAGTGGTTGTTTTTTCCATGACAATACCAACGTGGTGGAATCCTCACAAGTCTGGAGAGTCCATTGCATCTTCATTTTATCCACATGAAGATTATCAAGGATTGTCTGTATATTGTCGGGTAATTTGTTGAACATCTTTATGTTAATAGTAGCAATTGGAACGTGGTACCTGGATCGTTGGGACAAGCTAAAAAGATGTCCAGCCGCGGATTCTCTCACCAATTATAACCGTGGGGAATAACTGTCGGTGTCTGCTTTGAAACAATGGTGTTCAACTGATGACTCGGAGACAAATTAAAGATGATAACAATTTAATATTGAATCTGGTATTCCAAATGTCTAACAGTAATCAACATTTAACAACTGGTCTTGTTGGATATCCGAACAATTTTACAGCAATAGCTCGTGGGATTTCCCAATAAAATGAAGCAGAGTAACGTTTGGAAATCCAAACTATAACTGAATTCTTTCTTGCGATCAAGGCTATATATATAATATAATGAATGCGTCATGTCACAACAAGTTTACTTGATATAAAGATTAAAGTAAGCTTTCTCTGGATCTTAATGATATGCCTTATTAACTTAGTGAATAGAGCTTAAATAAACAATGGAGGAAAACAATGAATAGAGGCAACTTGTTAACAACTTTTATAAGAGAGGCTTGCTGTCACACGACGATAAAGAAATATGCCAAGTTTGAAAGAATTGAAATTAAATTGTACAAAATGCGAATAGTAGATTTTGAATGCAATATACTAACAGTAAATTTGTCTGTTTGATTCGAAAGTTTATCATGGTCTGTACATGCTCCGGTGATACATTCCCGAGATTTGACCAAAATACACAACCACTGTGCCATACCCGACCGTTAGGCCGACGTTGTATAACAGGGCTGATATCCCTGAGATGGAATATAAACCTCGGTAGCTGAAATTCTTATGTCAGGGGTGACTACAGCCGTGAATTTGGTGATAATGGGGCCACGGTTTTGATACATTCTTGATATCCGTCCAAAATACACAGCCACTGTGCCATTCCCGACCGTTAGGCCGACGTTGTCTGACAGGGCTGATACCCCTGAGATGGAATATTAACCTCGGTTGCTGAAATTCTTATGTCAGGGGTGACTACATCCGTCAGTTTGGTGATAATTGGGGTCACGGTTTTGATACATTCCCGATATCCGTTCAAAATACACAGCCACTGTGCCATACCCGATCGTTAGGCCGACATTGTATGAGAGGTCTGATATCCCTAAGAGGGAATATGAACCTCGGTAGCTGGAATTCTGATGTCAGGGGTTACTCCGACCGTCAATTTGGTGTTAACGGGGTCACGGTGTTGATACATTCCCAAAATCCGGCGGAAATTCACAGCCACTGTGCCATTCCAGACCTTTAGCCCGACAATGTCTGACAGGGTTGATATGCCCGAGAATGAATATCAATCTCGGTAGCCGAAATTCTCAAGTGAGGAGTCGCCACCGGCGTCAGTTATGTGATAATGGGGTCACGGTTTTGATACATTCCCGATGTTCGTCCAAAATACACAGCCACTGTGCCAAATCCGACCGTTAGGCCAACCTTGTCCGACAGGGCTGATATCCCTGAGATGGAATATCAACATCGGTAGCAGAAATTCTTATGTCAGGGCTGACTACTGCCGTTAATTTGGTGATAATTGGGATCACGGTTTTGATACATTCCAAATATCCTTTCAAAATACACAGCCACTGTGCCATACCCGACCGTTAGGCCGACATTGTATGACAGGCCTGATATCCTTGAGGTGGAAAATGAACCTCAGTAGCTGAAATTCTTATGCCATGGGTAACTACAGGCGTCAATTTGGTAATAAGAGGATCGCGGTTTTGATACATTCCCAAAATCCGGCGGAAACACACAGCCACTGTGCCATTCCAAACCTTTAGCCCGACAATGTCTGACAGGGCTTACATTCCCGAGAATGAATATCAACCTCGGCAGCCGAAATTCTCAAGTCAGGGGTCACTACCGACGTCAGTTACGTAATAATGGGGTCACGGTTTTGATACATTTCCGATATCCTATCAAAATACACAGCCACTGTGCCATTCCCGACCGGTAGCCCGACATTGAATGAGAGGGCTGATATCCCTGAGATGGAATATGAACCTCGGAAGCTGAAATTCTTACGTCATGGGCGACTACAGCCGTCAATTTGGTGATAATTGGTGTTACAGTTTTGATACATTGTATGGGTCACTACAGCCGTCAATTTGGTGATAATGGGGTCACGGTTTTGATACATTCCCGATATCCGATCAAAATACACAGCCACTGTGGCATACCCGACCGTTAGGCCGACGTTGTCTGACAGGGCTGATATCCCTAAGATGGAATATGAACCTCAGTAGCTGATATTCTTATGTCAGGTGCGAGTACAGCCGTGAATTTCGTGATATTGGGGTCACGGTTTTGATACAGTCCCGAAATCCGTTCAAAATGCACAGCCACTTTGCCAAACCTGACCGCTAGGCCGACATTGTCCGACTGGGATGATATCCCTGAGATGGAATATGAACCTCGGTAGCTGAAATTCTTATGACAGGGGTGACTACAGCCGTTAATTTGGTGATAATTGGGGTCACGGTTTTTATAAATTCCCAATATCCGTTCAAAATAAACAGCCACTGTGCCATACCCGACCGTTAGGGCGACATTGGATGACAGGGCTGATATCCCTGAGATGGAATATGAACCTCGGTAGCTGAAATTCTTATGTCAGGGGTGACTAGAGCCGTCAATTTGGTGATAATTGGGGTCACGGTTTTGATACATTCCCGATATTCGTCAAAAATGCACAGCCACTGTTCCATACCCGGCCGTTAGGCCGACGATGTATAACAGGGCTGATATCCCTGAGATTGAATAAGAACCTCGGTAGCTGAAATTCTTATGTCTGGGGTGACCACAGCCGTCAATTCGGTGATAATTGGGGTCACGGTTTTGATACATTCCCGATATCCGTTCAAAATACACAGCAACTGTGCCATAACCGACCGCAAGGCCAACATTGTATGACAGGGCTGATATCCCTGAGGTGTAATATGTACCTTGGTAGCTTAAATTCTTATGTCAGGGGTGATTGCAGCCGTCAATTTGGTGATACTGGGGTCACGGTTTTAATGCATTCCCAAAATCCGGCGGAAACACACAGCCACTGTGCCATTCGAGGCTTTTAGCCCGAGAATGTCTGATAGGGCTGATTTTCCCGAGAATGCATATTAACCTCGGTAGCCGAAATTCTCAAGTCAGGGGTCACTACTGACGTCAGTTAGGTAATAATGGGGTCACGGTTTGATACATTCCCGATAACCGTTCAAAATACACAGCCACTGTGCCATTCCCGACCGTTAGCCCGACTTTGTTTGAGAGGGCTGATACCCCTGAGAGGGAGCTGAAATTCCTATGTCAGGGGTGACTACAGCCGTCAATTTGGAGATAATGGGGTCACGGTTTTGATACATTCTTTATATCCGTTCAAAATACACAGCCACTGTGCATACCAGACCGTTAGTCCGACGATGACTGAAAGGGCTGAAATCCCTGAGATGGAATATGAACCTCGGCAGGTGAAATTCTTATGTCCGTTCAAAATACACAGCCACTGTGCCATACCCGACCGTTAGGCCGACATTGTATGACAGGGCTGATATCCCTGAGGTGGAATATGAATCTTGGTAGCTGAAATTCTTATGTCAGATGTCAGGGGTGACTACAGCAGTCAATTTGGTGATACTCGGCTCACGGTTTTAATACATTCTCAAAATCCGGCGGAAACACACAGCCACTGTGCCATTCGAGGCTTTTAGCCCGAGAATGTCTGACAGGGCTGATTTTCCCGTGAATGCATATTAACCTTGGTAGCCGAAATTCTCAAGTCAGGGGTCACTACCGACGTCAGTTAGGTAATAATGGGGTCACGGTTTTCATACATTCCCGATATCCGTTCAAAATACATAGCCACTGTGCCATTCCCGACCGTTAGCGCGACATTGTATGAGAGGGCTGATATACATGAGAGGGAATATGAATATGAACCTCGGTAGCTGGAATTCTTATGTCAGGGGTGACTACGACAGTCAATTCGGTAATAATTGGGGTCACGGTTTTGATACATTCCCGATATTTGTCCAAAATACACAGCCACTGTGGCATACCCGACCATTAGGCCGAGGTTGTCTGACAGGGCTGATACCCCTTAGATGGAATATGAACCTCGGTAGCTGAAATTCTTATGTCAGGGGTGACTACAGCCGTCAATTTGGTGATAATTGGGGTCACGGTTTTGATACATTCCCTATATCCGTTCAAAATACACAGCCACTGTTCCATACCCGACCTTTTGCCGACGTTGTATGACAGGGCTGATATCCCTGAGATGGAATATGAACCTCGGTAGCAGAGATTCTTATGTCAGGGGTGAGTACAGCCGTCAATTTGGTGATAATGGGGTCACGGTTTTGATACATTCCCGAAATCCGTTCAACGTACACAGCCACTGTGCCAAACCCGACCGCTAGGTCGACGTTATCCGACAGGGCTGATATCCCTGAGATGGAATATGAACCTCGGTAGCTGAAATTCTTATGTCAGGGGTGACTACAGCAGTCAGTTTGGTGATAATAGGGGTCTCGGTTTTGATACATTCCCGATATCCGTTCAAAATACACAGTCACTGTGGCATACCCGACCGTTAGGCCGACATTGCATGACAGGGCTGATATCCCTGAGGTGGAATAATAACCTCAGTAGCTGATATTCTTATGTCATGAAAGACTACAGCCCTCAATTTGGCGATAAGGGGGTCACGGTTTTGATACATTCCCAAAATCCGGCGGAGACACACAGCCACTGTGCCATTACAGACCTTTAGCCCGACAATGTCTGATTGGGCTGATATTCCCGAGAATGAATATCAAGCTCGGTAGCCGAAATTCTCAAGTCAGGGGTCACTACCGACGTCAGTTAGGTAATAATGGGGTCGCGGTTTTGATACATTCCAGATATCCTTTCAAAATACACAGCCACTGTGCCATTCCCGACCGTTAGCCCGACCTTGTATGAAAGGGCTGATATCCATGAGTTTATTTATTTATTTATTGGTGTTTAAGGTCACATACTTATGCACAATGGCTAATCGTGACCGTGACAGTTTTACGGGTGGAGGAAGCCGGAGTACCCGGAGAGAACCACCGAGCAACGACGAGGAGCTGTCAGCTCTCCAACATCGTAACTCTGAACTCTGTACCGCAGCACAGGCAGGGTTAGATTGGTTGAAGACATGCGCACCATCGACGTGCAGTACGCCTCAGTACACAGCGTCATCGTGCCCCCATGTAGGCAATCAGGGTGAAGTGTCTTGCCCAAGGACACAACGCGGTTGCCGCAGGTGGGATTCGAACCGAGGACCTCTCGGCTTGCAGCCTGCACCTCTACCAACTGAGCCACCGCGCCCCCGATATCCATGAGATGGAATATGAACCTCTGTAGCTGGAATTCTTATGTCAGGAGTGACTTCGACCGTCAATTTGGTGATAATTGGGGTCACGGTTTTGATACATTCCCGATATTCGTCCGAAATACACAGCCACTGTGCCATACCCGACCGTTAGCCCTACATTGTATGACAGGGCTGATATCCCTGAGATGGAATATGAACCTCGGTAGCTGAAATTCTTTTGTCAGGGGTGACTTCAGCCGTCAGTTTGGTGATAATTGGGGTCACGGTTTTGATACATTCCTGATATCCGTTCAAAATACACAGCCACAGTTCCATACCCGACCGTTTGCCGACGTTGTATGACAGGGCTGATTTCCCTGAGATGGAATATTAACCTCGGTAGCTGAAATTCTTATGTCAGGGGTGAGTACAGCCGTCATTTTGGTGATGATGTGGTCACGGTTTTAATACGTTCCCGAAATCCGTTCAAAATACACAACCACTGTGCCAAACCCGACCGCTTGGCCGACGTTGTCCATCAGGGCTGATATCCCTGAGATGGAATATGATCCTCGGTAGCTGAAATTTTTATGTCGGGGTGAGTACAGCCGCCAGTTTGGTGATAATTGGGTCACGGTTTTGATACATTCCCGAAATCCGTTCAAAATGCACAGCCACTATGCCAAACCCGACCGTTAGGCCGACGTTGTCCCACAGGGCTGATATCCCTGTGATGGAATATGAACCTCGGTAGCTGAAATTCTTATGTCAGGGGTGACTACAGCCGTTAATTTGGTGATAATCGGGCTCCTGGTTTTGATACATTCCCGATATCCGTTCAAGATACACAGCTACTGTGCCATACCCGACCGTTAGGCCGACATTGTATGACAGGGCTGATATCCCTGTGGTGGAATATGAACCTCGGTAGCTGAAGTTCTTATGTCAGTGGTGACTACAGACGTCAATTTTGTGATAAGGCGGTCACGGTTTTGATACATTCCCAAAATCCGGCGGAAACACACACCCACTGTGCCATTCCAAACCTTTAGCCCGACAATGTCTGACTGGGCTGATATTCCCGAGAATGAATATCAACCTCGGTAGCCGAAATTCTCAAGTCAGGGGTCTTTACCGACGTCAGTTAGGTAATAATGAGGTCACGGTTTTGATACATTCCCGATATTTTTCAAAACACATAGCCACTGTGCCATTACCGACCGTTAGCCCGACATTGTATGAGAGGGCTGATATCCCTGAGAGGGAATATGAACCTCGGTAGCTGGAATTCTTATGTCAGGGGTGACTACAACCGTCAATGTGGTGATAATTGGGGGTCACGGTTTTGATTTATCCCCGATATTCGTCCAAAATACACAGCCGTTTGTGCCATTCCCGACCGTTAGCCCGGCATTGTATGAGAGGGCTGATATCCCTGAGAGGGAATATGAACCTCCGTGGCTGGAATTCTTTTGTCAGGGGTTACTACGACCGGCAATTTGGTCATAAGTGAATGACGGTTTCGATACATTCCCAAAATCCGGCGGAAATTCACAGCCACTGTGCCATTCCAGACCTTTAGCCCGACAATGTCTGACAGGCTTGATGTGCTCGAGAACGAATATCAACCTCCGTAGCCGAAATTCTCAAGTCAGGATTCTCCACCGGCGTCAGTTAGGTGATAGCGGGGTCACATTTTTGATGCATTCCCGATATTCGTCAAAAATGCACAGCCACTGTGCCATACCCGACCGTTAGGCCGACGTTGCATGGCAGGGCTGATATCCCTGAGATGGAATATGAACCTCGGTAACTGAAATTCTTATGTCAGGGTGACTACAGCCGTTAATTTGGTGATAATCGGGCTACGGTTTTGATACATTCCCGATATCCGTTCAAGATACAGAGCTACTGTGCCATACCCGACCGTTAGGCCGACATTGTATGACAGGGCTGATATCCCTGTGGTGGAATATGAACCTCGGTAGCTGAAATTCTTATGTCAGTGGTGACTACAGACGTCAATTTGGTGATAAGGCGGTCACGGTTTTGATACATTCTTTATATCCGTTCAAAATACACAGCCACTGTGCCATACCAGACCGTCAGTCCGACGATGACTGAAAGGGCTGAAATCCCTGAGATGGAATATGAACCTCGGTAGCTGAAATTCTTATGTCAGGGGTGACTACAGCCGTCAATTTGGTGATAATTGGGATCACGGTTTTGATACATTCCCGATGTCCGTTCAAAATACACAGCCACTGTGCCATACCCGACCGTTAGGCCGACATTGTATGACAGGGCTGATATTCCTGAGGTGGAATATGAATCTTGGTAGCTGAAATTCTTATGTCAGATGTCATGGGTGACTACAGCAGTCAATTTGGTGATACTCGGCTCACGGTTTTAATACATTCTCAAAATCCGGCGGAAACACACAGCCACTGTGCCATTCGAGGCTTTTAGCCCGAGAATGTCTGACAGGGCTGATTTTCCCGTGAATGCATATTAACCTTGGTAGCCGAAATTCTCAAGTCAGGGGTCACTACCGACGTCAGTTAGGTAATAATGGGGTCACGGTTTTCATACATTCCCGATATCCGTTCAAAATACATAGCCACTGTGCCATTCCCGACCGTTAGCGCGACATTGTATGAGAGGGCTGATATACATGAGAGGGAATATGAACCTCGGTAGCTGGAATTCTTATGTCAGGGGTGACTACGACCGTCAATTTGGTAATAATTGGGGTCACATTTTGATACATTCCCAATATTTGTCCAAAATACACAGCCACTGTGGCATACCCGACCATTAGGCCGAGGTTGTCTGACAGGGCCGATACCCCCTAGATGGAATATGAACCTCGGTAGCTGAAATTCTTATGTCAGGGGTGACTACAGCCGTCAATTTGGTGATAATTGGGGTCACGGTTTTGATACATTCCCTATATCCGTTCGAAATACACAGCCACTGTTCCATACCCGACCTTTTGCCGACGTTGTATGACAGGGCTGATATCCCTGAGATGGAATATGAACCTCGGTAGCTGAAATTCTTATGTCAGGGGTGACTTCAGCCGTCAGTTTGGTGATAATTGGGGTCACGGTTTTGATACATTCCTGATATCCGTTCAAAATACACAGCCACAGTTCCATACCCGACCGTTTGCCGACGTTGTATGACAGGGCTGATTTCCCCGAGATGGAATATTAACCTCGGTAGCTGAAATTCTTATGTCGGGGTGAGTACAGCCGTCATTTTGGTGATGATGTGGTCACGGTTTTAATACGTTCCCGAAATCCGTTCAAAATACACAACCACTGTGCCAAACTCGACCGCTTGGCCGACGATTCAGATAGGAAATTTACAACTGAAAACAGGAAAATAATTTTCATTTTTGTTTACAATGGCATATCGTAGAAGTGAAATTGAAAAAAGTGTGTGCAATGTAACTTCCGCTTCTATTGTTTGTCATAGAAACGGTGGGAAAAAGTGTCAAAATAAACAACTGATCATTTTGTCAAACGAAATAATATCAAAATACAGTTTGAGCAATAAATTTAATGACGTGAGAAGCGATTATCTTCCTCCCCATCGAAAAAAAAAATGTTTCACGTGGTATTGATTTCGAAATGGAAGTCACAAAATTACATGACTTGAAAATGAATTATTCAAAGTTATGAGAATGCGTGGGTTTTTCTGCACATATCGTCGCCATTGTAGCCGAGTTATTGTTAATTAAACAATATACCTTCAATAATTATTGACGATCTTCTGATGATTCACAAAGTGTCCACCAAAATGTGTCGATAACGAATATCTGTTTGGAACGTCCGTTCAGGTGAAGCTGTATCTGTGAATATGTTTTCTGCCATCCAAGGGAGATTATACAATTTGTCATCCCGAATATCGGTCCAAGCGTAACCTGGTATCTCATCACCAGTACCACAATATTAACGCATGTATCAAACTCCTCTATTTCAAATTTTGGATCTATCAACCATATCTTAAAATTCGGTACCGACCTGGGAAATTCCTGATAGGTATGGGCGAATTTAAGGTGGCGTTATTGATGCCAACGCCATTAAAACTAAATGACGTCAAATTCTCATTAAATTTTAGTATGTGGTACAGCTCTAAAAAATAGGAGATACCTGTTTTTAGCTTTTCGACCTATCAACCATTTTTCGACGTCTTTACGTCAATTGAAGTTTTAGCACTTTTTGGCGTTTATAATCTAAAAGGCCAAAACGACGATGTGCACAACTCCCACGTTACAATATATACAACTATAATCTTCGTGACCCATTTCACCGTTATGAGATCTAGTGTACATCAATTTAGTATTTTCAAATTTCATCATTTGCATAAAACAACGTCAGTTTTAACGTTTTTTATTATTCTTTTAATATGAACGCCTGTATCCAACCTTCGTATTGTACTTTTTGGATATATCATTTCCAACTAACACCATACCTAAAAATTGGATACGACCTTAGGAATTCTCAATAGTAATGGCCGAAATTTGAGTGACGTTATTGACATCAAAGCCATTAAAAATTAAATGACACCGGATTCTCTTTAAATTTTAGAATGTAGTAGAGCTCTAAAAATTAGGAGATACCTGTTTTTTATTGTTTTTTATTTTATTTAGCCCAATGTTGACGTTTTTACGTCAAATGAAGGTTTAGGACATTTTGGTTTTTATAAACTAAAAGGCTAAAACGGAGACACACATTCCACATTCACATTCCAGTACATATACAGTATTACTAACAGCAAACAGGTCAATTAGAGATGCAGATGATTCGGTAAAGCATGTTGGCTCTTCCACAAGCTGTCTAAGATTGAAATAATTACTTAGTTCCTGGAAGCGACCCTTGGGAGAACCATATTGGTTGTCGTTGAAGTCACCAGTAATAATTATGTCTGAAATTAAGGTATCTTTGGCTTTGTCAATAGACGCCGTAATTTTATCCCAAACATCTGAGGGACTATTGGGTGGGCGGTAAAATATTCCTAGCAGCAGCGACTTACCATGGGTCATGAACACTTCAGCCCAGATACACTCAATGTCATTCACCTCAAGATCAGTTCTATGCCGAAAGCACAACCCGTCCTTCACGTAGAGGGCAACCCCCTCCCCTCGACAAACGGTTAAACCGTACGGGTTCTTGGAAACCATGGATCATAATATCTGATGTTAGGTCCGAGCATTGAAGCCAGGTCTCAGTGAATGCTAAGATATCATGGGAAAATGATTCACACTCTATTATGTCTACTTTAGGCTTCAGGCTTTGGATGTTCAGATGAAAGATTTTTAATGCATCGGGGGTATTTTCTGTGTTCACAGGGCCTGGTCCAGGGTTTGATTCAATGTCTCCAGACAATAACAAAACCACAGCCGATACCAATATAAAATAACAGATGGTTGAAGTAGATGGCGTTGCAGCTGGTATGTTTGATGTCGGTCGGAGTTTGGGTCTTTCAACATTTGTATAAAGATCATTACTGCATTGGTAGCATTGGATAAATTTGTTGAATAAAAGATGAAACAGGGCTGATGTCACAGTAAGGCTGACCTGAACCTCAACACGCATACACCACATGTAAAGATGCGCAAGAGCACAAAGGGACTGATGTTTTGTTAGTCTTCTTTTCAGACCGCGAGCATAAACTACAGTATTGAATGTACCAATCTGGGCGCGATAAGACTCAAGACTATACATTACGTAATCTGTGGGTGGTAATATACAGGTATCCATAATGCCCAGCGGTTGGCAACTTTCAATGACAAGATCATTCTACAGTGGTACGAATTAAATTCAGGTCGTTTTGTATGAGAGTTTGGAAGAAAGTGGATAGAATAACCTAGAAGAGAAATATAACAGAAAATGGTAAAGAGAAATGGAGAAGAGATATTGGAAAAGCAATTCATGTGATGATGTGAACTACTTACTCAAAGTCAAACTACATAAATCTCTAAGCGGATATTACAAGCAGAATATTGGACAAAGAGAGCAAAGCAAAGGGGAAGACGAAATAAATTAAAAGGAAATAATATTTGTGGAGATAATAATTGTGGTATTTCTGCTTGGTGCAGGATTTATATAAACACATGTGCCCATACACACATGCATACATACATAGACATACACATGTATGTATACGTACACACGCGTGCGCATGCATGCACATACATATCGAATTCGAACTGAAATCTGGAATTTCAGCACATATATACACTCACCTAGATGTACATACATGTACATATACACGTACGGTATATTATTTCTATATATATCCACTCCCAAGAAGGTAACACACAAAGAAGATCAGCGTTCGGTAGTGCGTTTGATTGAGCAGGATCCATCAGGGTTGGTGTACCACTAGCAAGCTTTGTTTTTGGTTCTAAGAATAAAATCAATAGGAAAAATGGAAACCCTTCTGGCGCGAAAATCGAAAGTTGTCAGAAGGGGATACCTGTTGTGCTGGCGTGGTACCGAACAAGTGGATCCACCCTATATCTTTGTTGTGAGGTTAATCCATCTTGCAACAGATAAGTTTCCATAGGAAGACAATAAAATGGTAATGATTGTGATGTTGGTAATAATGATAATAATAATTCCAATGCCAAGCGGTTCACACAGATCGGAAAATCATGACTGATAGCGCTAAGATGACATCGGAGGAATCGAACATAGAAAACTATAATGATAATTGTGATAGTAATAATTGTAATAATAAAAAAGGCCCTGCGAACCGGGAATTTCTATTCGAATCGAATCTCGAAACGAATCATGTCAGAGATTCGCGAACCGAATCACATTTTGAATTGAATTGGCATGCTTCACAGACACTGAGATTTACTACCGATAACAGTCGTCTGAAGACATTTGTAAAAAGTGCACTTTGCGTAGAATAGAGCGATTTGGTGAGCACGGGGCGGCATGAAAGATTCGAGAGGATTCAATGTCCTGGGTTCGGAACCGAATCGAATCGAATCATGATTCGAATTTCGAATATTCGCACGGCCCTAAATGGTAATCCTAATGAAGTCGCTTGCAAGACGGATGGAGATAAGGGTGTCCCAGTTGGTATTGGTTGATGAATCATGCTCAACTGTCGGAGAAGTTATTAAATGGGGCAATTATTAAGAAACTAATATGCTGTATCCAATAAATGTTGGATTCCCATAGTTACCATGTATATATTTGACAAGGATAAATCAATAACACAGACGATAATGATGTTGATTGGTCGGGACTTTAAAACATTTCAGTTTGTTTTGGGGAAAATAGAAACTGGAATTAGATATTCACACATTCCAGTTTTGACAGAAATGACTTTTTGATGAAGTCGAGTCGGAGAGGAGCAGGTGGAGAATTTCAGCCTATTCGTTGAAATCGCCATTGTGAGTTAATTAGATTCAATTTGTGTCACAAAAATCCAGCTCATGATCCCACATTAGGGCGAGCTCGATGAGCTCACCCCAATGAGGGGGGGGGGGGGGGGGCATTGTTCTCTCTCGAATGCGCCGTTTTTAGATTTTAAATTTTCTACCTTTATCCAAAAGAGTGTCATTTTTGGGGGGGGGGGGAGGGGGGTTGTATTAGTCTCAACGATTGATTTTCAGCCCCATTTTACGGCTCATCCTGAAATTCTAGAATTCTAATCTCTGCAAAAAACTATCTAAAAATGTAAACCCAACTACCAGACTTATGAACGGAAATGGTGGCACTAGCCGAACTTCCCAGTGACATTAAGGAGAGTCAAGAACCAAAAATTTAAAGTTTGTCTGATTTGGAGGAAGTACGTTGCAGAGCTGAAAAATTAACATATAGCTGTTTCGTTCGATTTAACGCCATTTCTGACGTTTTTAGTTAGTTAAATTTTTTTCAGTTTTGTCAATTTTAGGCTCAAAACGTCATTTTGATGAAAAACGGTTTTTTGAACATTAAAATGTCTCATATATACAGAGGGGCTTTGATCTAAAAGTTTGGATATTCATCCTCCCATTAAAAGCATTTCACCCGACGGAAAAAGTTCTAGGCGCAACGACACCCGGTGGATCATTACATCCGTAACTCCTGAACTTACAGCCATAAAAACATCAAAAAACACCGAAAAATGCCTCAAAATTAAATTTCTCTGGATAAAGTTGAAATCAAGTGACATTTTTGTTCATTTTAGTTCAAGTGACATTTTAGAACGTAATTTTGTAAATACAGAGCTGAAAAAAATTTGAAAATCGATCTCCAAATACCGGCGATATAACAAAACTTTCATCGGACGTAAGTAGGTAATAAAGGCGGATTCAGAATCACTTGTACACGATTTCGTACATGTACACGTACATCGATGTACACCTCTATAGGATTCAGTGTTAAAATCGTGTACAGGTACACGATTTGTCGTTTTTTATGGTGATACAGAATCCGCAAACCCACTGCCACGTTTTCTCAGATCACACATTTAACGTTGAAATACCCATTGACGAACGTGTACATTCTACACGTCGCTCAAGAGTGAAAAAAAATGTATAAAATTTTAAGAAAAATAAGGTGTACTGTCTGATACAGAATCCGCAAATGGGTTTCCCTCATAGGATTCAGTGTTAAAATCGCGAGCAAAAAACGTGTTGCTGTTTCTGTATCAGCATCAAAAAGTGGTTTGCGGATTCTATATCATCCGTATCTGTACACGATTTTAACACTGAATCCCTATGTAGGCGTACACGGAAACCCATTTGCGGATTCTACATCAGAAAATCGACTTATGTACGACACATGGAAAAGAGGTGATACCGAACCCGCAAACCCACTGCCACGATGAGAGTAAAAACTGACACTCATGTTTTTTGTTCTGGTGTGAATGAAGGTTTTCGTTCAAAAGAGTCGACTATAAACATGAGTGTCAGTTTTTGTTTCTGGTGTGAATGAAGGTTTTCATTCAAAAGAGTCGACTATAAACATGATGAGTGTCAGTTTTTGTTTCTGGTGTGAATGAAGGTTTTCGTTCAAAAGAGTCGACTATAAACATGAGTGTCAGTTTTTGTTTCTGGTGTGAATGAAGGTTTTTGTTCAAAAGAGTCGACTATAAACATGAGTGTCAGTTTTTATTCTGGTGTGAATGAAGAGTCGACTATAAACATGAGTGTCAGTTTTTGTTTCTGATGTGAATGAAGGTTTTCGTTCAAAAGAGTCGACTATAAACATGAGTGTCAGTTTTTGTTCTGGTGTGAATGAAGGTTTTCATTCAAAAGAGTCGACTATAAACATGAGTGTCAGTTTTTGTTTCTGGTGTGAATGAAGGTTTTCGTTCAAAAGAGTAGACTATAAAATATAATCTGTAAAAATAGACATTCATGTTTTGTTTCAATGTAAATGAAAAAAATTGAGTTTAGAAAAATTAGAAAAAATCGGAGGTAAAAAATCGTTTGTTCACGTTTTGTCACTGCTAATTTTGTGAAGTAAATTTTAATAAAACACTTTATAGAATGTTTCATCAAATAAAAAAATAGTTCGTAATTGACACTTATGTTTTTGTTGTGGTGTGAATGAAGGTTTTCGTTTTAATGGATCGTTTTAATAATAGATAATAAAACGCATTTTTTCCACTCAATTAGGTTTGAGTGGTAAATTTTTAATATTTTCGTGATAATGTTCGGAGATGTGAATGAAATCCTTTTAACAGACGTAATTATTCTCAAACGCATTAAATTAGAAACCGGTTTCTTTATGTGCTAAAATTTTTAAACTTTTTTCAAAGTTTTCTCAATTCAACATTGAGTGAATGATTTTGAGATATGAATGAAATCCTTTTAACAGACGTAATTATTCTCAAACGCGTTAAATCAGAAACTGGTTTGTTATGTGCTAAAACTTTCAAACTTTTCAAGTTTTCCCAGTTCAACACTGAGTTGAGATATGAATTTTTTAGCTATTATATTAAAGACAGAAGATTTTTATTTACTTAAAACATAAAAAAATAATTATACATTTAATTTTGAAAATAATAAATAACTCACATTAGCATACTCAAAGGAACATTAATAATTTAAAAACGAAAAATGTTTTTACAAATGGATGCTAAACGTCGAGATCAAATTTTAAACGAATATGAACGTGCCAAGAAGAGCATTCAATCGGCTGACAGAAGCAGATATCTCGGAGAGATGGAACTCAGACGCGAAACCACAAAAATATATAGAGATAGCTGAAGAATTGAGACCCATAAAAGAGAGTTCTTTGAGAATGGATTCGTTGCCCGGTAGTTTTGGAAATCAGTATTCCTTTCAATCTACACCGGATTACGTTCCCACAGGGATTCAAACCGACGTGAGCGACGATACAGCTTCGACTATCACCACTGATAGCGTCGCGTTGTCTGAGGATGGCGGTAAGAGAGATCTGTTGTATGGAATTTATAAGGATTCTGACGGTAGAACTTTTGTAGGCAGCACAGAAGTGGAAATGGATGATGAAGATATAACTGTCGGTTTGAATAAGTATAAAATAACTGATGGACTGCGCAAATTGCTCCTTTTCGACAAGCCTGGAGATTACACGGAACAGGATTTTGACAATTACGGCAACATTCTGGTTCAGACCCACGCCATGCTGAGAAATAACGATGCCAGAGAGACGAGACCCAAAGCCAACAGAGGTTACAAGTGAACGAAAGTGGTGAAACCCATATGGGATATGAATAAGAAGTTCGTCGAATCAGTGACTGGTAAAGGGGTGAAAACCACTTTTCTTCCGAGCGATTCTGACGCTCTGTCTCAGAGATTGAGATTGTTGATGGCGAGTAGATGCGCTGGTAACACAGGATTACATAATGAGATAGTTAGCATATGTGACGAATTGTTAAGACAGAAGGTTTTGAATAAAAAACATTATAAAAGGCTGATGAACGAATTGAAGGATTGATGTATATAATAAGTAGAGAGAAACAAACAAACAAACAAAAATATATAAAATAAAAACAGTAAATTTTTACACTAGAATAATAAAAGAATTTAAACAACAAACGATTTACCAGTGAAAACCAAAATATATTATAAAATAAAAATATGTTGGTGATAAAGAACAGGGGATTCGTCAGAACTTACGTTCAAGGCGGTTCTGGCATCGTCGATTCTATAATGCGAGCGTTCACGAGCGATGTGGGTAGAAAACTCGCATCGACCGCGTTTGAGGTCGGTAAGAAGACGGCTTTGGATGCTGGTAAGAAAGCCGCTTCTGAAGCCAGTGGTAGGACGCTTCTGTGGCTGGCAAGAGGGCAGCTGACGCGTTGATCGACAAGTTGATCAGTCCACCGGCGAAGCGAGCTGCATTAGAGCGAACGCTGAAAAGTTGGAAAGATTTTAAGGATGCTGTGGTACCCATACAAGATTTACCCAAAATGACGAGTGGATCCGGATTGAAGAGAACTCGTGACGGTGTAATATAAATAAAAAATAATATTAAAAAAACTGAGTTTGAAAAAAACATAAAAATTGTGTTTGAAAAAAATCTAAAATAACAAACAAAAAAATAAAAAAAACAAAGATGAACATTAAAGATATGTGTTGGAACGACGGCGCGACCAAGAGGTCGAATAACGAATTCTTTCCCAAAAGCATAAGAGGCTTGATAGTGGGAAAATCGAATTGTGGAAAGACCAATCTGTTGATGAATCTGTTGTCCCGACCCGACTGGTTGGATTACGACAGATTGTTTGTGTTTGGCAAGAGCTTGTTTCAACCTGAATACAGATTGCTTCGAGAGTGCATGGATCGTAGATTGCCCAAGGACGTCATAGCCAGAATCTTTGACAGTAGGGAGGAATTCGACAAAAGTGAAGCTCCTCTTTCGACCATTTTGGACGGTGCAGCAATGGAATTGATGAAGAGAAATGCATCTTCAAACGTCGAGTGTCGATTTTATGAGAACGCTAGTGACGTTCCGGATCCTAGAGAATTGAAATCGGAAGATAAGAATCTCATGAATTTCGACAATCTGCTTTTGGAGAGACAGAACCGATGCGAATCGTATTACGTTAGGGGTCGACACAGCAACGTGGACTGCTTCTACCTGTCGCAGAATTATTTTCGATTGCCCAGACAGACGATAAGGGAGAACGCTAATTTTCTATGTCTCTTTCGCCAAGATCTCAAGAATCTCAATCACATCTACGGCGATCACGTCGCAAACGACATGAGCTTGGCGGAATTCAGGAGATTCTGCAAGAGGGTTTGGGATGGAGGACTTTACAATTTCGTCGTGATCGATTTGACTAGCGAATTTAATCGCGGAAAATATTGGTGCGGATTTGACAAGTTTTATGTTTCTGATGATAATAAGGTAGAGCGTGAAAATAAAAAAAAAAATAGAAAATACTCAATCTTCAAATAACTTAGTTTTGAAAAAATAAAAATTAAATTAAAATATAATGTTCGAACAAGGAGAATTGTTAGAATGGATAGCTGAGAATACGGCTGCAAAACAATCCATTCAAATCGTGGTGAGTGGCGATTCGACTCGATGAAATTCGAACCTTCCATCGAATTGAATAGAGAGAAAAGATACGAGATGGCATTGGTGAATCTGGAGACTTATTATTCCTTTCCCAACGTCACCGAAAAGAATAACTCGTTCAAGTATTCCGACGGAGTGGATTGGTTGGAGATTCGAATTCCCAAAGGAAGTTACGACATAGACGATTTGAACAATTACATTCAGACGCGAATGAAGACGGATGGAAAGGGAAGCAACAAGATCAGACTCGCTCCCAATCCTAATACCTTACAGACGATGTTGGATTTGGAAGATAATTTTCGAGTGGATTTCAATACGGATGATTCTATAGGCAAGATGTTGGGATGCGGCATCTGAAAATACGGTTGACATTCTCACAGTCAATAGCATTCTGGTGAACATGGATGTGATTGCTGGAAGCTACGTGAATGGTAGCGCTCAACTGACGATCTATTCCTTCTTTCCAAACGTGTTGCCGGGTTATAAGATCATGGAGCGACCTCGAAATTTAGTTTATCTACCAATGATTTTAGACACGTTGTATAGTCTCAAAACCACGTTGACGGATCAAAATGGTGAACTGCTAGATCTTCGCGGAGAGAGGGTGATGATACGATTTCACATAAGAGAAATATAAAAGCAAAAAAAAAAAAAAATATTGTGTATATATATAAATAACAAAAATAAAATAAACGCAATATTAATTTTACAAACATTATTTAATATATATAATTATCATTAAAACAAGAAAACAATTGAAGAAAATATATTTTAAAAAAAAGAATTATGACACAATACGTGGTTAAAAACGTGAACATATCCGTAGGACAGAAGGAGAAACTTAGGAGAGCATTAACAACTCGAGGCGAGGCGGTGAGATTCAAATTCACTCACGAAGATCTGACGAGTGGTGGTCAGGATTCGATCGCCTGGACCAGAAGTCAAATCAAAAGGATGGAGAAAGCGATTCCTGATGGAAGAGGGTTGATGGTGAGATTAAGTCCCACTCAATTGAGATACAATTTGAGAATGAAAGGCGGTTTCCTACTGCTATTGGCAGGAATCGCCGCAAAAGCATTACCCTTCGCCGCAAAGGCATTACCCTTTCTCGGAAAGACTCTCGGCGTGGGAGCTCTCACGGGACTCGTGAGTTCGGCAGCTGAGAAATTAATGGGTGGCAGCGGACTGTTTTTGAAGAAGGGAGGAGCCGTGTGTCGCGTCCACGTAGATGACAGCGGTAAAGGATTGTATCTAGAACCCGTTAGAGGTGACAACTTTTTGAGTGGAAACGGTCTCTATCTGAAGAGTGGACAGAACGTTGAGCGACTTGGCAAGGGTTTGTTGTTTGGTGAGAATTCGCCGTTTAAGAATATACCGATTTTGAATATGTTATTATAATATAAAACAAGAAGGACGCCAACGCCCTATAGCTCACCAACATTCCTCTTTGATAGTAACTTTGGCAAACACAAGAACTGTATCAAACAGGCTCATAACATGCGACAAAGCTTACCTAAACACAACCTCTTTAGGTAAGCTCTGTCGCATGTTATGAAACTGACATAAACACTAAGTTAAACATGAAATACTGAGCTAAACAGAAAACTAAACGCAACTAAAAATGTCAAGAAAAATGTTTAAAATGCAGGGTATGAAGGGTTAATCATGGAACAATGATACTGAGGAACATGTATGATGAATATAAGTGCCATGGGAAGAGAAGGAGCACAGCAGCTGACCTAAACACTTAGTTAAACATGAAATTCTGAGCTAAACAGAAAACTAAACGCAACTAAAAATGTCAAGAAAAATGTTTCAAATGCAGGGTATGAGGGGTTAATCATGGAACAATGATACTGAGGAACATGTATGATGAAAATAATTGCCATGGGAAGAGAAGGAGCACAGCAGCTGGCCTAGACACTAAGTTAAGCATGAAATTCCGAGCTAAACAGAAAACTAAACGCAACTAAAAATGTCAAGAAAAATGTTTAAAATGCAGGGTATGAAGGGTTAATCATGGAACAATGATACTGAGGAACATGTATGATGAATATAAGTGCCATGGGAAGAGAAGGAGCACAGCAGCTGACCTAAACACTAAGTTAAACATGAAATTCCGAGCTAAACAGAAAACTAAACGCAACTAAAAATGTCAAGAAAAATGTTTAAAATGCAGGGTATGAGGGGTTAATCATGGAACAATGATACTGAGGAACATGTATGATGAAAATAATTGCCATGGAAAGAGAAGGAGCACAGCAGCTGACCTAAACACTAAGTTAAACATGAAATTCCGAGCTAAACAGAAAACTAAACGCAACTAAAAATGTCAAGAAAAATGTTTAAAATGCAGCGTATGAGGGGTTAATCATGGAACAATGATACTGAGGAACATGTATGATGAATATAAGTGCCATGGGAAGAGAAGGAGCACAGCAGCTGACCTAAACACTAAGTTAAACATGAAATTCCGAGTTAAACAGAAAACTAAACGCAACTAAAAATGTCAAGAAAAATTATTAAAATGCAGGGTATGAGGGGTTAATCATGGAACAATGATACTGAGGAACATGTATGATGAATATAAGTGCCATGGGAAGAGAAGGAGCACAGCAGCTGACCTAAACACTAAGTTAAACATGAAATTCCGAGCTAAACAGAAAACTAAACGCGACTAAAAATGTCAAGAAAAATGATTAAAATGCAGGGTATGAGGGGTTAATCATGGAACAATGATACTGAGGAACATGTATGATGAATATAAGTGCCATTGGAAGAGAAGGAGCACAGCAGCTGACCTAAACATTAAGTTAAACATGAAATTCCGAGCTAAACAGAAAACTAAACGCAACTAAAAATGTCAAGAAAAATGATTAAAATGCAGGGTATGAGGGGTTAATCATGGAACAATGATACTGAGGAACATGTATGATGAATATAAGTGCCATTGGAAGAGAAGGAGTACAGCAGCTGACCTAAACACTTAGTTAAACATGAAATTCTGAGCTAAACAGAAAACTAAACGCAACTAAAAATGTCAAGAAAAATGTCTAAAATGTAGGGTATGAGGGGTTAAATCATGGTAAAATGATAATAATCATCATATAGCAGCATTATAAAAGCCATGATATGGAAACAGGGCGAATAAGTGACCTAAACAGAAGCTTTAACATTATTGGACACGTACGCTGACGCCGACGCTGACGCCGACGCCGACGCCGACCGATCGAGCCATTCCATAAGCTCACACAACTAAAGTTGGTGAGCTAAAAATGATATAATTATATAAAATATAAATCATAGAAAGTATAAAATAATATATAAAATGGATAAAAAGGTGGAAAAACAATTAGACAATAATGATGAATATCGTGAGATAGAGTGCGAAAAAGATGTGGAAAAACGATTAGACGCTAATGATGGATATCTTAGGAAAGAAGTGATAAAGGAGTTAAATAAAGATCTTGATATGCGGTTGAAATTTAAAAGAATGAGACGTTTTCCACCATTACCACTATCTTCTGAAGAGAATGGTAATGATGCGAGTGTTACCAAGAGATGCACACCATTCGTTCCTATTTATGATTCGGATAAACAAATGTGTTGTTATAAAAACGTAGCATATCACAAAAAAAAAAGAAAAGAAAAGAAGAATCAACGCTGAAATTTAAGAAAAAAGGAAACGTTATTATAATATATGGGTAATAGTGAAGAAGGAAAACAAAAAAAAAAAAAAAAAAAGTAATGAGATCTAAAGATGATCCCATTACTTTTTTTTTTCCTTCTTCTTCATTAAAAATCAATCTCTCTATTGTTTATATTTCCAAGTCCGTTATTAGCATGTTGACACTTGTTTCTTCTCCTTTTTCGAAAATGTGTTGAATGTTTATCTTTACTTTTTTGAGTTTTTTTACATCGGTGAACTCGCTCTCACCACCCAATTTGTTCACGAGTTCGAGAGAGATATTTGGATATATGTAACTTCCATAGAACAACGTCAAATCGTTCTTGTCGAATTCTCGAACTTTGGCGATGGCGATTTTCTGTAGATCGCTTTGGTACTCGTAAAACAAATCAAGCGTGGCTTCGTCCAATTTCAAAGGCATGTGATATTTGTCATGTTTGTGCTCTAAGCCCTTCGTCTCGACCTCGTTCAATTCGATGGAATCGTGTCATTGTAATCTAAAGATTTTAAAACCGAATTTCTTACACGTTTTGTCTCGTTTCAATTTCAATTTGCATCTTTTAGGTGTTGTTGTCATGATCGATTATTTGTTTTTTTGTTTTATGAATTCTTGCAAATAATGTATATTTTAAATTTTGTATTTAAATAATAATTTGTTAAAAAAGTTTGGTTTTTTTTTTACTCTTTATATATATATAAAAAAGTTGTTTTTTTTTAATTTTTAATTTTCTTTAATGTAAAATTTTTTTTTTGTAAAAGTTTTTTTCTCTTTATATATAAATAAAAAGTTGAATTTTAACATCCTTTTTTTCTCGTATTAATTCAATTTTTTTCACGTTAAGGAACATAAACAAATTGATTAATTTCATCAAAAAAAAAAATAAATAAATTTTCACATTAAAGAAAAAATTGAAATTAAAAAAAAATCTTTTTTATATATAAAGAGTAAAAAACAAAACTTTTTAACAAATTATTTTAATATAAAATTCGAAAAAAAATATTCTTACAAATGGAGCAAACAAATAAAAAAATGGAAAATTTAAATGAGAAAACCGTACCTCAGTTAAACGAGATTTGTAAACTATTAAAAATTCCACATTTCAGAAATCATAGAACTAAATAAAAAAAAATTGAAGTCATACAGGAATATTTTCGAAATGCTAAAAGAGCAAACAAAATGTCGATAGCAATGACGTCAAAAAATGTATCGGTTGTGAAAAATGAGAAGAAGAAAAAGATAGTAAAAGGAATCGAAATGCCAACGTCAAAAAAAACCAAAAACGTTTCGATTGTGAAAAATAAGAAGATGACTAAACGAAAAGCCGTTGAAGAACTTCAAGTTTCAAAAGAAAAGAAAAGAAAAACTAAAACGAAAACGAGTGATGCACTTCAGATTCTAGACAAACGAGATATATTGAGCAAAATTCGACACGCAATCAACGAAGGGAAAGGAGAAGAATATGTAGCATGACTCATCACAGAACTATTCCAATCGAAGCCCTAGAATGGGAGAGTGCGATCAAAGGCATTTTTAAAACTTTCGACGTGGTTCCCTTGTTCAAGAAAATCGATCCGAAATTGTTCATGGAACGGGTGAAGAAAAAAGTATTGAATTTGTTTCATGAACACATGAACGTGGGACTAAAAATTAATATGATACTCCATTGCGTGATGAATAAAATCGATGTGAAGTCCGGTGAGAGCATCGTAAAAAATGCATATTTCAGATTCAACGTCGAACCCGTATTTCGAGGTTCAGATTTATCGGACGTTTTCAAAAAGATGAAAGACAAGATGTTGACGTCTCTCGTGAATTATCAACATGAAGGTAGTAATTGGACGTTCGATGAGGTGTTGAAACTCGAAATTCATATAACTGAAAACGATTCGTTGAAAGGATTTTCACATGTGAAATTACCGTATTTCTTAGCTAAAAAACACTCCGTGGTCAACGTGAGAAATAAAGATGATCAGTGTTTTAAATGGGCAGTCACCTCCGCTTTATACCCTGTCAAAATGAATTCTGATAGAGTTTCTTGTTACGAGGAGACTTCTAAAAATCTTGGACCGGGGTGACTTTTCCAACAGAGTTAAAACACATCGAACATTTCGAGGCTCAAAATCCCACCGTAGCAGTGAATGTCTTGGGATACGACAATGAAAAACGAACGATCTATCATCTCAGATAGACTTTGTATCTCAAAAGAGAAAAGATGATTATTTTATTATTGATTTCGAATGGTGACAATCATCATTATTGTTGGGTTAAACATCTGAGCCAATTACTGTCGAGACAAAATAATAAACATAAAGGAAAGATATGTTTATGTTGCAACTGCATGAACATGTTTCAGAGTGAAAAATCGTTAGCGAAACATCAGGAATATTGCAACGAAAATCAAGGTGTTGCTGTCGAAATGCCCAAACCCAACACCATCGTGAAGTTTGAAAATCACAATAAAAGGTTAAAAGTATCATTCGTCGTGTATGCCGATTTCAAATGTTTCACCGTGAAAATGAGTTCCTGCCAACCCAACGCTCTTCTTACGTCGAAAGATATCAAAAACACATACCTTCAGGCTATTGCATTTATGTGAAATGCGCTTTTGACTCGCAACACGACATGGGCCCCTTCACCTACATGAAACAGTGCAAAGAAGACGACGTGGCTCAAAGGTTCGTGGAAGAGTTAGAATAAAAAATTCAAATGTTATACGACAAATTCAAAACTCCGGCGAAAATGATCATCACGCGAGAGCAGCAGGACGAAAAGAACAGAGCAACCAAATGTCACATATGCAGACAATTGTTCGATGAGAATTCGGAGGAAAATAAGAAGGTCAGTGACCACGATCATTACACGGGTCTGTATCGTGGTCCGGCTCACAGCAAGTGTAATTTAAAATATCGAGACGCCATTTTCTATCCAGTGATATTTCACAATCTCTCGGGTTATGACAGTCATCTGTTCGGAAAAAATCTCGGCACCTCCCACGAAGAATTAAATTGCATCACGAACAGCGAAGAAAGATACATTTCATTCACGAAATGGAAGCTCATGGAGAAGAAAAGAGTAATCAATGGAGAGATGTTGAAAGAAAAACGAAATTCATTCGTAGAGCCATACGTTTCCTCGACAGTTTTAAATTCATGTTGACCGCTCTGGAAAAATTAGTCGATAACATGAGCAAGGATAAATTTAAAATCATGAGTGAACATTTCGGAGAACGAGTAGACGTCATGTTGAGGAAAGGAGTCTATCCTTATTATTACATGAACGATCTAAAGAGATTCAACGACATCGCACTACCTTCGAAAGAAGATTTTTATTCGAAATTATACGAATCCAACATTTCTGATGAGAATTACGAACACGAAAATCTAGTGGCCGTTCACATGCAAAAGACGCACCTGAAGTTCAACAAACCATATTATCTCAGACCGATTATCTTAGATATCAGCAAGCGATTGATGTACGAGTTTCACTATGATTACGTCAAACGAAAATTTGGTGATAAAGCCAAACCACTGTTCACCGACACGGACAGTTTAGTTTATGAGGTAGAGACAAAAGACATCTACCAAGATATATCTCCGGACGTGGCCACATGCTTTGACACGAGCAATTATCCCATCGATCACCCGTCCAACATTCAATCGAACGACAACAAGAAGGTGTTGGGTAAATTTAAGGACGAGAGCGGAGGTAAACAAATCCTCGAATTCGTGGGCTTGAGACCCAAACTGTATGCTTATCATCTAGAAGACGAAGAGATCAAGAAGTGCAAAGGAGTTAAAGCGTGCGTGGTGAAGAAAAACATCTCTTTCCAAGAGTATAAAGATTGTCTGTTAGGAAGTGGTCCGGTGTATAAGACTATGAAATCAATTCGAAGCGAAAATCACGACTTGTATACCGAAATAGTCAACAAGATTTCGCTGACGGCCGACGACGATAAGAGATTCGTGTTAGATGATAAAATAAGCACTTTGGCACTCGGACATTGGATTTCGGATCTAATTAGAGATGATATGATTGTGGATGATTGGATTCCAGATATGAGTAAGGATGATAGGATTCCAGATATGAGTAAGGATGATAGGATTCCAGAAAATCAAGAGGAATTAGACAGATTCGAGATTATAGAAATCGATAGACACATCAAGAGAGTTGGTTTAAAAAGAAAAATAAAAAAAAAATAAAATAACGTCATTTTAGTGAATTATAATAAAATAAATAAATAAAAAAAAAATATATACATATTTATGAATAAGAAAATAGAGATATCCGTAGAAGGTGTCGTCTTACCTAACAAACCCCTATCCAACATCGATCTGTCGAATGCAGTGAAGGATTTGAAAATCAAAGATTTTCTAGGCGTGTTTTCCAGAGATGCCTTGCCGAAGAGAAGACCTCAACAATCGGAATGCGGAATTTTAAATCTAGACGATTTATCGGGTGAAGGCACTCACTGGGTGGCGTGGTTCAAGAATAGGAAGAAGAATTATTATTTCGACAGCTACGGAATCTCGCCGCCGAAAGAAATAAAGAACTATTTCAACAAATCAATGGTTCGTTACAACACGGAATGAGTGCAATCACCAGTTCGAGTGTTTTGTGGTCACCTGTGTCTCTACGTTCTCAAGAGATGGTCTGAAGGAGATCGGTTTCAAGACATTCTCAATGATTTAAATTAGAGAGAAATTTTTTTTTATAGTATATAAAGATAAAAATTATTTAAAAAAATTTTAATCGAATAAAAACGAAAAATAAAAATAAAATAATTCATTTTTTAATAACTGCGTTTTGAAATATATTTTTTTAAAAACAAAAAATCTCAAAACAACATGCCAGTCGATAAATTTGGTAGAAATGACGACGAAAAAGTCAACCTAAAATGGAAGAGGAAGACGCTCGAAGTCGACCATGCTCACGACGTTGCCAACTTGGACGAACATTACGTTTGGAGATACGAACCTCGAGAGGAACCTTTGAACATGAACGATAAGAAGCTCTACAATCTTCCCGAGCTGATAGATCTCGCAGATGCTGCGACTAAAAAATACGTCGACAGAGGGAACGCCGATTTCGAACGAATCATGCTAGATAATTACGTGGATAAAACCATGACTGACGATCTCGATCTGAAATCTAAACGTTTGGTGAACGTCGCAAATCCTATAGATCCCACGGATGCCACAACCAACAAATATGCAGACGACTCTCACAGAAGATTCAGCGAACACCTGAGAAATAGATATGTTCAGAAAACGATGCTCTCGGAATTGAATGGCAATTCTAACAAGATAACGAACGTGGCCACTCCCACGAATCCCAAGGATGTGGCGACCAAACACTACGTAGATCTGGAACAGAGAAAGTCTGACAGACGAGAAATGAATCGGATCTGAATGAGGGATTCAACAAGATATTGAATCTGTCGAAGGTCGATGACACGGATGCGGACTCAACCATAGTCAACAAGGGCTACGTAGATTCTGCCGTGATATGGTCACAAGAATACGTAGAATCACAAGTGGGCAATCTCTACCTGAACAAACAATCTGGCGGAACCATGGAGGGTGGTATCAACATGAACGGTGAGAATTTATTCGGATGCAATCACGATCCCTAATTCGATTCCAGCGCAGTCAGCAGGAAGTATGTAGACGACAACTCGGTCTGGAGAAAAGGTGACATGATGGAAGGTAAACTAGACATGGGTGGACACGCGCTCACAAATCTACCGGATCCCGTAAACATGACGGATGCCTGCACTCTGATTTTGGTGGTGGAGAAAGTCAAATATACTAGACAATTGATCACCGTGTGGGCCGAGGAGGCCGGCACCTTAGATGAGGGAAAAGCTTAGTGGTCTTTCGGAAATGGAGGTAGTGGATCGAATCATGGTCAGGTGGGATATCCCATGCCATTGGGAGGTGAAATCCTTCGAATGAGTCTGGCTTCCTTGGATTTGAATAACAGAGTGGTTGTCAATCTCATGGTGAATGGAGTAGAGAGTGATAAGAGATACAGCATCGAAAAGACTGAGAATCAACACGCAAATGTTAGCACATTCGACATGCCTCTCAAACTGAATGCCGGAGACAGGATTAATTTCATTATGAAAACCAATAATCCTGAAGCCGCCACTTCCGTGGTGAGTCTACTGATCGAACTAGTTCCTTTGAACAAACAGTGAACGCGTGGAAAATAATTAATTAAAAAAAAATAATGTGTGTTTATTAAAAACAAAAAAAGTAATGAGATTTAGAAAGATATTCAATCTCTCTAGATCTCATTACTTTATTTATTTTTTTTGTTTTTTTTTGTTTTTAATAATTACTCATTACTTTTTTTTATTTTTGTTTTTATTTTTTTTTTCACACACGTCTCTCATCGAATGATCAACATCTTATTTCCATCCGATTCGAATTGTAATTCTCTGTCCGACAGGACCAGGGCGAAGGCTTCGTTTTTTCTCGGCACGTTCCTATCGAATTGCCGTACAGTCTGCAGAAATCGTTCTTGTTGAACGACGTGTTGTGATCGATTGCTGGATATCTCGTGGTGTTCAGAAACACTTGCATGTTTCTCAAATGGCAGTGATCGAACAGCGACGAATTCTTTTCCTGAGACCCGTCCCTATCGGTCTGAAACGCAACGACGATGAAACGCGGTCTCTTGGAAGAGGATTTCAATGTCAATCTCCAATCGAAGTGATTCATGGAGAGAGGAATGCTAGCCGTGTTGCACTGTCTCATTCTAAATCCCACGGGTAATTTACTCTTGGATTCTATGATCTTGTAGAGACGCGCTTTTTCCACAATCAAAGGCTCCACGTGCAGAATGAACCACGATATCTTGTGTAGAGTTATCTTACCCGCATCGGTCGCCATGAGTCTCACTATTGCATCGTCATTTCCTTTTCGAATCAACGTCAGATTGTGTTTGAATCCGTACATGATCTTGTTGTAATCGTCTAAAAATCCGAAGATGTGTTTCAAAGGTATCCTGAACGAAAACGTTGCTTTAGGTCTGGATGTCTTGACGACGTAGTCGAATATCGCGGCAGCGCCGGCGCTAGCAAGGCCTACGGTGTCTTTCACCCACAACTGATTAAGTCCTCTGGATTTTGAAAAATCATCAGGATACGTCAAGAGTCTGAACATCGTGGTGGCCTGACCGAGATGAACCACAGATTCTATCTCTTGTCTGGATAGCATGTATTTTATATTACTGAATAGGTGCATGATGCCATTATTGGCTAGAGTAACCGTGTAGTCGTCGGCGTAGTCGCTCCCATCTTCCTTGGTGAGACGTCCCTGCACCACTATGTAACTCTCGCTAGGGTGTATGAATAGATCTTGAGTTTCGACGTTGATTCTTATCTCTCCCGCATTGTTCAAACTCGTTCCGGTTACCGGTTCATATTCATGAACCTCATATTCTTGAATACTTTCATCTTTCACTATGCTTTGTGCTATATCTAGTATATTTGTCATTTTTAAAGGATTTTCGTTTTTTTTGTTTATTAATTAGCTTGCTTTTTTTATCTAAAAATAGTTTTCATTATTTTTTTATTATTATTTTTCTCTCCTATATATATATGTGTGTAAACAAGAAAATGTTAAAGAGAGTAAATAAAAGAAATTTGTTTTCTTTATCAAAACTTTGTCTTCTGTAATTGTTGTTCATAAAACTTTCCGATGATCTCTTCTCCATCCAAAGCTTCGATTTCATAAGTCACCGGATCGGTGTGAAATATTTTGATTATCACAAAGATTTCCGAGGTCCATCGAGGAGTATAACACTTTTCGAAGTGCTTCTTATAAGCGTAGATTCTCACTCGATCACCGACCGCAAATTTCGGCGTTCTAGACTTCTTCCTAATCTTAGATCTTTCAGGATATAGATTCGCGTAGACCCGTTTTTCATTTCGAGGATCGCTAGCTTCCACGGGAGTCATCTTGATCGATCTGTGTCGCGTGTTGTTGTAATCTTTAACCAGACCGTTCAGAGCATATATTTTCTTGGTCGAATTCGCCGTGAAATATCTGTGCATCTTTTCCTTCATCGTTCGATTCCAACGTTCCACCACGCTGGCTTTCTCTTCGTTTTCGATCGAGTAGAGGTCGACCAATCGATGAACGTGCTTGTTGTTGAATTCCTTTCCCTTATCCACACACAATTTACTCGGTTTTCGAGAAGACGAGTCGAACACGCTTTTCAGAGCCTCGGCGACGCAAGGTCCCGATTTATTCTTCAAAGCTCTGATCCAACCATACTTGGAAAACACATCGATGACCGTCAATAGATATTTGACACCCTCGTTCCACCTCGAAAACGATTTCATGTCGACCAAGTCGGCAGACCAAATATCATCCAAACCCTTCATGAACACCCTTCTCTTTTAAAATTTACGCACGATGGGTTTGTGTAACTTCTTGGCCAATTTGCTTGTCAATAATAGTTTCTTCTTCTTTTCAGATGCGCTTTTTTTTGAACGCCCCATCCGAATCGACATTTTGCACCGATCAGATTGCCGACCAGCGAACGTTCTATCTTCTCTCTCCTGGTCGGATTCGATATGCCTCTCAATTTCCCCAACATGTTTTTATCGCAGACGTCATTGCGAGTCTTGGTGTCGGGATGTCCAGCGTAGCACAGATCGTGATCATATGCGGCCACGTCCACCCTATTCACAGGTTTGCTCCAAGATTTAGGAGTCAGATCGGCGTTGAGTCTCTTGTTCAATTTCGTTCCGGGTCCAGTGAAACTGTGACCAGGCAGATGCATTTCGAAAGGTAGATTATTGATCATTTTATTCACGATGCCTTTACCTTTGCTCGCGTTCTTTTTTTCATGAATCGAGTCTTGACAGAACCACACATGTCGCAAATTCCGCGAAGCATCTGTCTGTCATTTTTAGTTTGTACTTCTCGAGAATTACTCGTTTCGGTAACTCTCTTACACTTTACGCAATACATTTTTAAGAGTTATTTAAATTAATTTCGTTTTTATTTTATATATAAATTTAGTATTTTTTTTTTTAAATTCTGTTCTTATTATATATTTTTTTTTTCAATCGCTGCTCTTGAGTTCTATCATCTTACTGAATTCCTCCCTAGCCTCTTTCCTCCCCTTTTCCACGAGAGAATCCTTCATCTCTTCCTTGATGATCTGACGAGTCTTGATTCTCACGGCTTCTTTCTGGCTTCGTATTTCGTTTTCTCACCCAATATCACGAAGTATTCTCCATCCGATATCCTACCGTCTTTCGACACCATCGAGATCATTTCGGATATCGTGTCGATCTTGGAGTCGGCCAAGACGCGAATCTTGTCGTGTTTCCTTCAGATATAATTTCCTACTCAAAAAGTTTCCGAGCGTGCTAAACAATCCAGCGGCGAGAGCCACTCCTTCTACGGTCAACACGATCGGAATGCCGACCGCAGTCGACAACAATCCGATGCCGGCCGTGTGTAAACCCATGGAAATCATGATGAGTGTCGTGTCGATCGTGTTGACGAATTTCACGAAATGCGAATACTTCTTCTTGAGAGAATGGCGAGAATCTCTCTCTCGAGTTAGATACTTTTGGATTCTACTGATTTGATCGATGTGATACCTCTCTCCTCTTTCTTTTTCTTCTAGCGATGGTGCCGTCGGCAAAACGCCATTTGCCTTCTTGTCCTCGTCATCATCTAACGTCGGATACAATTTATTTCTGGTTCTCATTTTTATGTTTTTTTTTTCTTTCTAATATGAGATAAAAAATTTATGTGTGTATTTATTTTTTATTTTCTGTTCTCCCTTAACAAGAAAACTTAGATGTATGCTTCATTGAACAATAATTTCATGATGCACTTCTTGTCTTCTAAAGTCAGACTTCTACTACGCGCCAATTTCAGTTCTTCCGAAACTGTGGGCTTGCTTCGATCCTTACAGAAGAGTAATCTCTTCCAAAACGCGATCACTTCATCGATTTGAACGCGTTTGAACACCGGTTCGAAATACTTGACGACCATATCTTCCCTTTCCATCGTCAGACACGAATGATTCTCGTGATCGAAGTCCAGGTGATCCCGACATCCGACGCATCGTTCTAACAAGAGGCGACCTATTTGTTCATTCATGCAGAATGCGTAGGCTCTCATCAGCATTTTTAAAAGAACACTTGCTCTAATAATCTGGGAAGCGCTCTTGATTTACGTATTTTTATTATCTATTCGATTTGATATATTTATTTTTAAATAACTATTTTATTTATATTTTTTTTTCTCTCCTATATATCAATCACTTTTTTATTTCCTCGAGAAACGTGGCAGTGGGTTCGGTATCACCTCTTTTCCATGTGTCGTACATAAGTCGATTTTCTGATGTAGAATCCGCATATGGGTTTCCGTGCACACCTCCATAGGGATTCAGTGTTAAAATCGTGTACAGATACGGATGATACAGAATCCGCAAACCACTTTTTGATGCCGATACAGAAACCGGAACACGTTTTTTGCTCGCGATTTTAACACTGAATCCTATGGGGGAAACCCATTTGCGGATTCTGTATCAGACAGTACACCTTATTTTTCTTAAAATTTCATACATTTTTTTCACTCTTGAGCGACATGTAGAATGTACACGTTTGCCAACGGGTATTTCAACGTTAAATGTGTGATCTGTGAAAACGTGGCAGTGGGTTTGTGGATTCTGTATCACCATAAAAAACGACAAATCGTGTACCTGTACACGATTTTAACACTGAATTCTATGGAGATGTACATCGATGTACGTGTACATGTACGAAATCGTGTACAAGTGATACTGAATCCGCTTTTATTACCTACTGACGTATTACTTCATGTTTTCGGCTATTTTGTATACTTTTCATCAAGTTGTCTAATTTTATTACCAACAGACCTCCGTCGTTGTACATATCAAATTTTTTAAACTCCACGCATCGCTTTTAGCCATTTGAAAATATCAAAAATGTTTTTTTCTTTCACTTGCGATCCGCGATGCGAGAGATGCGAGGTTTACATTTTCTTCATATGATATAATATATTCAATATTATCACGTTAAACCCGACCGAGTGTCGAAAAACTTTAAAATGAAATTTCATTGTATAAAGTAAAATTGAGTGATACATGATCTCTCCAGCTTCTCTTTGAAATTATAAAAATCGGCTTTGGCAGTACTTGGTCGGATGGTGTCTGGTGATTCACTCGCGATCTTAAGTAGCCCCCCCTCCCCCCTCCCCCCCCCCACACACACCCAGAGCGTTTGTTATATGCTTCCACGAAAAATAAAATGAAATCATGAAACCACAGACGTCGTATTTTCATGACGTCATGAATTATGAATCACGGTTTAGGCTGGCTGGGCGTAATGTTATTGGGCTAGCTTTGCCGAGTTGACAGGAAGCGGAAAGTGAATTTTCCGTTCATATCATCAATTTGTTTCACTTTCACCAGTTCATATTTTTATACAACACCACTGTCATTTGTTTCGAATGGAGTGCCGCTACCAGGTCAGTAATTATCATCAAAATTGGAAGAGAGTGATCCAGCGTTGCCCGTCCATAATAATGAAGTAGCTTGACTATTGTTATGAACACATTTTTAACGAGCTATGCAGTCGACAAAATTATGGCCATGGTTATCGGAACTCTTGTTCTGTATAGTTGGGCGGTTTTTCGGTTTTCCGGTTCGGTTCCGGTTCCGATTTTTGCGGCAAACCGGAAAACCGAACCACAACACCCAGGAAAAATATTCCGAACGGTTTACTGTGTTTGTTCATAAACTGATCGAACATTCTTACTGGACAACTGACAACTATGGATTCTCGTCACTTGGCCTATCCGGCAAAGTGGCGAATGTGTCGTGTTCTAATCGTCACATTTTTTCTCTTATTGACTCGTACTTTCAATAATGATGGATACTCTGAACAGCTGTGCTTTCGTCGTCCCTATCCCGGCGCATGTGTTCAAACTTCGCGTGTGTCGAATTGTTCTAAGTAGGATAAGCTTTCCGTCCGGGTGGAGTGTCATCGGCTAATAATATTCTGCCCGAGCACAGGTCGACAAGCCGAAGGATTTAGGGTTTGAAACCCCCCACCACCTCCTCCCGTGATCGACAGCCATGGTCGATACATTCGAAGCAAAGGCGGGTTTAATATTTTATAGGACGTTGTGACAAGACATTTTTGACTGGCATGTCGTACATTTTCCTAGAGATCCCATGACAATTTCCACAAGTCATTCATTTGAAACAAAAACAGAGCGAGCCCAATCTTAACTATAAATATCAATTTCTCTCCAGGCTACATTTCGTTGTCTCCCCTGATTACGGTCGGATAATTTTGACAATTGAGCTGATACACGTCAATTGGTTCTATAACCCGTATATTGTCCGAATGCTAATCTAGGACATCGCTGAAATCTCAGCGGAGATTAAAAAAATCCGTTTAAAAGTGAAATTGAAGAAGGAAGATGAAGGCTTCTTTTTGGATTTTCCTTTCTATTTACAAAGTTTTATCTTTCTTCTAAAACGATGTCCGGTTAATATAATAATTTAATGTCGAACACGCCCAAGTAAGTCGTTTTTCAACACTTCACACAGAGTTGTTCAGGAAAAAGGTGTCAAACTTGAAAACAGAACAGAAGTAGAAAAACATCACACCAACGATTGAAATCATACATCATTTGAAAGCATTTGTCATGAACGTCATGAATGATGTCCAGCTTTTCCAAAAATAATCAATGGCTTTTTTTCAAATCTTAGCCTGAAATATTTTCTACATATAGCGCTATAGTACAGTTTGAGCATAGTGCAACTCTGATTTTCTTCAATGCATGCATACTAAGGGGTATGGAAATTATTTTGCTTATGAAAATAAAATGAAATCATGAAGCCACAGACGTTATATTTTTATTCTGACCGGCACAAGACATACGATTACTTTATTTAAACATCGCATTTTTCACTGTAGGTACAACCGCAAAATAATATCAACAAACTCGAAATAAACTCACTAAAATGTTATGAAAATGAGAGATGTTTACTATTTCATGGAGAAAAGATGTGGCTATTGTTATTTGTGGTGTTGAATTAATATAACAATAACATGAGTGTGGAGGGCGTTGTCAAGGTGATAGCTAAAAGTTGCGATTTTGTTGTATAAAAGTGTAAATATTTTCGATAATATTTCTGCCTGGGTTAAATGTGAAGCAAGATAGATATGTGATGGACCCCGAAAACAGGTTTGTCAGAGATTCTAAATGAGGCATGAAATTTAATGTCCATTATGACACTTGCTGATAACAGATCAATAGTAAGAGAGACAATATTCTCTTCTGTATCGTTATCTAGGTCATCAAATACTAGGGTGTTCTTCTCGGTAACCAATAGTCTCCTTGGTAAAGAACAAAAAGTCATTCTCCCAGATCATCTAAATACCAATGAAATTCTGGAAAAATTCAGTGATTTTTTCATAACCAAAATTCAATTAATCCTGGATAGTATACCATCACGTGAACCACCAGAGTTTGATCAACTTGACATAAAAAGAGATTTTTCCAGTTTTCACACTGTCTTGGAAGAAGATATTCGAAAAATGATTTTGTCATCATTCAATAAATCCAATGATCTAGATGAAATTCCAACATTCCTTCTGAAAGAGACAATTGATCATCTTCTGCCAGCCATATCATCTATTATATCTGCATCCCTTCATGAGGGATTTGTTCCACGCCCACTAAAAAAAGCACTTGTTACTCCACTCATCAAGAAGCCATCTCTTGATCCTGACAACCTGAAGAATTATCGATCAGTATTGAACCTCTCCTTCCTGTCTAAATTGTTGGAAAAGGTTGTTGCTTCACAACTCAAAAAAACACCTGCATGAAAATGATCTTTTAGAGCCTTTCCAGTCTGCATACAGAGCCAATCACAGTACAGAGACAGCTTTACTGCGAGTCAACAACGACATTGTTAAATCAGTGTCTGAGGGTAAGGCTGTACTACCTGTTCTCTTGGATTTGTCAGCAGCATTCGACACAGTCGACCATGATATTCTTTTGCAGACATTGACACAGCATGGCATATGTGGAACTGTCTTATCATGGTTTGCATCATATCTAGAAGGTCGCAGTCAACAAATATATATCAACAAGACCAGTTCAGAAAGCAAGATGTTAAAGTGTGGTGTTCCTCAGGGCTCAGTTCTTGGTCCACATTTGTTTACTCTGTACACTTCTTCTCTGGGTCGTCTTCCTAAAAGGCATGGCATATCATATCATCTGTATGCTGATGATACCCAACTGTACATTACATTTAATTCATCTCTTCAAAGTGACTCAATCACTGCAGTCAGCAACATGGAAACTTGCATAAATCTGGTGCGGGAATGGATGGCAGATTTTAAACTGAAAATGAATGACTCTAAAACAGAATTCTTAGTGATATCCGGGGTTCGCATGCCTACACCCACTGTTGCATCAATTCAGGTTGGAAATAACATCACCATGAAAAGTGAATCGGCCAGGAATATTGGACTGATTATGGACTCAAATTTAAAGCTAGACATCCATATCAATAAAATATGTCAAAAATGTTACTGGCAGCTTCGGAATATTGGAAGACTGAGAACTTATCTTAACCAGTCAGCACTTGAAAGACTTGTGCATTCCTTCATCACCTCACAACTAGACTATTGTAATTCAGTGTTAGTTGGGCTGCCGCAGTATTTGATTCAGAAGCTTCAAAAAGTTCAGAATATTGCTGCTAGGATAATTACTGGTACCAAATGCTGTGAACACATAACACCTGTTTTAAGACAATTACATTGGCTTCCAGTTAAACAGAGAATTAATTTCAAAATATTGATCTTAGTATCCAAATGTATCCACAAACTGGCTCCAGTTTACCTGCAAGAGCGCATCACTGTATACACTCCATCACGCAGTCTGAGATCTAATGATCAAATTCAACTAGTCATACCTTTTAGCAGATCTAATCTAGCTAATGATCGTGTGTTCTCCATCGTGGGTCCAAGATTGTGGAATACGTTGCCTATTAGTGTCAGAAATTCAGAAACTATCAACATCTTCAAGAGAAATCTTAAAACTTTCCTATTTACTGAAGCATTCTCCTGAACCTCCCTAGAGGAAACTGAAACATGTGACTCTTTATTTTCAGAAAAGTGTATTTTATTTCTGTGAAGCGTTTTAGGGCACTCTTCGTGGTTTTACGCCTTTACAAAATCAATTATTATTATTATTAATTAAGACCCGTTAAATTGTAATTGTCGGAACCAGAGCATCACATATGTTCTGGACATACACCCATATTACGCATCTATTCTGTCTCCGAAATGTCGAAAGTTTTCATCTGAAACGCAATTCACATTTATATCTCTATCCATATCGAATTACAAAGCACTCGTTAAATTAGAATTAATGTGTTTAAACTTTGCGTTCCGACTGTATTAAGAGTGAAGCAGAATTCTGAGAGGCAGTTGGCCTGAGGGCACTCAGAGAAGGTCCGAATTTAGCCTTGGCAGTCGAGGGTCATAGGCACCGAGATTGAAAGTCCACGTACTGTCGTAACCCTGTGAGGGTTGTGAGGAACCGATTGTAGTTTGTTAACGGTTGCGAACCGTAGCGGCATAGTAGCCAAAGAAGTAAAAGCTGTAACGTTGAGGTCTAGAGACCGTATCAAGAGCTTGAAAAAGCGCTGGAGTAGCTCGCGAGATAAGGTAGTTTTAGGCGGTTCGAGAATTGGTGATGTTGAGAACACTTTGCAGGATATTTTTTATGTAAACTTTGTTAAGTATATATCTGAAGACGAAGAATAACTTAACCCCGTGAGAGCCAGACAAAGCGCAAAGTGATCGTGAACTGTGGTAGACACTGATTGAATTGTGGTTGAACTGTGAGAACGCTGATAGATTCGCACAAGCTGAACATTACATGTGTTAAGCCCGACTGACGGTGAAGTTAACCCTGCGAGGAGGAAGCAACGAGAAGTGAATAGACACTTGGTATTCATCACAAACCGTGAGAAGATGAAGATGATGTGAGGTCGATCCATCGGACACAGCTAGCTGTGGGAGACGTCGAGGGCCCTAAAGAATAAACGTTTATCCGCGTAATTAGTGTTTTCTTATGGATAATTTTGTGAGTAATTTGTTTGATATTATATTTCTTCGTACATGTAAATAAATAATCTTTTCAGTGAATTATCGTTGATCACCCTTTGGCGTTGTAATCCACAGGCACCTCCAGGAATCCAAAGAGTCCCAAGCGGATAGGGCATTGATAAGGTGGCAATGTTTACGTTCGAACCGGGGTTCAGACGATAGTCACTGGCAGTCGACTGAGCACCGATAAGAACATAACTTTTCCTCTATCACTCAACCCCGTAATCCTGCGACACTGGCGAGGCGTACACAGGATGTTCTAAAAGGTAACATTTTTAAAGGAAAGATCAACGATCCACTCAGAGATAATTTATTTCGTGGAGCATGCTTTTTGAAGTCTACATATGAGTTTTTTGCAAATTGTTATCAACATGCTCTGGGGAAATAGTGCAGAGCCGTAAAGGGTTAAAGTTTTGCAATTTTTAAATTTAAGTGGGTTCAGAAGTAAATGACTAGGTAGCTAAATAATTATCCGCCGTAGCAGGGTTAAGCGCGACGATAGGCGCGAGGAAATTGTTATTTACCGTAATTGTGCAGAGTTTAAGTATTCACAAGCTAAATAATGGAGGCTCCCATGACTTTGGACCAGTTAATTTCGGCGGGGGAACGCCTGGGTTTTTCTGGGGGTGAGCTGCAAAAGTTTGTCTGAGACGAACAAAAGCGAGTAGCGAAAGAGTCAGCTGCTGAAAGGGAGCGAGAGAATGAGAGCGCGGAACGCGAGAAGGCAAGGGCCCGGGAAGAAGCCGCGGCCGAATTGGAACGGCAGGTGACTTTGAAGCGCGAGGAGGCTGCCTTACGGGCAGTCGAACGTAAGAAAGAGGTTGAGAGGGCCGAGAGAGAGGCAGCACAAAGAGCTGCAGAGCGAGAGAAAGAAATTCAGGTGGAGCGAGAAAGAGCTGACAGAGAGGCAACATTAAGAGCTGCAGAGTGAGAGAAGGAAATTCAGGTGGAGCGAGAAAGAGCTAACAGAGAGGCAGCATTAAGGGCTGCAGAGCGAGAGAAAGAAATTCAGGTGGAGCGAGAAAGAGCTGCTTTAAAGCGTGAAAGGGGTGAGAAGCAGGCCGAGATCGAAAGGGAAAGGACCGAAAGAGAACACGAGAGAGAGAGCTCGAATTGATAAGAGCTAGGGCCCAAGTTCAGGAAACCAACGGGAGGCAAGGGGAAGCGAACGGGGGTGGTCATGGTAGGACCCGTTTCCCAAAACTCCCTAAGTTCTCAGAGGGTTCTGATGATATCAATCCATACCTTCAAAGGTTTGAGAGGTTTGCATCGTGTCTTCAGTGGCCTGAGGATTTATGGGGAGTAAACTTAAGCCCGTTGTTAACGGGGAAATCCTTGCAAGTATATTCAAGTATGCCTCCTGATTTGGCAAATGATTATGGTGAGCTAAAGAAAGCTATTTTAAAGAGGTAACAGCTCACCGAAGATGGATTCCGGGCCAAGTTCAGGGAATGTAAGCCCGAGAGAGGGAGGGGGAAGTGTATTCCAATTTGTGGCGCGGTCTACTAGGTATTTTGACCGCTGGGTTGAGTTGTCGGAAATCGACGAAAATTTTTCGTCCTTCAAAGATCTGCCCATCCGAGAGCAGTTTATTTCAACTTGTGCCCCAGAGTTGGCCCTCTTTGTCAAGGAGAGGAGGCCAAACAGTGTTGATGAAATGACTAAGGTAGCCGAACAGTACTTGGAAGCCCACGGAGGTAGTATAACCCAGTCTCGGCCGGGAAGATTTGGGGTAACCAGGTTGCAAAGGCACCGGTTAGAATTAACCCTCCAGAGCCGACTGGTAACAGGGGTAGTACTGGGCCACATAGCCCTAAAGATTTGGGCGGAAGCGGCACCTAGCGAGGGACTGTTGGAAGAAAACTCCTCCCACAAAACCAAATGGCTGACCCCATAGGAATGGAAGGAGAGACCCTTCACCAAAGAATTGGAGAAACGGAGGTAGCGACGGTCCGACCTGGGACAAAAGGCAGACGGCCGCGTTCTGCCAGACAGTTGGGCCAGAAAGTAGTCCACTCCGGGATGCTATTGAGAAGGGAGAGCTCGTGTTAGAGGGTGGAAAGGTCCTCCCTATCATTAGTGGAATGTGCGAGGAAGTCACAGCCTCAGAAGATGGAGGGAAAACGCCCGTGTACCCGTGGTATGTGGGTAAACATGAAGTGCAGATGCTTCGCGACACAGGATGCAGTAGCGTAGCAGTGCGTAGGCAACTAGTCAAGCACGACCAGCTATTGGGCCGCGACCACATGTGTATGCTGATCGATGTGACAATCAGGAAATTTCCCCTTGCGAGTGTTAAGGTGGATACGCCTTTTTATAGTGGCCAAGTAGAGGCTATGTGTACGGATAAACCCATGTACGACTTGGTCATAGGTAATATATCGGGGGTGAGACCAAACCCCTACCAGTCGTGGCTTGAAGAGAACCTACCCCGGGCTGAGGTCAAAACAGGTGACCCAGAAGTAATAGGAAGAGCCGAGGAGATAGGTGTGGGATCGGATCAAAACCGGACACAGGGACCGACCCCTACCCGTGAAAGCTTGGTGGGGGAGGGGGGGGGGGGTCGACAAGGGCGCAAAAAGGCGATCGCTCCTGCACCGACCAGTAGCTGTTGGACACAAGCTAGGGAAGATGTGCCCAGGGGATGTCGGGCAGATGTCACCCAAGATACTCTGCGAGGTGAACCCGAAAAGGTAGCAGCGGTAGTGACTCGGTCACAGGCTGCCGAGGAGAGGCGCCCAATTAAGCCACTGAACGTACCAGTGGAAGTGATCGAAGAGGTTCCTGTAGAGAAACTGAAAGAGGCACAAGAGGCCGACGTCTCATTAGAGAGATACTGGGAACTGGCCGGCAAAGGTGATCAGGTGATTACCAGGGGCAAGGGCCGATACAAGATGAAGGTGGAGAAAGGAGTTCTCCATAGAGTGTATGAGCAGCGACGAGGAAGGTTTATGGTTCCAGAGAATTTTCGGAAGCAGGTCATGACCCTCGCCCATGAGTCTTTGGTTGGGAGGCACTTGGGGTCGAGGAAGACCCTCGACAGAATTGCAGCCTGTTTCCACTGGCCCGGCATTAACGGTGATGTCACCAGGTTTTGTCAGTCGTGTGACATCTGTCAAAAGACAGTGTCAAAGGGCAGTGTCACCAAGGTACCATTAGGGGAGATGCCTCTACTGAATGAGCTATTCGAGAGAATCGGGGTGGATCCCATCGGACCTATTTCACCCGTGTCGGATAAAGGAAACCGATACATCCTCACTGTGGTGGATTATGCCACCAGGTATCCAGAGGCGGTGGCCCTACTCAAAATCGAGACAGAGTGTGTAACCGAGGCCCTGCTTGAGGTGTTCTCGAGAATAGGTTTTCTGAAGGAAATCCTAAGCGACCAGGGGTCGCAGTTCACATCGGGGCTGTTAGAGGAAATATGTCGGCTGGTGGCGGTTAAACAGTTATTCACCGCCCCATATAACCCGAAGTGTAACGGTCTGTGCAAGCGGGTTAATGGCATTTTAAAGGGAATCCTGAAGAAAATGTGCCAAGAAAGGCCAAAGGATTGGGACCGCTATCTGCCAGCGGTATTGTACGCCTACCGGGAAGTGCCCCAGGCGAACACTGGCTTTTCCCCTTTTGAGCTGTTATATGGGAGGACAGTTAGGGGGGCCCATGCAGGTGTTGCGTGCGCTCTGGGCCGGGGAAGAGACCAGCGAGGTTCGGAATACTTATCAGTATGTCCTAAACCTACGAAATAGGTTGGAGGAGACCTGCCAGTTGACAAGGGAAGCCTACGGAAGGCACAGGATCGGCATAAGCACCACTACGACCGGGGTGCTAAGGATAGGTTTTTGGTGGGGCAAAAGGTGACGGTCCTCCTGCCAACGGACCATAACAAACTGCTATTGCAGTGGAAGGGGCCTTACGTGGTGACTGAAGTTGTCGGAAATATGGACTATCGGGTAGATGTAGAGGGTAAAAGCAAGATCTATCATGCGAATCTGCTAAGGCGATACCATGATAGAGAAGCAGAGGAAACAAAGCGAGCCATTAGCCATAGTGACTCCGCCCCTCAGAGGGCCCAGAAGGCCGCGGGCTTAGCCATAATAGAGCCTGAGGATGAGACTGAAATAGGGGTCGTGGATGAAGACAGCCTTTTAATATTGGGCGAGCTAAGTGGCGTGGAAACGCATAGGGATGTAAACCTCAGTGACAATGTGTCAGATGAACAGCGTCACCGAGTTGTGAAACTCTTGGAAGAGTTCGGGGATGTGTTTTCCGAGAGTCCAGGGACCACGGACCTCGAGGAACACAAAATTGAACTTACCACTGGGGAACCGGTAAGAGTGAAGCCTTATAGGATTCCCTATGCAAAAAGGCTTGAAATGCGGGATGAGGTGGAAAAGATGCTGAAGGCGAGGGTTATTGAACCTTCAAATTCTCCCTACCATTCACCAGTGGTACTTGTGAAGAAGAAAGACAACAGCGTCCGATTCTGCATTGATTTCAGGCGATTGAACGCCATAACTAGATTTGACAATGAGCCCATGGGGAACATGGAAGACATAATGACTGGCTTGCAGGGTGCTGAATTTTTCAGCAAAATAGATTTGAGCAAGGGCTACTGGCAAATTCCTGTTAGGAAAACCGACAGGCATATGACAGCATTCACAACCCCGGATGGGTGTTTTCAATTCCGGAAGCTCCCTTTTGGAATGGTTAATGCTTCAATAGGATGATGCGCAATCTGCTGGCGGACACGCGGGATATAGTTCACTACGTGGACGATATCTTATGCAAGTCGCGTTCGTGGCCAGAGCGCCTTGAAGTACTAAGGGGTTGCTCTTGAGACTCAGGAAGGCAGGGCTGACAGCGAAACCTTCCAGTGTGAAGTAGGGTTCAGGACCATCGAGTTTCTCGGTCACAAGTTTGGAGAAGGAAAGGTGGCTATGGATGACGAGAAGCTCGAGAGGATTCGCAATGCAAGTCCTCCACAGACGAAGCGACAGGTGAGATCATTCTTGGGGGTTAGCTGGATACTACAGAAAGTTCGTGCCAAACTTTACAGATATCGCAGCGCCTTTGACCGATCTCACGAAGAAGGGTAGACCAAATAAGGTCAAGTGGGAATCTCCCCAAGACAGGGCATTTATGACGCTAAGGGATGTGCTCAGTAAGGCACCAATTCTTCATTTGCCTAACTTTGCTAGGCCTTTCCTAGTACAGGCCGACGCATCAGACACGGGGGTTGGTGCAGTTCTACTGCAGGAATATGAGGATGGGCGATTCCCGGTGGCATACGCCAGCAAGAAGCTGCTCCCGAGAGAGCGTAACTATTCAGTCATTGAACGGGAGTGTCTAGCAATTGTTTTTGCCATCAAGAAGTTCCAAAACTTTTTGTACGGAAGGGAGTTTGTACTCCACACGGATCACAGGCCCTTGGCCTACATCCAGAAAAGTAAGGTGGAAAGTAGCAGGATCATGCGGTGGTCCCTCCTGCTACAGAATTACTGTTTCAGAATAGTAGCAATCAAGGGTAGTGAAAATGTTGCGTCCGACAACCTCAGTGGTCAGATTTAATTCGAACTTCGTAAGTTAACCCGTCTGTCGCGTGTGCGTGGACGTGGACGGGAAATACGTGTTAGTGAAATGACAGGAGCTAGGGCAAGGGGCCCATCGGCTGGCTTGGGTCAGGGTGGATACCCCTTGCTAATAATTTTTTCACGCGGGTGTTGCGTGAGTGTATATAGATCCATGTATGTGTATGATAGAGTAGTGTTATATTTTGCAATGTTGAGAGGCAAAATGAGTGTATAGGGGGACCTGTTGGCTGCATGTTGACCAACCGACCACCTCCAATTGCGCGCCATTGGAAGTTTGCGCGCGAGTTTATATAGGACATGGGTAGACTCATGAGGCTCCAAAGGGGAACCGAGCCAAATTACTGGAGAGTTATTTGTGGTGCGCATTAGTGTGTGCATGCGTATGGCTGTGTGTGAAATTTCTGAGTCTAGTGGTGTATTATTAGAGCAAGACTGTGAGTTAGCTCTAAGAGAGAAGTGTGAGAGTTGATGCGCGTGAATGCTATCCCCTTGGTGTTTTTGGAACAACTGAGAGATTGTTCCTTGGTAGGGTGTTGTCAAGGTGATGATAGCTAACAGTTGCGATTTTGTTGTATAAAAGTGTAAATATTTTCGATAATATTTCTGCCTGGGTTAAATGGGAAGCAAGATAGATATGTGATGGACCCCGAAAACAGGTTTGTCAGGGATTCTAAATGAGGCATGAAATTTAATGTCCATTATGGCACTTGTTGATAACAGATCAATAGTAAGAGAGACAATATTCTCTTCTGTATCGTTATCTGGGTAATTAAGACCAGTTAAATTGTAATGGTTGGAACCAGAGCATCACACATGTTCTGGACATACACCCATATTACGCATCTATTCTGTCTCCGAAATGTCGAAAGTTTTCATCTCAAACGAAATTCACATTTATATCTCTATCCATATCGAATTACAAAGCGCTCGTTAAAACAGAATTAATGTGTTTAAACTTTGCCTTCCGACTGTATAAAGAGTGAAGCAGAATTCTGAGAGGCAGTTGGCCTGAGGGCACTCAGAGAAGGTACGAATTTAGCCTTGGCCGTCGAGGGTCATAGGCACCGAGATTGAAAGTCCGCGTGTTGTCGTAACCCTGTGAGGGTTGTAAGGAACCGATTGTAGATTGTTAAAGGTTGCGAACCGTAGTGGCATAGTAAACAGTGTTCTATGATGTATGGGGACTGTCGCTCGATGGGATATGGAGAGGTATGTGCAAACTGTCAGGAAATCCTCCGCCTACTTGAGACAATTGTTAGGTTTGAGGGGGAGATTGCTGAGCTGAAGGGAAAACTTGGTAGGGCGGGGCTGTCTGGAGTTACGCCTGTGAAAGTGGCTTTCCGAGAAGGATGGATAGTTGTCGGTGGTTCCAGGAGGAAACATGTGGGTAGAACCTTTGATGTGAATGAGGTAGGTGATGAGGTGGGGGCTGCTAGAAAAGTACGTAGGACAGATGAGGGGGGCCCAGGCCGGAGCAATGCTGTAAAGCGTTTGGCATGGACTACCAAAAATGGTAGGAAAGGGGGGCCAGAGAAGCAGGTAGATAGGGGTGTAAAGTCCAAAGGCAGTGGGGAGTGCAGCACCAGAAACAGATTTGATGTGCTCGATTCGGAAGAGACAGAGGAGGAGATGGAGGTAGTTGCAACAGATAGTAGCTTGGGGTCTAGGCCAGGAAAAAGGAGGAGGGATCCGGGGGAAGACCAGGGGAGTAGACCAGGTAGTTCAGGGCCTGGAAAGAGACGGAGGGACAAGGATAGGAGTAATCCTAGGTCAAAGATACCGATACCGATATTGATTCCGAGTGGGGCTGTTGGAGAGGAAGAGGACGCTGTAAACAATAGGAGACTAGAGGAGATAAATAGGGCGAGGGCCAAAAGTAAGTTGGTGGTTGCGGGAAGTAGCATAGTTCGGGGGATCGACAAGGTTGTCTGTGGTCCGGACAGTAAAAATAGAACAGTTCTGTGCTTTCCGGGGGCTAAAGTGGAGGACCTGAGGGATAGAGTGGACGGTATTGTAGCTGGGTCGGGGCCTGATCCAGTAGTGGTATTACATGTGGGGTCCAATAACATCAGGGAGAGGAAATCAGTTCGTTTGGTGGACACATACAAGGACCTAATTAGTAAGCTACTTAGCAGGAATGCTCGGATCATCGTTTCAGGGGTGCTCCCCGTTATGGGTGGTGGGAATGAGAGGAACTCACGGATTATGGCACTAACCGAGGAGCTGGAAGAGCACTGCAAAGACTTGGGAGTACATTTCATTGACCACTGGGATTCATTCTGGGGACAAGGAGAGTTGTATGGGCGAGACGGATTGCATTTAAGTAGGATGGGTACAGACCTGTTGGGCCAAAAAATTCTACAGGTGGCTGGGCCTTTTTTGGAGAAAAGGGGGGTAGGGGACCACAGCCGATAACCCAGAGGGGCACAAATGCTGGGAACATGGGAAGAACAACAAACATGCACAATACAGGGACATACCAGGGTTATAATAATGTGCCAGTGATGACAAAAAAACAAAGATTCATTAAGTTTGGGTACTGCAACATCCAGGGTCTGCACAAGAAAGTAAGCGAAATATCAACAATGATGGACGAAGGAGACTTCGATATAATGGGTCTAAGTGAGACGTGGATACGACGGGATGAGCGGGTTGATCAGATAAAGGGTTGCGTGTGGATAGGAGCTGGGCGAACTGAGGGTCAGAAACGGGGTGGGGGTGTTGGCATCTACGCTAAAGAGGAATTACAGCCCTCATTGATTACAGATCTCACAGAAGCAAGGACTCAGATTCCAGTATCCAACGAAATAGTCTGGGCAAAAATCAAGTTAGGAAGCAGGAGTGTTGCCGTTGGTGTTGTATACTTAGCAGTGGAGGGAAGTAAGCCCGAGTGGAATGATTCAATATATACAACTCTTAGATCGAATATCACAGAGCTTGGTAGCAGAGGGTTCAGTATTGTCCTAATGGGGGACTTCAATGGGCACATCGGGGATAAGGAAGAGGGCATACAGGGAGGTGATAGGAAAATTAACACGAATGGGAGGAAGATGTTGGACCTATCAAAAGAGCTTGGTTTAAAGATCCTGAACAGGGATGCGAAATGTAAGGGTAAATGGACCTGGGAGAGGAACAATAAGAAAACAATAATTGATTATATACTCACTGACATTGGCGTATGGAGGGAGGTTATAGATGTAGAAATAGATGACGAGGGAAAAAATGACTTGGGTAGTGATCACAACCTGATAACAGTTAAGATTATGGGCAAAAAGACGAATAGAGACAGAAATACCTTCAAGGAAGTTTGGGGACTAAAACAAGGAGCCGACTGGAAGCAGTTTCGGGAAAAACTAAAACCAAATCTTGATTGTATACCTAGGGATGCAAATGTCCAGAGTATTTCAGATGGCATAGTAAATAGCCTAACAGAGGCAGGGAAAGAGTGTATAGGAAGGGTGAGGGTCCCAACGAGAGAGCTTGGATACAGGGTTAACGAGGGACTGAAAAAGGCTATAAAAGAAAGGAAGGTAAAATGCGCTGCTTACAGAAGAAGTAGGAAGCTTAAAGGGGTGGATAACAATGACACGAGACTAATGAAAGGAGAATATGAACTGGCACGGAAAAAGGTGAATGAGATAAAGAATAATAATAGGAAGGGGCGCAATTGCAGTCTTGCCAGAACAATAAAGAAAACGGGGGGTTCGAGCTCAAACGTATTTTGGAACTGGGTAAATAAACGGGGGAAAAGTAGTGTACAGAGTATCAAAGTGGATGGGGAAAGTACAGAAGATAAAGGCCGTATCGCTTCAGAGTTAGTCAAGCACTGGGAAAAGATAAACGATAGGCGATGGGGCAGTGGGTCCCCACCAAAAAGAAATACACTGGTGGAGGAGAACCTATCCAATCGTGTATGTAGCGAAATAACGGCAGAAGAAGTGCGGAAAGTGGTCTCGAAATTAAAAAATGGTAAAGCGGGAGGGACTGATGAAATTCCGAACGAATTCCTCAAAAATGGAGGGGAGGCACTTATTGAAGTCCTGACAAACCTTTTCAACCTGGCTCTGCGAAAGCAAGAGGTCCCCAGAGAGTGGAGGGAAAGTAAGGTGTCGTTCGTACACAAAAAGGGGGATAAGGAAGTTCTAGATAACTATAGGGGGATATCAGTTAGTAGTAACATCGGAAAAGTATTCTGTAAGGTCATATACGGTAGACTAGAGGAAGTTATTGAAGAGAAAGGTTTTTTAGGAGAAATTCAAAATGGTTTCAGGAAAGGACGAAGAGTCACTGATCACCTATTTACACTCACCCAACTGATAGAATCAACAAAGGCTGAAAAGAAAAAGATGTTTCTGGCATTTCTAGATGTGAAAAAAGCGTACGACCGAGTGTGGAGGGAAGGTATGTGGCGAAAGCTCGAGGGCATCGGACTGGGGGGTGACTTTGTGGGAATCATGAAAGCACTGTATACAGATGTGCAAAGCCAACTCAGTCTAGGGAGTATCACTACAAAACGAGTCCCTATGGATATGGGGCCTCAAGCAGGGGTGTATCTTTTCACCGATTTTGTTTGCATTGTATGTTAAAGATATAGGGGACGAACTAATTCAGAGTGCGGAGGGGGTAAATGTTGGAGACATAAAGATACCAGGCTTATTCTTTGCGGACGACATGGTGTTAATGTCTAGAACTGAACAGGGGCTAGAGAAACTGCTGGAAATTGTTGGTAGATATGGGAACACTTGGCGGCTCGAACTAAATGAAAATAAAAGCAAGGTAATACCCGTTGGACGCAAGGTAGATATGACGAAGAGATGGAGAGTGGGGGAGTTCTCAATCCCCGAAGGGGAAAGCAAACAAATCACTGTAGGAGAAACGGGAGAGTATGAGTATCTAGGGGTAAGCATAAATATAACGGGAAGAGGGGTGTACAGAAATTACTCAGCCAAACTGATTCTGAAGGGGAAAAGAATTCTGAACCAACTAAAACTTTTAGGGAAAAATAGTTTCAACAAGGTCTTTGTGGGGAAAACACTGTGGGAGAGGGTGGGTTTACCAAGTATAACGTATGGCACGGACGTGATTCCATTAAACCAAACCGTTATTAAGAAGTTGGAAAGTACTCAGAATGATGCCGGCAGATGGATAACAGGGTCGAGTAATGCTGCAGCTTTGGAAGCAGTAAGGGGGGAGCTTGGGTGGATGAAAATCAAGGACAGGGTAGATTTGGGAAAACTGTGTTACTTTAACTACTTGAGAAACCTGCCTGACAACCGGTGGTGCAAATTGATGCTCGATACCATTTGGAATTCTAATATAGAAACGGGGTGGTCAAAACATGTGAGGGAACTAATGGACAATTACTCTATAGAGGTCACAAACATAGAAGTAGGAATGAAAGAAGGCAAAAGGTTTGTCAAAGAGAGAGTCATGGAAGACTGCAATCGAAACTGGCGAGCAGGGGTTAGCGTGAAAAGATCACTGCAGGGGTTACAATATAAAGAAAAGCCAGCTTTTGAGAAGTACCTAGATGGCACCTTTGGAGGGTCACTGCTGTTCAAACTGAGATCAAGATCACTGGAGCTTCGGGGAAAAATTGGGAGAGATGGGGAAAAGGGATGCCAAATGTGCCACTCTGGAGTAGTGGAGACCCTGGAACATTTTCTCTTGGAATGCCCACAGTATATACCTCATAGAATAAAATTTACTGGAAGAATAATGCAGAAGTGGGGTGAAGAAACAAAGGATAGATGGCTGAAGGGGGACACGAGGGAGAGTGTAGGAATGCTTATTGAAGAAATTGAAAAAGAGGAAGTGAGGGACACTATTAAGCAGTTTATATCTGAATGCTGGGAGGAGAGGATGGGAAGAGGTGGTGGGGAAGAGGTCCTAGAGCTGTCTGTTTGTTTTCATTTATTAAAAGTAACAAAAGGAAAACTTGGCTTTTATGGCAAGCTAATCAGAAGCAACTGCTTCACAGATGATCTTTCATTAAGAATATCTATCAATATTTCACCTACCAACACCAAACGTCCACTTTGGCTCTTTGTTTAGCGAATGTGTTTTTACAGAAATTTCTATGTTTGCATTCTTCCTAGGAAACAAATTAGCAAATCTCACCTCCTAGACTTTTATACTAATGGAAAGGACAGGATCTGTATAATATGCTACGATGCTCACACTGTTGATATAGTGGACAGAAAACAAATTATTTAGTTTTATTAAAATTTCTTATTTTTAAATGGGTTTCAGGGGAGAATAATAGTGAAACGTTCAAAGTGAATGGGAAAAAATGTAAAAAGCTAACATCTGTATTTATACTACTTAAATTTACTGACGGCTTCCGGAAACTACGGACATCTAACTTCGCCGTAAATTTCTTCTAATGACGGAAATTGTCCGCCACACAAAACAAATAATAAAAATAAAGGTTTTTTTTGGTCGCGAGTTGAAAATTTATATTTCACCTGCAAGTCGCGAATGAAACAATTATGATATCCACTCAAAAACTCTATATATTTACATTTACATTTGAAATTTAATTCTGGAAAACAGAATTGTAAAAGGTTTTTTATATTGGTCTCTAAACTCAAGTCCCATTTGTACCCAGTAAGTGTGCACACTGTAGAAATCACAGTACTGTATGTCATCTACTAGTTACTTCTACTAATAGAAATTAAGTACACTAATTTGTATGGTAATCAAAATCATAAGAAACTGAATTTGTTGTCATTGTCTGACGAGTTTTAGTGTTGCTATTAGAACTACCCGAGCGCCTAAAATGGTGATCCCTTACATGTATCTGCACGTGGAGAGCTTATATTATCTATAATTTTCATGTTATTCTTTTCAGACTGTAAGTTTTTTCCTCCTCTTCAAGGACACTCGCTCAGTCACGCGGCAACCGATAAAACGGAACTTCGAAAATATGAATATCATGTTTTCTCCATAAATAGCACAGTATACGTTTTTATTTTATAATGTTGCAAAAAGAATCAATGGTTCAACGAAATTAAGTACTGTTTCAACAAACTGAGAAATACTTTATCCATGCGCTATAGATTTTTAGGCTCTCGCACCGTATTTTGTTCCGCAGAAATGTTAAATTTAAATTAAGAACGTTGGAAAATTAAACCCAAGTGGCTCTTCTCCAAGTTCTGCGCCGCGGGAATATGCCATTTAGACGAATAACCTTACAGTGAGACGCTGATTTCAAAATCACATTATCAAATTCCTCCACAGACTCTTTGTGGCTTCCCAATTAAATTTACAAGATTCAGAATTACAATTAGCTGTTAGTAGTAAGGGATGCCACTATGGGGACCTGATTTAACACTGAAATTCCCATAGACGGGAGGTTTTTTACAGACACTCTAGCTTTCAACACCACATACATGTATTGTTCACATTAAAACCGAAAACAAACGTAACGCGCACTTGGGGGAGAGAAAGGCTACTTGTCATAACAAGTTGTGTGTGAGCCTTCACCCCATAAAAATATCACCCACTCTCGTACCAGGTTACAGTGTGCAAAATTTGACGAGAATGCTCGTTTCGTTCGCGTGGTTGTTACGCAAATTTGAATCTACGCGAACGGTGACCAGTTAGCCAAATATTGCATCTTGAATTGTAAAGTCTAACCAGTAGAGTGCTAAATTATTCTCAGCTTCAAGATTTCTCACACGTTTTTGTCTTGTTACAATTTATGGGAGAGTGCCTATAGGCACTCACCCATAAATTGTAACAATGCAAATCAATGGAGATGAAGTAATTTTACTTCCAAGATAATATGAAGAACATCCACAGAATATCAAGCCTTTAACTTAACTTTAGGTACCAGCAGTTCAGAACAAAGCCCAATTATGGGCTTCCAGTACACTACCAATTACCCAGCCTTTCTTGTTTCTTGATAGATTTTTTAGATTTTTTTGAGAGGCTATATATATATTTCAATTCCACGCAATATATAAACACTTGTTAATGACAAAGAAGCGGTTTCCCCAAACATTTTTACGTAGCCGAACGTTCGGTTAGCCAATCCCAAACCACGTGAACGGTCTGTCGATTAGACATTTTTGAAATTTTGCACACTGGGCAACGTACATGATAAAGCGATAAGCAGCATAAACTCTGTTCACGTCCCCCCCCCCCCCCCCCCCACCTCCACCACCAGAACAGATGCCAGCATGGCTTCTGGGTGCTGCTTGTGACTTGATCCTGCCCTGGCCTACTCACAAGAGATTTCTAATCACAGCAAGGAACTTTAATTAACACACTGTAAACGAAATAGAATCTCAAGAATAATTCCAGTCGGGTATTTAAACGTACCTTTTCAATAAGATGTTTTGCATTTTTTTTCAGCCATATTATTATTATTATTATTATTATTATTATTATTATTATTATTATTATTATTATTATTATAATGATCGAATATATATCATCACCACAAAAGCTATCTTTTATAAGGCAAATAGATGGCAGGATAATGTTCATCTTTTCAATATTATCAAGATCACTCATCAGATGAATACAGCTACGCCCGTCTACGCACAAATTGTTTTACACCTTTACGTGACAACACAGGGGAATATTGTTCACATTATCCTGACGAAAAGGAAATTACTTTCACTTCAACATTGCAATTGTATAGAGCAAACGCGTCATGCGAAAGGTCAACAAAGAAAATATGACCTGTGGAAAAATATTTCCATGTGGATTTACAGTCTTTCCCAAAAAGCAATCAGTGCGCGACAACAGTGAATCACTTCAAAGAACGATTTAGGTTGACTGGGCATAATGTTTTTGGACACACTTCGCCGAGTCGACAGGAAGCGGAAAGTGAATTTTCCATTCATATTCTCAATTTGGTTCACTTTCATCAGTTCATATTTTTATATTACACGCCTGTTCTATGAAACTCCCATCTACAGCAACACTAGACCATGCGGAAAATAAAATCCGTTCCGCAAACATGTGAGGTACGGAAATCGTTGAAGGAATATTTTTTAAATGGAAGCGAAATTTCAGTGGAATTTTCTACAAAACATGCACCGCAATTACCATTCGAATCACTAGCGATAGCTAAAAATAGTAACACGTGTTCCCCACGCAAATCTTGTTGCCGTTAAAATGTGTTCTTTGTGTCGATAGTTGTCAAATGAATTGCTGAGTGCCCTATTGATTGTTTGTATAGACGTGAAGACATTGATAGTTCGTCTCCTAAGTTGCAACGTGCTCTATGTGCCTATTGGCACTGAGAACACATTCTAACTCAAGGGTCGAGTTGTCAAATGAATTGGTGAGTGTCCTAATAATTGCCTTTAAAGACGTGAAGGCGTGTAATAAACACAGAACGAAACACGCGTGTGATGGGTTAATCGATATGGCACTTGTGCCATCGCGGAAGGATAAACTCGAGGCCTGCGGCCTCTCGTTTTATCCTTCCGCGCTGGCACTCGTGCCATATCCATTAACCCATTCACACACGTGTGTCGTTCTGTATACATACAGCACCACTGGTATTTGTTTTGAATGGAGTGCCGCTACAAGGTCAGTAATTATCATCAAAATTGGAAGGGTGTGAGCCAACTTTGCCCGTCCATAACATGAAGTAGCGCGACTGTTGTTGTTATGAATACATTTTGAACGCGCTATTCGGTCAACATTCGCCAAAATTATAGCTATGCTTATCGGAACTGTTGTTCTGTATGGTTGGGTGTTTTTTCAGTTTTCCGGTTCGGTTCCCCTTTTTGCTGCAAACCGAAAAGCCGAACCATAAGACCCATCAAAAACCATCCGAACGGTTTACTATGTTTGTTCATAAACTGACCGAGCAATATTACCGGACAAGTGACAACTATGGATTCTCGTCACTTGGTCTAAAGTGGCGAATGCGTCGTGTTCTAATTGTCACATTTTCTCTCTTATTGACTTGAACTTTCAATAATACTGGTTACTCTGAACAGCTGTGCTTTCGTCGTGGCTATCCCAGCTTCGCCTTCGCATGTGTCCAATTGTTCTTTGTAGGATAAGCTTTCCGTCCAGGCGGAGTACCGTCGGTTAATAATATTCTGCCCGAGTACAGGTCGACAAGCCGAAGAATTTGGGGTTTGAACCTCCCCCCCCCCTCCCCCGTCACCCCCTCCCGGGATCGACAACCCATGGTCGACACAATCGAAGCAAAGGCGAGTTTAATATTTTGTAGGACGTTGTGACAAGACATTTTTGACAGGCAGGGCGTATTTTCCTTCAGATGCCATGACAATTTCCTCAAGTAATTCATTTGAACCCTCCCCCCCCCCCAGAGCGAACCCGATCTCAACTATAAATATCATTCTCTCTCCAGGCTACATTTTGTTGTCTCACCTGATGACGGTCGGATAATTTTAATACACGTCAATACGTGCTATAACCCGTATTTTTTCTGAATGCTAATCTAAGACACATCTCTGAAATCTCAGCGGAGATTAAAAAAAAATCCTTTTAAACGTAAAATTGAAGTTGAAAGATGAAGACTTCTTTTGGATTTTCTTTTCGATTTACAAAGTGTTATCTTTGTTCTGAAACGATGTCCGGTTAGATTTTTGCACAGACGGTAAATACAATAATTTAATGTTGAAAACGCCTCTGTAAGCTGTTTTTCAACACTGTACACAAAGTTGTACAGGAAAAAGGTGTCAAACATGAAAACAGAACAGAAGTACAAAAACATCACACCAGCGATTGAAATCATACATCTTTGGAAAGCATTTGTCATGAACGTCACGAATTGATGTCCATCTATTCCAAAAATAATCACTGTTTTTTTTTTCAAATCTTAGCCTGAAATATTTTCTTTATATAGCGCTACAGTAAAGTTTGAGCACAGCACAGGGATTTTCACGCATGCATACTGAGGAATATGGAAATTATTTTGCTTGTGAAAATAAAAACAAAGCAAAGAATAGTTGTGCATGAACAGAAATATAGTTACAGTTTTTTTGTGAGGCGCGGAGTACCATTATTTGTTGTTAACTGTCTCCAGGTGGCCAGAAAATAGACCTTACTATTTGGTAACCAAAACTATATTTTCAAAAGACAATTGATCTACCAAGTCAGACCCATCAGAGAATGAAGGATTGGGCTAACTGTAACGCGAATTGGGTTATGTCATGAATAAATAAATAAATAAATAAATAAATAAATAAATAAATAAATAAATAAATAAATAAATAAATAAATAAATAAATAAATAAATACCCACTCCATATTATAAAATTGTCAAAAGTGAATAGTTGCGGTGTATGCTTCTTTCAAGGCAATATACTGTTAAACATTCCGAAATTCAAAGGTAATATTCAAAAACCGTGCGACTTTTTGCAGTACTGTGAGCGTCCAAACGGGTGTCTTTCTCGATCATGTCTCGTCGCGCTTTGATCAGTGAGTAGAAATTTAATGAAGGGAATATTGCGATGTAAGAAAGGTATGGAAGTGAGAAAAAAACATATAAATAGCAACCAATGTTCTCGTGTTTCTATTTGGACGGGTGATTCCTACAGTGTTGTAGGGAGGAACGCGGACAGAGTATTTCGACCAAATCGCGACCCAGTCGCGAATTGCTCGAAATTCTCTTTTTACTTTTGAAATCACAGTACTGTATGTCATCTACTAGTTACTTCTACTAATAGAAATGGAGTACACTAATTTGTATGGTAATCAAAATCATAAGAAACTGAATTGTTTTTCATAGTCTAAAGAGTTTTAGTGTTGCTATTAGAATTACCCTAGTGCCTAAAATGGTGATCCCTTACACGTATCTGCACGTGAAGAGCTAATATTATCTATAATTTTCGTGTTATTCTTCCCAGACTGTAAGTTTTTTCCTGCTCTTCAAGGACACTCGCTCAGTCACGCGGCAACTGATAAAACGGAACTTCGAAAATATAAATATCATGTTTTCCCCATAAATAGCACAGTATACATTTTTATTTTATAATGTTGCAAGAAGAATCAATGGTTCAACGAAATTAAGTACTGTTTCAACAAATTGAGAAATACTTTATCCATGCGCTATAGATTTTTAGGCACTCGCACAGTATTTTGTTCCGCAGAAATGTTAAATTTAAATTAAGAACGTTGGAAAATTAAACTTAAGTGGCTCTACTCCAAGTTCTGCGCAGCGGGAATATGCCATTTAGACGAATAACCTTATAGTGAGACGCTAATTTCAAAATCACATTATCAAATTCCTCCACAGACTCTTTGTGGCTTCCCAATTAAATTTACAAGATTCAGAATTACAACTAGCTGTTAGTAGTAAGGGATGACACTATGGGGACCTGATTTAACACTGTAATTCCCATAGACATTTGTTCGCCAGAGAAAATCCACGGTCGTGTGTACTACGGGGAGCTTATATTTAACACTGAAAATTCCCATAGAGTTTAGAATTTAAAAAAAACAACACGGTCGTGTGTACTATGGCGAACTGATTTAAAACTGAAAATTACCATTTACATTTTTTTCGTCAGAGTGCCATCGGCCGATTGTACTCTGGTGAAAAAATTGTCAACGGAATTTCAGAGTTAAATCAGGTCCCATAGTGTCACCCCTTACCACTGCTGTTTTGTCGGAATCAGTAGTTTGAAGAAAACAAATGACGTGTCAGACTGTTTTTAACACCGAAGTTTCCGTCGAGTGTACAAATGTCCCACTCCTCCCTCCCATAACTAAAATATGAATGTGTTTCTTTTACAAGCTCATTGCAGTGAAGTCTCAACCGTTGGTAGGTATGGAAGTGAGACAAGGATAAAATTTGTTCGAAGATTGAATAAGCTTCATGCGATGCATCAAAGACTTTTGTCAGTTGAATAGTGATATCGACTGCACAGCGAAGGTAATCAAAGGGTCCCGCAAACATTCGTTATTCGAAGAACAATTCGATTCGACGCCGTATGTTCGAATCGAATTCGAGACGAAATGGGAGAGCGGAAGATGGAATTTTCGAATATGGTTAACTAAATCAATGCAGAAGGTCTTGTGATTTTTAATTTTCCCGACTGACTAATATTCAAACTACACCAAAGCATGTATTCGACGAAGGCATGATGCTTTGATGGTGTAGTTGGAGTATTTTATCAGTCAGGACTTGACCCATTACAGTCGGAAAAAATCAGGCTTACACTAGGGTTGCACGATATTCAAAACGGAATACCGTATTCAAAAAATACCGCGGTATACCGGTATCGAAAACTGTTCAGAAAAATGAACTTGAGTATCACAATCGAGGCTTGAGGCATCACAGTCGGAACGAATTAGCATGCCTTGTTGACGTAGTTCGAAAAACCTGTACCCCGAGGCAGACGATATCAAAATTTATTATTGAAAAAAAAAGTTAATCAGATTTTCCAAAAAAAAATCCTACAAAACAATATAATGTGAACCCTCATTGGAACGAGCTCAACGAGCTCGTTCCAATGAGGGGTCATATGATATAGTTTTGTTGAAATTTTTCAATATTATTTTTTCAGCTGCTGAAATTGTATATTACGGTATCACATACAGACGATTCCGTGGGTAAAGGGATAATAGTATTGATTCGGGGCTACAGTTAAAAACCTCAAGGCATCTTGAAAATTAAATTGTGGATAAATAAATAATAACGATAAACCGATATTTTTGTAATTACACCGGTACTCAATCGATATTGGTTTGAATACCGGTATATATCGGTTTATCGATATACCGTGCAGCCCTAGCTTACACCCCCACCCCATCTTCGCCACTCCCCTTGCCCCAATATGCCACAATGAACCCGAACAGAAAAATGTGCGATCGCCCATGTTCGGTGTTCGATATTCGTTCGATTCAAAATTTCGAGGTGCACATTCGATTCGATATTTGATTCGAGTGGATATACCAAATTCGCAGGATCCTACCTTATCACACCTTCATTTTAGACTGTTCTGACGCCAAACGACAGTAATGTATCATCAGTATCCTTTTCTGCATTGCGATCGCTGGTACTGGTCATGATATACATATGCAGAAAGTGACATTAAATACCTATGCATAATTGATATTGGAGAGAAGTGTTGGTACAAGGTCATCTGATCTCATCATATGCAGCAAAGAAGTAACAGATTATGACGTCACTGTATAATCTCTTCTGGTTGCCTTGATCACCTCAGTAGGTAGAAATTGCTGGTGCAAGCGTACATGTACATGTACGTGTACATGTACACGTACATTCGTGTACACCTCCATAGGATTCCAGTGTTAAAATCGTGTACAGGTACACGTACATGTACGTTTTTAGAAACGAAAAAAAGTTTTTTGCTCGCAATTTAACACTGAATTGTATCCTAGACGCCTGTAGTTTTTGCATGCGTACACGTGCATGTACCTGTACACGATTTTAACACTGAAACCCTATGGAGGCGTACACGAAAATCCACTTGTGGATTTTAAATTGTGTAAAAAGGTTGTGTTAGAATTCACCAACCCATTGTCGCGTTTCTCGAAGTAAGACTAACGCACGTTATTGCGAGGTGATCTTAATATGCACTTAATGGAAATGTTTTGAATGAAGAGTGTTCAAACTCGCTGTCGCGTTTTCCTGAAGTAAAAACTAACACATGTTATCGTTATGACTGAATGAGGTTTTCGTTCAAAAGAGTCAATTATAAATATGATCTGTAAAAAAATAGAGATTCGTGTCTTGGTTCGATGTGACGAAGAGAAATTGAGTTTAGGAATATCGTTCAAAAGAGTCGATTATAAATATGATCTGTAAATAGAATTCGTGTTTTGTCTTGATGTAAAGAAGAGAAATTGACTTTAAGCGTTCGTTCAAAAAGAGTCAGTTATTGAAGTAATCTTAATAAACACTTAACGGAATGTTTAAACGCATTTTCCGCTCAATTAGGTTTTGAGTGGTAAAATTTTTAATATATTCACGATAGCGATCAGAGAAATTTGAAAATGAATGATTAAGTTCCTTTAACGTTAAAAGTAGAAAAAACCCCAGTTTTCTTTTGTGTGTTCAAATGTTTTAACCGTCATCAAAGGGATTCTCTCTTAATTCGACACTGAGTGAATGGTTCTTTGATATGTGAATGAAAATCCTTTGACAAAACGTAATTACTATCAAAATGCGTTAAATCAGAAACCGGTTTGTCATGTACTGCTTAAAACGTATTTTAAACTTTCCTAATTCAATCAACATGGAGTTGAGATGTGAATATTTTTTAGTTTATTATATTAAAGACGGAAAGATTTTATTAACTTAAAAACATAAAAATATAATTAAACATTTAATTTTGAAATAATAAAAACAATTAAAAACGAAAAATGTTTTTACAGATGGATTCTAGACGCCGAGATCGAATTTTAGAAGAGTTTGAGCGTGCTAAGAAGGGCATTTAGTCGGCTGACAGAAGCAGACGTCTTGGTGAGATGGAACTCAAACGCGAAGCCACAAAAATATTTAAACCCGTGACGGAGGGTCAAGAGCGAAGCAGGAAGGAGATAGTCGAAGAATTGAAACCCATAAAGGAGAGTTCTTTGAGAATGGGTTCGTTGCCTCTTAGTTTTGGAAATCGGCATTCCGTTCAATCTATACCGGATTACGTTCCCACGGGGATTCAAACGGAGAGCGACACCGATACAGCTTCGACTATCACCACCGATACAGCTTCGACTATCACCGCTGATAGCGTCGCATCATCTGATGATGATGATGGCGGTAAGAGAGATCTGTTGTATGGATTTTATAAGGATTCGGAGGGAAGAATTTTTGTAGGAGACACAGAAGTAGATATTGGCGATGATGAATTGATCGTGGGTTCGAACAGATACGAATTGACTGATGGGCTGCGCAGATTGCTCCTTTACGGCAAGCCTAGCGATTACACGGATCAGGATTTCGACAATTACGGTGACATTCTGGTTCAGACCCACGCCATGAAGAGAAATAACGATGACAGAGAGACGAGACCCAAAGCCAACAGAGGTTACAAGTGGACGAAAGTGGTGAAACCCATATGGGATATGAACAAGAAGTTCGTCGAATCGGTGACTGGCAAAGGGGTGAAAACCACTTTTCTTCCGAGCGATTCTGACGCTCTGTCTCAGAGATTGAGTTTGTTGATGGCGAGCAGACGGGCTGGTAACACAGGATTAGATAATCAGATAGTTGCTATATCTGACGAATTGTTAAGACAGAAGGTTTTGAATAAAAACCACTATAAAAGGCTGATGAACGAATTGAAGGATTGATGTGTATATAATAAGTAGAGAGAAACAAACAAACAAACAAAAATAAAACAGTAAATTTTTACACTAGAATAATAAAAGTATTTAAACGGCAAAAACGATTTACCAGTGAAAAAACAAAATATACTATAAAAATAAAATATGTTGGTGATAAAGAACAGGGGATACGTCAGAACTTACGTTCAATGCGGTTCTGGCATCGTCGATTCTATAATGCGAGCGTTCACGAGCGATGCGGGTAGAAAACTCGCATCGACTGCGTTTGAGGTCGGTAAGAAGACGGCTTTGGATGCTGGTAAGAAAGCCGCTTCTGAAGCCAGTGGTAGGATAGCTTCTGTGGCTGGCAAGAGGGCAGCCGACGCGTTGATCGACAAGTTGATCAGTCCGCCGGCGAAGCGAGCTGCGTTAGAGCGAACGCAGAAAAGTTGGAAAGATTTTAAGGATGCTGTGGTACCCATACAAGATTTAGCCAAAATGACGAGTGGATCCGGACTGAAGAGAACTCACAACGGTGTGATATAAATAAATAATAATATTAAACAACTAAGTTTGAAAAAACATATAAAATTTGTGTTTGAAAAGAATCTAAATTAACAAAAAAAAAAAAATAAAACAAAGATGAACATTAAAGATATGTCTTGGAACGATGTCGCGACTAAGAGGTCGAATAATGAGTTCTTTCCCAAAAGCATAAGAGGCTTGATAGTGGGAAAATCGAATTGTGGAAAGACTAATCTGTTGATGAATCTGTTGTCCCGACCCGACTGGTTGGATTACGATAGATTGTTCGTGTTTGGCAAGAGCTTGTTTCAACCCCAATACAGATTGCTTCGAGAGTGCATGGATCGTAGATTGCCCAAGGACGTCATAGCCAGAATCTTTGACAGTAGGGAGGAATTCGACAAGAGTGAAGCTCCACGTTCGACCATTTTGGACCGTGCGGCGATGGAGCTGATGAAGAGAAATGCATCTTCGAACGTCGAGTGTCGATTTTATGAGAACGCTAGCGACGTTCCGGATCCTAGAGAATTGAAATCGGAAGATAAGAATCTCATGATTTTCAACGATCTGCTTTTGGAGAGACAGAACCGATGCGAATCGTATTATGTTAGGGGTCGACACAGCAACGTGGACTGTTTCTACCTGTCGCAGAATTATTTTTCGATTGCCCAGACAGACGATAAGGGAGAACGCTAATTTTCTATGTCTCTTTCGCCAAGATCTCAAGAATCTCAATCACATCTACGGCGATCACGTCGCAAACGACATGAGCGCGGCGGAATTCAGGAGATTCTGCAAGAGGGTTTGGGATAGTGGACTTTACAATTTCGTCGTGATCGATTTGACAAGCGAATTTAATCGCGGAAAATATCGGTGCGGATTCGACAAGTTTTATGTTTCTGATGATAATAAGATAGAGCGTGAAAATAAAATTTAGAAAATAATAAATCTTCAAATAATTAGTTTTGAATAAAAAAAAAATAAAATTAAATATAATGTTCGAACATGGAGAATTGTTAGAACGGATAGTCGAGAATACGGCTGCAAAACAATCCATTCAAATCGTGGTGAGTGGCGATTCTACTCGATTCGCTACGAAATTCGAACCTTCCATCGAATTGAATAGAGAGAAAAGATACGAGATGGCGTTGGTGAATCTGGAGACTTATTATTCCTTTCCCAACGTCACCGAAAAGAATAACTCGTTCAAGTATTCCGACGGAGTGGATTGATTGGAGATTCGAATTCCCAAAGGGAGTTACGACATAGACGATTTGAACAATTACATTCAGACGCGAATGAAGACGGATGGAAAGGGAAGCAACAAGATCAGACTCGCTCCCAATCCTAATACCTTACAGACGATGTTGGATTTGGAAGATAATTTTCGAGTGGATTTCAACACGGACGATTCTATAGGCAAGATGTTGGGATTCGATCGAAAGATGTATCGAGACCACGCGGCATCTGAAAATACGGTCGACATTCTCGCAGTCAATAGCATTCTGGTGAACGGGGACGTGATTGCTGGAAGCTACGTGAATGGTAGCGCTCAACCGACGATCTATTCCTTCTTTCCAAACATGTCGCTGGGTTATAAGATCGTGGAGCGACCTCGAAATTTAGTTTATCTACCAGTGATTTTAGACACGTTGTATAGTCTCAAAACCATGTTGACGGATCAAAATGGTGAACTGTTAGATCTTCGCGGAGAGAGGGTGACGATACAATTTCACATAAGAGAAATATAAAAGCCAAAAAAAAATATTGTGTATATATATAGATAACAAAAATAAAATAAACGCAATATTAATTTTACAAAATTATTTTAATATAAATAATTATTATTAAACAAGAAACAATTGAAGTAAATATATTTTAAAAAAAACAGAATTATGACAGAATACGTGATTAAAAACGTGAACACATCCGCAGGACAGACGAAGAAACTTAAGAGAGCGTTAACAACTCGAGGCGAGGCGGTGAGATTCAAATTCACTCACGAAGATCTGACGAGAGGCGGTCAGGATTCGATCGCTTGGACCAGTAATCAAATCAAAAGGATGGAGAAAGTGATTCGCGATGGAAGAGGGTTGACGGTGAGATTGAGTCCCGCTCAATTGAGATACAATTTGAGAATGAAAGGTGGTTTCCTACCGCTATTGGCAGGAATCGTCGCAAAAGCATTACCCTTCGCTGCAAAGGCACTACTCTTTCTCGAAAAGACTCTCGGCGTGGGAGCTCTCACGGGACATGCTAGTTCGGCAGTTGAGAAATTAATGGGTGGCAGCGGACTGTTTTTGAAGAAGGGAGGAGCCGTGTGTCGCATCCACGTAGACGACAGCGGTAAAGGATTGTATCTAGAACCCGTTAGAGGTGGCAACTCTCTGAGAGGAAACAGTCTCTATCTGAAGAGTGGACAGAACATTGAGCGACTCGGCAAGGGTTTGTTGCTCGGTGAGAATTCGCCGTTTAAGAATATACCGATTTTGAATATGTTATTATAATATAAAATTATATAATTATATAAAATATAAATCATAGAAAGTATAAAATAATATATTTAAAAATGGATAAAAAGGTGGAGAAACAATTTTATCACCTGGATGAAAAGGTGGAGAAACAATTTGACGATAATGATGAATGTTTTTGTTGTAATATACATTTGATGAATTGGGAACCTCATGACAGACCTTTACTGGAACATATAAATAATATTAAAAAAGGCGAATGTGATTATTTGAACAAGATCCTAACGTTGGGATTGATTAAAATTGAAGATGAAGAGTGGGATAGAAATAAAAACCAAAAATTATTGATGGATATGTTACAATTAGGGTACACTAAGGAACAATTGTACAATGCGTTAAATAATGCAAACAAGACCTTATCTCAATTTTTGACTTTAGAACATCTGATTAAATTCATGACACAAGCGGACGAGTTATCGTCATGTGTCGAAAACGAGTCGATTAACCTGAACACTTGTCTGCTTTGCGAAAATGTTGCAAATGTTTTGTTTCTACCGTGCGCACATTTGTGTTATTGTAAGGAATGTTATTCTAGAGACGAAAAAACATGTTCGTTCTGCAAACAAGAAATAAAAGCGATCGTAAATTGTTTTGAATAAAAAACACATTAAAGAAAAAAATTGAATTAAAAAAATTTTTTTTTTTTTTTTATAAAGAGTAAAAACAAAACTTTTTAAACAAATTATTTAAATACAAAATTCGGAAAAAAAAATATTCTTACAAAATGAAGCAAACAGATAAAAAAAAATTGAAAAATTTAAATGAGAAAACCATACCTCAGTTAAACGAGATTTGGAAACTATTAAAAATTTCACATTTCAGAAATCATAGAACTAAATCAAAAAAAATTGAAGTCATACATTTGCGAAACGATGGAAAGGCAAACGAAATGCCGATAGCAACGACGTCAAAAAATGCATCGGTTGTGAAAAATGAGAAGAAGAAGAAAAAGATAGTAAAAGGAATCAAAATGCCGACGTTGAAAAAAACCCAAAACGTTTCGATTGTGAAAAATAAGAAGACGACTAAACGAAAAGCCGTTGAAGAAGAACTTCAAGTTTCCAAAGAAAAGAAAAGAAAAACTAAAATGAAAACGAGTGATGCACATCAGATTCTAGGCAAATGAGATATATCGAGCGAACTTCAATGAGCAATAGACGAAGGGAAAGTAGAAGAATATCTAGAGCGACTCACCACGGAACTATTTCAATCGAAGTCCGTGGAACAGGAGAGTGTGATCAAAGGCGTTTTTAAAACTTTCGACGTGATTCCCTCGTTGAAGAAAATCGATCCAAAATTGTTCATGGAACGGGTGAAGAAAAAAGTATTGGATTTGTTTCGCGAATACATGAATGTGGGACTAAAAATTAAGATGATACTCCATTGCGTGATGAATAAAATTGATGTGAAGTCCGGCGAGAGCATCGTGAAAAATGCATATTTCAGATCTAACGTCGAACCCGTATTTCGAGGTTCAGATTTATTGGACGTTTTCGAAAAGATGAAAGACAAGATGTTGACGTCTCTCGCGAATTATCAACATGAAGGTAGTAACTGGACGTTCGATGAGGTGTTGAAACTCGAAATTCACATAACTGGAAACAATTTGTTGAAAGGGTCTTCTTATGTGAAATTACCATATTTCTTAGCTAAAAAACAATCCGTGGTCAATGTGAGAAATAAAGATGATCAGTGTTTTAAATGGGCAGTCACCTCCGCTTTATACCCTGTCAAAATGAATTCCGATAGAGTTTCTTGTTACGAGGAGACTTCTAAAAATCTCGATTGGACCGGAGTGACTTTTCCAACGCAGTTAAAACACATCGAACGTTTCGAGATTCAAAATGCCACCGTAGCAGTGAACGTCTTGGGATACGACAACGAAAAACAAAAGATCTATCCTCTCAGACTGACTTCGTATCTCGGAGAGAAAAGACGATTATTTTATTATTGATTTCGAACGGTGACAATCATCATTATTGTTGGGTTTCAAATCCGAGCGGATTACTGTCGAAACAAAATAGTAAACATAACAAAAAGATATCTTTATGTTTCAATTGCATGAACGTGTTTCACAGCGAAGACTCGTTGGCGAAACATCAGGAATATTGCAATGAAAATCAAGGTGTCGCCGTCGAAATGCCTAAACCTAACACCATTGTGAAGTTTGAAAATCACAATAGAAGGTTAAAAGTACCATTCGTCGTGTACGCCGATTTCGAATGTTTCACTGCAAAAATGAGTTCCTGTCAACCCAACGCTCTTCAAAGTTACGTCAAAAGATATCAAAAACACATACCTTCAGGCTATTGCATTTATGTGAAATGCACTTTCGACTCGCCACACGACATGGGGCCCTTCACCTACACGAAACAGTATGAAGACGACGACATGGCTCAAAGGTTCGTTGAAGAGTTAGAATCGAAAATTCAAATGTTATACGTCAAATTTAAAACTCCGGAAAAAATGATCATCACGCAAGAGCAGCAGGACGAAAATAACAGAGCCACCAAATGTCACATATGCAGACAATCGTTCGACGAGAATTCAAAGGAAAATAAGAAGGTCAGAGACCACAATCATTACATGGGTCTGTATCGCGGTCCGGTTCACAGCAAGTGTAATTTAAAATATCAAGATGCCGTTTTCTATCCGGTGATATTTCACAATCTCTCGGGTTACGACAGTCATCTGTTCGTGAAAAATCTCAGCACCTCACATGAAGAATGAAATTGCATCGCGAACAGCAAAGAAAGATACATTTCCTTCATGAAATGGAAGCTCATGGAGAAGAAAAGAGTAATCGATGGAGAGACGTTGAAAGAAAAAACGAAATTCATTCGTAGAGCCATACGTTTCATCGACAGTTTTAAATTCATGTCGACCGCTCTGGAAAAATTAGTCGATAACATGAGCAAGGATAAATTTAAAATCACGAGCGAACATTTCGGAGAACGAGTAGACGTCATGTTGAGGAAAGGAGTCTATCCTTATGATTACATGAACGATCTAAAGAGATTCGAAGACACCGCACTACCTTCGAAAGAAGATTTTTGTTTGAAATTATACGAATCCGACATTTCCGACGAGAATTACGAACATGCTAAAAAACGTGTGGAAATCATTCAATATGAAAACCATGAGAGATTATCACGATCTCTTTCTGAAGACCGACGTTCTGCTCTTGGCAGACGTGTTTGAAAATTTTCGAGACGTCTGTTCTCGAAATTACGATCTGGATCCCGCTTGGTATTTCACCGCACCTGGTCTAGCGTGGGACGCTCTGTTGAAGACCACCGAAGTCCAATTGGAATTATTATCCGACATGAACATGTTGCTCATGTTCGAAAGGGCTGTTAGAGGTGGCATCTCGATGATCTGTCACAGATATTCTGAGGCTAACAATCCCTACATGAAAGAAGGTTTCAGTTCGAAATGGTCGACTAAATACATACAGTATTGGGATGCCAATAATCTGTACGGTTGGGCTATGAGTCATCCTTTACCGATTGGAAATTTTGAATGGGTGAAGGAACCAGAAGAGATGCAAAAATGGAGAGACTATCCTTGCATTTTAGAAGTCGATTTGAACTATCCGGAAGAATTACACAATCCACACAATGATTATCTGCTGGCTCCCAAACGAATGGAACCGAACGAAGGAGACGAGGAAAAACTCATTCCCAATTTACTTAACAAATGTAACTACGTCGTCTACAGCGAGAATTTGAAACAGTACGTCGATTATGGGATGAAATTAGTCAACATATATCGCATCATTTGATTCGACGAAGAGCCTTGGATGAAAAAATACATCGATCTCAACACGAATCTCAGAATTCGAGCCAAGAACGATTTTGAAAAAGATTTCTTCAAACTCATGAACAACTGCGTGTACGGTAAATCGATGGAAAACATCAGGAAGAGAACCGACGTTCGACTCGTCACGTCTGAGAAAAGAGCTAAAACATTAGTGACAAAACCCAATTACAAACACCGAACCATATTCAACGAAAATCTAGTGGCCGTTCACATGCAAAAGACGCACCTGAAGTTCGACAAACCGTATTATCTTGGACCGATCATCTTAGATATCAGCAAGCGATTGATGTACGAGTTTCACTATGATTACGTCAAACGAAAATTTGGTGATAAAGCCAAACTACTGTTCACTGACACGGACAGTTTAGTTTACAAGATAGAGACGAAAGACGTCTACCAAGATATATCTCAGGACGTGGCCAAGTGGTTTGACACAAGCAATTATCCCGTTGATCACCCGTCCAACATTCAATCGAACGACAACAAGAAGGTGTTGGGTAAATTTAAGGACGAGAGCGGCGGTAAACAAATCGTCGAATTCGTGGGCTTGAGACCCAAACTGTATGCTTATCGTCTAGAAGATGATGAAGAGATCAAGAAGTGAAAATGAGTTAAAGCGTCTGTGGTGAAGAAAAACATCTCTTTCCAAGAGTATAAAGATTGTCTGTTAGGAAGTGGTCCGGTGTATAAGACTATGAAATCGATTCGAAGTGAAAATCACGACTTGTATACCAAAATAGTCAACAAGATTTCGCTGACGGCTGACGACGATAAGAGATTCATGTTAGACGATAAAATAAGCACTTTGGCACTCGGACATTGGAATTTAGATCTAATTAGAGACGATATGAATGTGGATGATTGGATTCCAGATACGATTGTGGATGATAAGATTCCAGATATGATTGTGATGATAGGATTCCAGAAAATCAAGAAGAATTATATGAAATCAAAATTATAGAAATCGATAGAGACATCGAGAGAGTTAGTTTAAAAAGAAAAATAAAAAAATAAAAAAAATAACGTCATTTTTAGTGAATTATAATAAAATAAATAAAAAAAAATATATATATACACATTATGAATAAGAAAATAAAGATATCCGTAGAAGGTGTCGTCTTACCTAACGAACCCCAATTCTTAAATTCCGAAAACGTTCGAACTAAGAGAGACAAACTACGTTTGATATCTCTTTTTGCATTGTCTTTTTTCGCAGGTTGTGAAATATAATAGATATTTGCAGTTGTTATTCCTGATCAAAAAATTGTCAAAAGATCAAGAGAAATACATTTACGACACGGTATCTAAAAAATTCATTCGTTAAATCACTACAAAATGATCGAATCTGTTCTACTAAAAGATGGTAATATCAGGATTCCAGAAAATCAAGAGGAATTAGACGGATTCAAGATTATGAAAATCGATAGAGACATCGAGAATGTTAGTTTAAAAAGGAAAAGAAAAAAAAATAAATAAATAACAACGTCATTTTAGTGAATTATAATAAAATAAATAATTAAAAAAAAATATATACGCATTTATGAATAAGAAAATAAGGATATCCGTAGAAAGTGTCATCTTACCTAACGAACCCCTATCCAACATCGATCTGTTGAATGCGGCAAAAGATTTGAAAATCAAAGATTTTCTAGGCGTGTTTTCCAGAGATGCCTTGCTGAAGAGAAGACCTTGACAATCGGAATGTGGAATTTTAAATCTAGACGATTCATATGGTGAAGGCACTCACTGGGTGGCGTGGATCAAGAATGGGAAGAAGAAAAATTATTATTTCGACAGCTACGGAATTTCGCCGCCCAAAAAAATAAAGAACTATTTCAACAAATCGATGGTTCGTTACAACACGGAACAAGTGCAATCACCAGATCAAGTGTTTTGCGGTCACCTGTGTCTCTACATTCTCAAGAGATGGTCTGAAGTAGATCGATTTCAAGACATTCTCAATGATTTACATTAGAGAGAGATTTTTTTTATAGTATATATAAAGATAAACAATTATTTTAAAAAAATTTTAATCGAATAAAAACGAAAAATAAAATAACATAGTTCATTTTTAATAAACTGCATCTTGAATATATTTTTTCTAAAAAACAAAAAAAAATCTTACAACAACATGCCAGTCGATAAATTTGGTAGAAGTGACGACGAAAAAGTCAACCTAAGAAAGAAGAGAAAGACATTCGAAGTCGACGATGGTTATGACGTTGCCAACTTGGACGAACGTTACGTTCGGAAATACGAACCTCAAGAAGAACCTTTGAACATGAATGATAAGAAGCTCTACAATCTTCCCGAGCCAATAGATCTCGCAGATGCTGCGACTAAAAAATATGTCGACGGGGGAACGCCGATTTTAAACGAATCCTGCTAGATAATTACGTGGATAAAACCATGACTGATGATCTCGATCTGAAATCCAAACGTTTGGTGAACGTCGCAAATCCCATAGATCCGACCGATGCCGCGACCAAGACATACGCAGACGACTCTCACGCGAGATTCAGCAAACACCTGAGAAATAGATACGTTCAGAAAACGATGCACTCAGAATTGAATGCCAATTCTAACAAGATAACGAACGTGGCCATTCCCACGAATCCCGAGGACGTGGCGACCAAAAACTACGTAGATCTGGAACAGAGAAAGTCTGACAGACGAGAAATGAAATTGGATCTGAATGCGGGATTCAACAAGATATTGAATCTGTCGGAGATCAACGACATGGATGCAGACTCAACTGCGGTCAACAAGGGCTACCTAGATTCTGCCGTGATACAATCACGAGAATACCTAGAATCGCAAGTGGACGATCTCTACCTGAACAAACAATCTGGCGGAACCATGGAGAGCGGCATCAACATGAACGGTCACAATTTATTCAGTCTCGATCACGATCCCGAATTCGATTCCGGCGTGGTCAGCAGAAAGTACGTGGACGACAACTCGGTCTGGAGAAAGGGTGACATCATGGAAGGTAAACTAGACATTGGTGGACACGCTGCTCACGAATCTACAGGATCCTGTGAACATGACGGATGCCTGCACCTTGAGTTTGGTGCTGGAGAAAGTCAAATATGCTAGACAATTGATCACTGTGTGGGCCGAAGAGGCCGGCACCTTAGATGAGGGAAAAGCTGAGTGGTCTTTCGGAAATGGAGGTAGCGGATCGAAACATGGTCAGGTGGGATATCCCATGCTGCTGGGAGGTGAAATCCTTCGAATGAGTCTGGCTTCCTCCGGTTTGAATAACAGAGTGGTCGTCAATCTCATGGTGAATGGAGTAGAGAGCGATAAGAGATACAGCGTCGAAAAGACTGAGAATCAACACGCGAATGTTAGCATGTTTGGCACGACTCTCAAAGTGAACGCCGGAGACAGGATTAATTTTGTTACGAAAACCAATAATCCTGAAGCCGCCACTTCCCTGGTGAGTCTACTGATCGAACTAGTTCCTTTGAACAAACAGTGAACGTGTGGAAAATAATGAATTAAAAAAAATAATGTGTGATTATTAAAAACAAAAGAAAAGATGTTCAATCTCTCTAGATCACATTACTTTATTTTTTTTTGTTTTTTTTGTTTTAATAATTACTCATTACTTTTTATTTTTTTTTTTGTTTTTTTATTTTTTTCACACTTGTCTCTCATCGAATGATCGACATCTTATTTCCATCCAATTCGAATTGTAATTCTCTGTCCGACAGGATCAGGGCGAAGGCTTCGGTTTTTCTCGGCACATTCCTATCGAATTGCATCTTGATCTGAATGTCTAAGACGCTACTCTTGAGTCGTTCACTTTGTTTACTGACGTCAAATACGAACATGGGATACATTGACATGTATTCGCCGGGAGATATGTTAGGGTTGCTCATCAATTCGTCTAGACCGTGATACTTCTTTCTAAAATCAGCGGCGTCGCCGTACAGTCTGCAGAAATCGTTCTTGTCGAACGACGCATTGTAATCGATTGCTGGATATCTCGTGGCGTTCAGAAACACTTGCATGTTTCTCAAATGGCAGTGATCGAACAGCAACGCATTCTTTTCCTGAGACCCGTCCCTATCGGTCTGAAAAGCAACCACGATGAAACGCGGTCTCTCGGAAGCAGATTTCACCATCAATCTCCAATCGAAGTGATTCGTGGAGGGAGGAATGCTAGCCGTGTCGCACCTTCTCATTCTAAATCCCACAGGTAATTTACTTTTGGATTCTATGATCTTGTAGAGATTCGCCTTCTCCACGATCGAAGGCTCCACGTGCGGAACGAACCACGATATCTTGTGTAGAGTTATCTTACCCGCATTGGTTGCAGTGAGTCTCACTATTGCGTCGTCATCTCCTTTTCGAATCAACGTCAGATTGTGTTTGAATCCGTACATGATCTTGTTGTAATCGTCCGCAAATCCGAAGATGTGTTTCAAAGGTATCCTGAACGAAAACGTTCCTTTAGGTCTGGACGTCTTGACGACGTAGTCGAATATCAAGACGGCGCCAGCTAGCAGGGTGGACGGTGTCTTTCACCCACAACTGATTAAGTCCTCTGGATTTTGAAAAATCATCAGGATACGTCAAGAGTCTGAACATCGTGGTGGCCTGACAGGGATGAAAAACAGATTATACCTCTTGTCCAGATAGCATGTATTTTATATTACTGAATAGATGCATGATGCCATTATTGGCTAGAGTAACCGTGTCGTCGTCGGCGTAGTTTCTCCCATCTTCCTTGGTGAGACGTCCCTGCACCACTATGTAACTCTCGCTAGGATGTATGAATAGATCTTGAGTTTCAACGTTGATTCTTATCTCTTCCGCATTGTGCAAACTCGTTCCGGTTACCGGTTCGTATTCGTGAACCTCATATTCTTGAATACTTTCATCTTTCACTATGCTTTGTGCTATATCTAGTCATATTTTTGTCATTTTAAAGGATTTTTAGTTTTTTTGTTTATTAATTCACTTGATTTCTTTATCTAAAAACTAGTTTTTAATTATTTTTCATTATTATTTTTTTCTCTCTTATAATATATGTGTGTAAACAAGAAAATGTTAAAGAAAGTAAATAAAAAAATTTTGTTTTCTTTATCAAAACTTCGTCTTCTGTAATTGTTGTTCGCAAAACTTTCCGATGATCTCTTCTCCATCCAAAGCTTCGATTTCGTAAGTCACCGGATCGGTGTGAAATATTTTGATTATCACGAAGATTTCCGAGGTCCATCGAGGAGTATAACCCTTTTCGGAGTGCTTCTTATAAGCGTAGATTCTCACTCGATAACCGACTGCAAATTTCGGCGTTCTAGACTTCTTCCTGATCTTAGATCTCCCAGGATATAGATTCGCGTAGACCTGTTTTTCGTTTCGAGGATCGCTAGCTTCCGCGGGAGTCATCTTGATCGATCTGTGTCGGGTGTTGTTGTAATCTTTGACCAGACCGTTAAGAGCGTATATGTATTTCTTAGTCGAATTCGCCATGAAGTATCTGTGCATCTTATCCTTCATCGTTCGATTCCAACGTTCCACCACGCTGGCTTTCTCTTCGTTTTCGATCGAGTAGAGGTCTACCAATCGATGAACGTGCTTGTTGTAGAATTCCTTTCCCTTATCCACCCACAATTTACTAGGTTTTCGAGAAGACAAGTCGAACACACTCTTCAGAGCCTCGGCGACGCAAGGTCCCGATTTATTCTTCAAAGCTCAGATCCAACCGTATTTGGAAAACACATCGATGACCGTCAGTAGATATTTGACGCCCTCGTTCCACCTCGAAAACGATCTCATGTCGACCAAGTCGGCAGACCAAATATCATCCAAACCCTTCACGAACACCCTTCTCTTTCGAATTTATGCACTATGGGTTTGTGTAACTCCTCGGCCAATTCGCTCGTCAACAATCGTTTCTTCTTCTTTTCAGATGCGCTTTTTTTTTTGAACGCCCCATCCAAATCGACGTTTCGCACCGATCAGATTGCCGACCATCGAACGTTCCATCTTCTCTCTCCTGGTCGGATTCGAAATGCCTCTCAATTTCCCCAACATGTTTTTATCGCAGACGTCGTTGCGAGTCTTGGTGTCGGGATGTCCGGCGTAGCACAGATCGTGATCATACGCGGCTGCGTCCACCCTATTCACAGGTTTGCTCCAAGATTTGGGTGTCAGATCGGCATTGAGTCTCTTGTTCAATTTCGTTCCGGGTCCCGTGAAACTGTGACCGGGCAGATACATTTCGAAAGATAGATTATTGATCATTTTATTCTCGATGCCTTTACCTTTGCTCGCGTTCTTCTTTTGACGAATCTAGTCTTGATAGAACCACACACGTTGCAAATTCCGCGAAGCATCTGTCTGTCGTTTTTAGTTCGCACTTCTCTAAAATTACTCGTCTCGGTAACTCCCTTACACTTTACGCAATACATTTTTTTAAGAGTTATTTAAATTAATTTCGTTTTTTATTTTATATATAAATTTAATAATTAATTCTGTTCTTATTATATATATATATATTTTTTTTTTTCAATCGCTGCTCTTGAGTTCTATCATCTTACTGAATTCCTCCCTGGCCTCTTTCCTCCCCTTTTCCACGAGAGAATCCTTCATCTCTTCCTTGATGATCTGACGAGTCTTGATTCTCACGGCTTCTTTCATGGCATCGTATTTCGTTTTCTCGCTCAATATCGCAAAGTATTCTCCGTCCGATATCCTACCGTCTTTCAACACCATAGAGATCATTTCGGATATCGTGTCGATCTTGGAGTCGGCCCAGACGCGAATCTTGTCGTGTTTCCTCGCCTTCAGATATAATTTCCTACTCAAAAAGTTTCCGAGCGTGCTAAACAATCCGGCGGCGAGAACCACTCCTTCTACGGTCAACACGATCGGAATGCCGGCCGCGGTCGACAACAATCCGATGCCGGCCGCGTGTAAACCCATGGAAATCGTGATGAGTGTCGTGTCGATCGTGTTGACGAATTTCACGAAACGCGAATACTTCTTCTTGAGGGAACGACGAGAATCTCTCTCTCGAGTAAGATACTCTTGGATTCTACTGATTTGATCGATGTGATACCTATCTCCTCTTTCTCTTTCTTCTTGCGACGGTGCCGTCGGCAAAACGTCGATCGGCTTCTCATCCTCGTCGTCCACTAACGTCGGATACAATTTATTTCTGGTTCTCATTTTTGTTTTTTTTCTTTCTAATATTAGATAAAAAAATGATGTGTGTATTTATTTTATTTTCTATTCTCTCTTATTTTATATCAACGAGAAAACTTAGACGTATGCTTCATTGAACAATAATTTCTTGACGCATCCCTTATCTTTTAAAGTCAGACTTTTACGCGCCAATTTCAGTTCTTCCGAAACTGTGGGCTTGCTTTGATCTTTTCATAAGAGTAATCTCTTCCAAAACGAGATCACTTCATTGATTTGAACGCGTTCGAACGCCGGTTCGAAATACTTGTTGACCATATCTTCCCTTTCCATCCACAGACACAAATGATTCTCGTAATCAAAGTCTAGATGATCCCGACATCCGACGCATCGTTCTGACAAGAGACGACCTAGTTGTTCGTTCACGCAGAATGCGTAGGCTCTCATCAGCATTTTTAAAAGAAACCTTACTCTAATAGTCTGAGAATCGCTCATAATTTACGTATTTTTATTATCCATTCGATTTGATATATTTATTTTTTAAATAACTATTTATTTATATATTTTTTCTCTCCTATATATCAATCAAAAACGCGACAGTGGTTCTCTTCGTCACATCGAACCAAGACACGAATCTCTATTTTTTACAGATCATATTTATAATTGACTCTTTTGAACGAAAACCTCATTCAGTCATAACGATAACATGTGTTAGTTTTTACTTCAGGAAAACGTGACAGCGAGTTTGAACACTCTTCATGTACGCTTGCACCAGCAATTTCTACCTACTCACCTCCGTAAATATCAATATTGTGACGTTCTTGTCATTATTTGCATCGCATTGAAACACATGCGCAGTTCTCACTGTTACGAATGCTACAGAACTACGACAGTCAATGGGAAGACCAGTTCAAACTTCTTTCTATGAAAGCGTGTCTCTAGAAATAGGAAGGAAGGTGTTGGGTACAAGTCACCTGTATTCGATCATTTAGTCATATGAGTTTAAAATCGTTCTATGGAGTCATGCCTAATTTATGTATTTATTTATTTATTGGGATTTAACGACACTTTCGACAGCCAGGGTCACCTCATATCGAACAGTTTTACGGGTGAAGGAAGCCGGACTACAGAACCACTGAGTATCGGCGAGCAATTGCCAGACTCCCCAACGTACTAACTCCACACACGCACGGGTAGCATTGGTTGAAGACAAGTGCTCCGTCGACGTGCAGTACGCCTTAGTAAACAGCGCAACCGTGCCCCGACGCAGCCATGCCGAATAAAAACATATTAAAGACAAAGTTTGTCGAAGCTTGCAAGTCTGAATATTAGAAGTGCATTGGTCTTTCCGACCGATGCACTTCTAATATTTAGCCTTTTTAGCTTTACATTTTACATAATTTTCGTGTGAAATTATTTGTTTTACCCTTTACCTATGGAACTATGGAACTTTACCTATGGGACTATGGAACTGGCGAACTTCGCTCAATGTTACACACGTGAATCTCATTTAGTTTTTGTATCACGTTCTCCACATATTGCTTGTTACCATTCACAGGAACATGTTCGCGGAGCTCATTCTTATGAGACATCATTAGCTGACGTCTGGCCAAAAAAATGGTAATTTCCTGTTTTGGGATGAGCATATTTATTTGGTGCCATTGTCTAACTTTAACTATAATTAGAAGATCACCTTCACTGTTTTTGAGTATGCACCAAAAATCTTCGCATTCGTAATTGCAAGAAAAGAAAGTTTTCATTTGTGGTTGTCGGAGGCTATTGAAAACTTAAATTTTCTTGCACTCAATCGTGAGATAATTCTGGTATGGGCCGATTGGCAGGATCTCATGTGACGTCATAGTCACGTGACCTGGTGGCGCCATGTTGTGTTGCTATGGTAAACCGCGTGGCGGCCACATTGTGAGTCATCCCCATAGTGATACGTGGTGTTAGTGCGCATGCGTAGCGCGTGTTGTTGGGGTGATATGTGTTTCCATCGGCCATTTTGTATACTGGATGCCGCCATCTTGGTTTCTATGGTAGCACGTGACATTAGCATGTAGGAAAATCACTACACTATGTTACCCAAAAGCCTACAACAAGACAGGGGTATGTTCGGATGGTATGTTCCTTTGTACAAGTGTAATTTACCGAGTCGTAGAATTACCACAAACAACACGACAGTCCCTCCAAATCAACAAAAGCGACTTTATTTGATACAGATTCCCCATTTTATCGGCTTAGCACGTAGTGCTATAGTACCGAGTGACCCCGGGGTAAGTTCGATTGAACTAGAGTAATTTTCTGGCTTGGATACTTCGTAGAATTACCACAAACAATCCGACAAGTTGTACTATTTCGAATTCTTTCAGAATCCTTTTTAGGACCGCCATACCGTAGATTTTAATAGTAGCACGTAGTGCTATAGTACCGAGAGTCCCCGTGGGTACGTTCGATTGAACTACAGTAATTTTTCTAGTTCAGATTCCTAAAGAATCCTTTTTTAGGACCGCCCTACCATGGTTTATAATAGTAGCACGTAGTGCTATAGTCCCGAGAGGCCCCTTTGGGTTATCGCTAACTGATAGGCAAACCTCCATGAAAGCCTATATCCTTCTTAATGCCATGAATCTATCGAGTAGTTACTGATAAGTCATTGCTCGAACGACTCGAATCCTACCGAGCAAATAAGCCCTAGAGTATTTACTCGAACGAAAGACTCGCACATACGACTCTTAGCCTTATTTCAGTATTTGAGGATACCTATGACCTGGTGTTGTATTATTTGAGGATACGTATGGAGCATATCTTCTGGAGAATCCCTTTTTGTCATATGAGGCCATGAGGTCCATTAGAAAATCCCTCAATGAGGTCTAATTTACTATCCCTCTTTATCTCATTTGAGGCCATGAGGACCATGAACAAATCCCTCAACGAGGCCTTATTTACTATCCTGTTAGCATCATTTCGGTATTTGAGGATACCTATGGCCTGGAATTGTATTATTTGAGGATACCTATCCAGGATATTTTCTGGAGAATCCCTTTTTGTCGTATGAGGCCATGAAGGCCGTACAAAAATCCCTCAATGAAGTCTAATTTACTATCCCTCTTAACCTCATTTCTTTTGAGAGCATGAAGGCCGTGAAAAGATCCCTCAATGAGGCCTAATTTACTATCCCTCTTAACCACATTTCAGTATTTGAGGATACCAAGGGCCTGGTATTGTTTTATTTGAGGATACCTATCCAGGATACTTTCTGGAGAATCCTTTTTTTGTCGTATAAGGCCATGAGGGCCATATGAAAATCCCTCAATGAGGTCTAATTTACTATTCCTCTTAACCTCATTTCTTTTGAGGGCATGAGGGACATGAAAAATCTCTCAATGAGGCCTAATTTACTATGCCTCTTAGCCTCATTTCAGTAATTGAGGATACCTATTGCCTGGTATTGTATTATTTGAGGATACCTGTCGAGGATACTTTCTGGAGAATGCCTTTTTGTCGTATGAGGCGATGAGAGCATGAGGGACATGAGAAATCCCTCAATGAGGTCTATTCTACTATCACTCTTAGCATCATTTCTTTTGAGGGCATGAAGGCCATGAAAAAATCCCTCAATGAGGTCTATTCTACTATCCCTCTTAGCCTCATTTCTTTTGAGGGCATGAGGGACATGAACAAATCCCCCAATGAGGTCTAATTTACCAGCCCTCTTTGCCTCATTTCGGTATTTAAGGATACCTGTGATCCAGCTCCTATATAGATCCTATTTCCTATATAGCTCCTATACAGTTCCTACACAATTAGTCTTACCAATGGCTTCCATCTTATCTCCAAAGTTCCAAGGCCACTGCTTGTCTATGGTCTATCTGTCCTATCATTAGCTTCTACAGCAGGCTTGTGCCATTGTGGCCTTGTACCAGTACTAATGGCTATACTCTCATCCATTAATATTGACTTGTAACACTACTTCCCAGCTATACTTATCTCAGTCTCTACTATAACATCGATCAAGGTTGAATCTGATTGCTTCATTTCCCCTGTATACATAGAGACAGGCTACATAAGGAATTCCGTAATTGGGATTCCTAGCCGATTCCGTAAAGTTGGATTCCGTGTTGTTTTTACATGTACACTCCAAGGTATGAAAGGGGATTGATAACGCCCAATTATTATTGCAAGAACCTGAACCGATACAACTGGCAACCAACCACTACAAAACAACAATGGTATAGAGCGAAGTGAACGAAGATCCAACACAACCAAGATAGAAGTGAACAGAAAACAACAAAGTGAAAAAGATGAACTGGTTGGAGAGATCTGAATTATGAACAGAATCAACACAAGTACGGTTGAACTGTTGAAGCATGTCCGCGCATGCGTTTACCAGGTAATAAAAATCATCATCAGCAAAATTTTAATTAATGAGGCACCGGGTTGTACCCGGTGCTTCATTAATTAAATTTTTTATGATTATTCCTGTAATTACTGTTTGAAATCTAATATTAGTGTGTCCATGGAAATATTACTCACCGATGGAAAGTGACCAGTCCACGGCGGTCGGACTGTAAATCGGGGACTCATTAGAGATTCTCAGTTTACTGTGCCGCTTCCAACGCACAGAGTTAAACATACACTCACTGGAGATAATTTTGACGCAACGGTTCGTGGCGTCAGCATTACAATCAGTGTTTTTACATCGAATTCACGCATTGGTCTAAGAGTATTTAATGTTTGGGTAAAGTTGAGGGAATAGGATACTCTCCAATTTATTTAAAAATATCTGGTCTTCTCAAATTTTCTGTATTTATTTTCATTCCTTATCTAGTTTCCAACAAATAATAAACTGTTTTAGGTCGAACGATATATTATCAGTTATGTGATCCCGTTTCGTTCTGAAAACTGAATATACTGAGAAACAAAACTTCAATCTTGACGAGGTCTAAAATGGGAGACATCCTTAATGGTTCTGTTTCAGGACAACAAAGGTAAGAATCAGCAGTGACTTGCTAAACCTCACCCTTCCTAACTCAAACGATTTCTCATAAGTTTTTAAACCATTGTCTAGCACCAGGTGGCGCTTTGTGATGAAAGCAGAACACAGACGTGTGGAAAGAGTACACCATTGTCATACAGCCTTACAATGGGCATATAAAGCTGTCCAAAGTGGGTTAAATTCAAATTTGTTCCCTGAATGTATTGTAAAATAATAGAGAGTAATAAAAAATGAAAAAAAAGAGTTGAGGATACCAGGTATATTTTACCATGTTCTTCACTAATCTTCAGCTTTACCAATATTTGCATTGTTCTACAGTAAGACTAACGCTCGAATCGCGTCTAGTCTATAATGACCTTTAGTCGTTTTACACAATAGCCAGGATTTTTAGTCCGGTCTTGAAAAATATTTGTTTTGCTGCAATCACTGATTTTTGTTCCTTCTTTTTTGGTCTATCCTTTGTTACAAACAATTTTCCTATTGTTATTATGTGTGAATAACAATTAAAATTCCACCCATACTTTATTGCGGCTTTAAGAAGAAAATTTTGAAGATTTCGACCTTTACTTGAAATATATAGCTCTTTTATCTGGGCTCAAGATCGGCAACTATAGTGTGAATTTTGCTACAATTTTTTTTTAAATTATCAACACCCCTCATCCTTTATCCGGGCTTGTTAATATTTGATTGAAATATCTGAATTAAAGTAGCAAGTGACCACTGGTTTTTTTGTGGTTCGGTTTGTTACAAACAAAGGATAGACCAAAAAAGAAGGAACAAAAATCAGTGATTGCAGAAAAACAAATATTTTTCAAGACAGGACTAAAATATATATAATAGTGGTGATGGCAATCAAAACGACTGATAAAGATTAAACCAACACCTTAATCGCGATTTACCCAACACACAAGAGACTGCCAGATTTTAGTGAGTATGAATGTGGACTGGGGTCCTGGATAAAGGATGTAATCTGGACGTGGAATTTGGCGGATAAAAGATAATGCAGCTCTGTAATTACACTTGGAACCATAGTATATATCTCAACAAGAATAACATGAACACCGTCTGTGATAACGAGAGTATTCTACAGGGTGCAATAATCCAATAATCAAACTGATTTTTGTGCCCCCACTCACTGAGTGAGTTGATGTCAACATGATCCAAACTTCTTCAAGCAATTATATATAAGTCAACTTGTGATGTACAAAGCTCTGTGAAATGCAACTTGTAACTGAAACTAAGTTAGGTTCCTACAAAACCAAATACGAATGATAAAATAGTCTTGAGTATGAATATAAATAAAAAATCTTAGATCTAAATGTTATTTGAAATGACTAACACTGTCCTTTTTCCACAGACATTTTACTCGCCTACACAAAGAGTTTAAATGGTGCATGCAAAAGTGTCAATATACCGCCCTTCCAGTAATATATTACTTTCAAATCCAAACAAATTGAGCTGCGTTAGTCTAAAGAAACCCACCTTCAGCCACTTCGGTCCGTGTCTTGCTACTCCAATCATCTTCAAACCCGAAGGCTCGCATTCGGGTTGGAAGATGGCTGCAGTAGAAGAAATAGACCGGACAGTGACCTCATCGCGGCATGCTCATCCAATCGGGAGACTAGCCGGTAATTTGCCTATATATAGGATTGTAACTTTTGTCCCACAGGACCGAATCACACAAAAACAGTGGACACTTGCTACTTTAATTTAAATATTTCAATCAAATATTAACAAGCCCGGATAAAGGATGAGGGAAGTTGATAATTTAAAAAAAAATTGTAGCAAAATTCACTGTAGAAAAGCTCTAAATCTGCCAAGTAGTTGCCGATCTTAAGCCCAGATAAAAGAGCTATATATTTCAAGTCAAGCCCGAAATCTTCAAAATGTTCTTCTTAAAGCCGCAATAAAGTATCGGTGGAATTTTAATTGTTATTCACACCTAATAACAATAGGAAAATTCACTTAATTGGCTCTTTTCAAGGAAGGGTTTTCGTATTATCTGTGCCCCTTTGCCTGGTAGGAAATGAGACCGCACATGTGACTTTCTATCAGACATTAAACATAAAAACTAAGGGGTTAAAATCTAGGTATTACAACCATCCTTGGTATAAATTCTGTATATGATATATAGCATATACTTTCGCGTTTATTTCATGATTAATAGTTTACTTGCGGTTCCGTTTGTCCCTGTTTACGAAAATTGAGACGTCAAACCGGAAGTCACGCTGTACATTAAAAGTGGAAGTTTAGGGGTTAAATATAAAATTTCGATATCCAAGTTCGGATATACACTGAAAACACCTAAAACTGCTAGACAGCGTTCATCTGGTATTTTTAGGACCAGAAGTTTACTTGCGGTCTCTTTGTCCTTAGTTGCGGAAAAGTGAGATAGCATGTCGGATATCCTTCTATACATTTAAAGGGAAATTTTACGGGTTAAAGTTAAAAATATCGGTACCAAACTTCGGATATATATTTGATATACCACTTATAACCAGATAGCGTTCATTTGGGGACTCTACCCACTGTACTTTGCCTGCGATCACTTGCTATCTCATTTTGTACCTGCGGTCTCATTTTAGTATAACCGGTCTCATTTTCTACATGCGGTCTTATTTTAGTACGACCGGGTATTCAGTGTCACCTGCAAAAAAAAAAACAACTGGGTCGGACTTTCTAGTCGGATTGTTTTCGTTCACCGTTGCAAAAACACTTTAGCAGACGGCATAAAACATTTATGTATTATGGATTGCTTTGCTTGTGTAAGTCACCATGAACTGTGTCAATTATCGTTTCAAATATTACGCGCGCATGCGCGCTAAAGAATAGTCACAGAGGAAAGACAAAAGATCTGAGTGATCTGTCCCAAGCCAGAAAATAAGCAGACTGACATCTGCAAAATGAGGTCCTCAGAGGGTGAATTTAGTGATGCTACCCTGCACAGCAGGGTAGCAAAACGAAACAGAAAGAGGTACCCAGAGGATACATTGACCCACTGCATGGGATAGCATTATCAAATTCACCTCCTGGGGACCTCATTCTGCAAATGTCAGACAGCTTATTTTCAGGCCTGATCTGTCCTGATAAGTTTGATAATACTCGATGAACAGTAATCATCAATACCAACTTCAATGGTGTCATCCCAACAAGACGAATCCCAACAAAGTCGAATTGGTAAAATATCCCAACAAGACGATCCCAACAAGACGATCCCAACCAGACGAATCCCAACAAGAAGAATTGGTAAAATATCCCAAGAAGACGATCCCATCAAGACGATCCCAACAAGACGAATTGGTAAAATATCCCAACAAGACGATCCCAACAAGACAATCCCAACACGACGAATCCCAACAAGACGAAGTTTTTTTTCTTATCAAATATGGGGGATTTTTACTTTAAAACGAACGTGTACATTACAATGCATGCTATTTGAAGTATTTTAGGGTTTTATTTTGGGAGTTTTGTTGATAAAAAAATAAAAAGAAAACTGTAGCAAATAGCATCTTGTAACAAAGCGTGGCGCCTCTGTTAACAGATAGCTAAGTTTTTTTTGGTTGTCAAAATTTTGTTCACATATTATTGCCTTGTTACAAATAATGGGAGAGTGCCTATCAACACTACTGAAGTTGTATAGAAAATAACTGACTCTTCATGTCAGGGCATTATTGTGTCATTCTGGCTGAACATGTCATGCGCAACACAATCTTCAGCTCGGATCTCATCAATTTAAATCAAGGACAACTAGTTCAAACACATTTATTGGTTCTTTGTGTGTACATATTTGACCCGATCTATTGATTTTACACTTGATAGTTTTTATTATAGCGATGAAAAGTATACCCAAATAGGTCTTAAAAGCTCATCGTATAGCGATCTTCTCGCCTTGGGAATTGTCATGTAAATGCCGTTATCCCTTGATGGACTGATTTTTTAAAAATTTCTACCAGTTCACCACTCAGCAACTTACAGGGGTTTTCAAATGACTCTCCTCTCCATTCAAAATGAATTACTCATCTGCTTTTATCATAAACACGAAGCTGAACATAGTATCCACTTAGTATAGACTGTTACTCGAGGGGCAATAATCTACTATAGAGTTTACCACGCTCCAGTGCAACACAGTAGGGACAAAATTTACTACACATGTAGGAATTCAAATGGGGAAATCGAGTAATTACGGACCCAAATGTCATAAAGACGGATGGCAGTGCTATGCGACTTCCTATGGTAAATTTCGCACTCGACTGCGAAGTGTACTGCAGGAAGTCCCGTAGGACAGCCTTTTGTCCACATAAGTTAGTCTCTATAATACTCTGACTTTTTGGTCTACAATTGCTCGGCTTTCATATGGAAATTCCAGTAGTATATTTTGTACTACAATTCGTCTCCTGAGTTCATTTATTTATTTATTGGTGTTTTAAGATCACATATTTCTGCACAATGGCTAATCACGGCCGCAACAGTTTCATGGGTGGAGGAAGCCGGAGTACCCGGAGAGAACCACCTAGCAACGGCGAGCAACTGTCAGCTCCCCAACATACTAACTCCACACAAGCAGGGTTAGCATTGGTTGGAGACAGGTGCACCATCGACGTGCAGTACGCCTTAGTACACAACGTCACCGTGCCCCCACGTGGGCAATGGGGGTGAAGTGTCTTGCATAAGGACACAACGCGGTTGCCGCAGGTGGGATTCGAACCGAGGACCTCTCGGCTTGCAGCCTGCACCTCTACCAACTGAGCCACCGCACCCCCTCTCCTGAGTTCCAATGTGTTCTATGTGCCAATAGGCACATAGAACATATTGAATCTCAGGGGACGTACTGACAATTTTCATCATTGGAAAATATTTCAGGAAAGCCAGCTCCCCTTTATTTTATAAAGTTGTCAGTAAATTTAACACTAAGGAAATGGGAGTTTCATATAAAAATTGAAATTTCAAAATGTTAGCGACGTTGTATTATCAATGTGAACATCATTTCACAAACATGGGGTATTTTCATGCAGAGTAGTATAAAAATACAATCAGTTTGATCGTTTGACTATTATTTAAGAATTGAATGCAATTTTTATAATCTTTATTGGAGTATGAACGTGTGGGAATGGGTACAAATTATGTATGAATCCCGAAGGGAAGCACGCTTTGTACGTTATGTACACCCTGAGAGCAGTCACTCCTGACTTGAAATTATTTCGTTCATTTAAAATGCACAACAGAGTTGAGCTGCCAAGTAATAAAATGACTTCGATTTTCAAAGTATTGTTCTACACGTCGACGTCGCCAAATGTCCCATAATTTTATTACTAGCCTTTCTTATGTTATGATTGTAAAATAATGTTCGAAAGAATGCAGATTATTCACCCTTTCCAAACAGCTTTGTCACGATAAGACCGCGTGGTGTGTACGCCAACATATTGTCGTGCATAGTCTCAACTGTGTCGAGAGTCTCACAAAAATATCCATCATGCCAACGCTTTAATAGTGGAAGGATAGTGGGGTGGACCTTATAGCTTCGAACGAACGAGGCGAAAAACCACTCTCACACAGAAGACAAAGCCAACAACTCTGATTTTAATTTTCACAACTTTAGAAAGGGATACGAGTATTTTAGTAACGGGCTTTATGCCACAGTTGGAAAATGTCACCAAAGAAACAGCAGCGGAGTTGATCACTGCGAGTGGCGCTAAAAGTTAAAAACCCGCCCAAACACCGCCAAAATTGCATTCTGTCAACTGCGCTCGACCGTAAATGCGGGTCAAAGTTCGACCAAATGTATTCATTGAAAAATGAATTACATTCCATCATGACGTTTTCATCCAGCTGACCAATGGGAATTGAGTATTTGAACCCAAAACGTATAACTACATTAACAATGTAATTATTCTCTGTTAAAACCCATTTGAAAGTAAAAAAACGGCACTTTCACCATCTTTTGATGATCTGTAACTTTTGTTCTGTTCATTATATCAACAGTGTGCGCTTTTGAGCACTCTTAGGTCAGGAATAAAGACAAAGTTCGATGCTCAGCTGTTAACATATTGCCATGATTGTTGCTGTTGGAAGTTTTATTCAGTTCCTTTCTAAAGTATATAAATGCCATTTTGAGAGAGGCCCGACTGCAGCAGAGCATTTGGTGACTAAACAGGATGCCTTCAACATCCTAACATTTTATTTAATCCCTCAAAGAGCGTAACTGTTCAAATAAGCTCACGCTCTAAATTGAAATTGTTGTTCAAATTGCTATAATAATAATAATAACACTTTGGCCAGCCGCTGATTTGTCGCGGTTCTCGGACGAGAAGGCCATGGTTACCCCTGTACTCCCAACTGCCTCCCTATTCCCACGCTTCTCCTCTCCTCTCAACACTCGGAGACGAACTGCTTGATAATATCCCTTGTCCCATTCTTCCCAATCTCTCCGATTAGCATATTAACCCTCTCCTTTCAGTCTCCCCCTAACTACATGTCCTTCATTCTCCCATCCCACTTCCCCATTATACTCCCAGTGAATCTCATTCTTTTAGGCTGATACTTTGGGCATTCTAGAAGAAAGTGTTCCAGGGTCTCCACCATGTCCAAGTTACACATCTGGCACTCCCTTTCACCGACATTCCCAATTTTTCCCCTCAGCTCCAGGGATCGCGACCTCAGCTTGAACAACAGTGACCCCCCAAAGGTGCCATCAAGGTACTCTTCAAAACCTGGCTCCTCTTTATCACGCAGGCCACCCAAAGACCTCTTTGATTTGACCCCCTCTCGCCAATTACGGTTACAATCCTCCATGACCCTTTCTCTGACGATTTTTTTACCCTGGTTTGCCCCAACGTCCAGGTCCGAGATCTGCAATGAGTAGTTCTCTACTAGCTCCCTCACTTGGACCATCCACCCCGTTTTGATATTTGAGTTGAAAATTCTCAGGAACATTGCTTTACACCATCGGCTGTCGGGGAGATTTACCAAATAATTAAGATAACCGAGCTTCGACAGGTCTATCCTGTCCTTGATCCTCATCCACCCAAGCTCACCCCTGATTGCTTCTAGCGCTGCGACATTACTCGACCCCGTTATCCATCGGCCTGCATCGTTCTGCAGGATTTCCAAGCTCTTTACGGCAGTCTGGTTTAGGGGTACCACTTCCGTTCCGTATGTTATACTTGGCAGCCCCCACCATTTCCCAAATGGTTTTTCCCACGAAAACCTTATTGAAACTGTTTCTTCCTATAAGTTTCATTTGGTTAAGGATTCGCTTCCCCTTCAGAATCAATTTATTTGTGTGGTTCCGGTAGATGCCTCTTCCTGTAATGTTTATATTTACCCCCAAATACTCGTAATCACCTGTCTCTCCCACACTCAGAAGTTTGCTGCTCCCTTCCGGAATGCTGAACTCACCCACTCTCCACCTTCGAGCGGGGTCCACTTTGCGGCCTACAGGTATAATTTTGCTCTTGCTTTCATTAAGTTCGAGTCTCCATTTGCTCCCATATTTCCCAACAATTTCCAGCATTTTCGTTAGCCCCTCTTCGCTTTCTGACACTAGAACCATATCGTCTGCAAAAAATAGCCCTGGGATCTTCAAGTCCCCAACTGCTAACCCCCCCCCCCCCCCCCCTCGCTACGCAGGAGTTCATCTCCTAAACTTTTGATGTACAATGCAAACAGGATCGGCGAAAGGATACATCCCTGTTTTAGGCCTATCTCCATAGGCACACGTTTTGTTGTAATGTTCCCCAGGCTAAGTTCACTCTGTACATCTTTATATAATGCTTTCATAATTCCATCAAACTCGCCTCCTAAGCCCATAGCCTCCAGCTTGCGCCACATACCTTCCCTCCATACTCTATCGTATGCCTTTTTGATATCCAAAAAGGCCATAAACATCTTTTTCTTTTTTGCTATCGCGGATTCTATCATTTGGGATAGTGTGAAAAGATGGTCAGTAACTCTCCTTCCCTTCCTGAAGCCATTCTGGATTTCTCCCAAAAAACCCTTCTCCTCAATCACCTCCTCTAGTCTCCCATACAGGACTTTACAGAAAACCTTTCCAATGTTGCTACTGACAGAGATCCCTCGATAGTTATCCAAAACGTCTTTTTCCCCCTTTTTGTGAATAAATGTCACTTTACTTTCTCTCCACTCCTTTGGGACCTCTTGATTTTCTATGGCTAGATTGACTAGGGCAGTTAGGCTTTTCACGAGTTCCTCTCCCCCTTTTTTGATAAACTCGTTAGGAATTTCATCCACTCCTCCCGCTTTTCCATCCCTTAATTTTGATATCACCTTTCGCACCTCCTCCGTTTTAATTTCGCTGCACACGAAGCTCGATAGGTTTTCCTCGACCTGATTCGGACACTCTGGTGGGCTCCCCATGCCCCATCGCTTATCGTTTACCCTTTCCCAGTGCTTGACTAGTTCTGATGCGACTTGATCTTGCTCGTCTGTAACTCTGCCATCTACTTTAATACTCTGTGGGTTACTTCCTTTGTTACGTTTATTCACCCATTTCCAAAATACGTTCGAACTCGACCCCCCTGTCGTTCTTATCGTCCTGATAAGACTGCTATTTCGTACTCTCCGGTTATCGTCTTTAATCTTATTTACTTTATTTCGTGCTTGGTGGTATTCTTCCTTATCAACTGTGGCCTCATTGCATTCCGCCCCCTTAAGTTTTCTACTTCTCCTGTATGCAGCACATTTAGCTTTTCTTCCCTTTATAGCCCTTTTCAGTTCTTCGTTCACTCTGTACCCAAGTTCCCGTGTTGGCACCCTGACCTTTCCTACACTTTCCTTTCCTGCCTCCACCAGGCTCGCAACTATGACGTCGGCCATCTTCTGGACACTGCCCCTCTTGGGTACGGTTGCAAGCTTTGGTTTCAGTTTTTCATTGAACTTCGCCCAGTCAGCATCTTTTTTGAGTTCCCAAATCTCCTTAGAGCTTCCTTTGCTTTTTACTAGAGTTTTGGCCCTGATCGTCACTGTAATCAAGTTGTGATCACTATCCACCTCCATTTTACCCTCATCATCCACTTCTACCCCTATCACTTCCCTCCATAAATTAATATCTGTGAGGATGTAGTCGATTATTGATTTTCTGTCGTTCCTCTCCCAGGTCCATTTCCCCTTACACCTCGCGTCCCTGTTCAGAATCTTCAGACCGAGCTCGTTTGTGAAGTTCAACAGCTTCCTTCCATTCCTGTTGACTTTATTGTCCCCACCCTCTATGCTATACTTTCATTGTTTTACATCAAGACCATAGTTTATGATCTCTCATTAGAACGAGCTCGCCGATCTCGTTTCAATGATAGGTCATCAACTATGGTCTCGGTAGAATTAAATGAAACAGTCGAGTTTCTTTTAGAAAAGTATTGCTTGTGTTATCTCTACCTTGTGATAGAAACAGGGTTAGGGCCCTGTCACACTATGACGTTCTCACCCGCGTTTGTGTAGGGCGTTGCAAAACGCAGAGAAACGTGGAGAACGTAAGAAAAAAGTTACAAGAAAGTTAGACGAGCGTCGGCAAACGTTGGGGAACGTCGAGGGACGTCGGCGAACGCCGATGATGAAAAATAGTTTTGGGTGTGCTAAAAAATGCACGACGTTCTATCACACCGGTATGTACACGTTACACGAAAGTCTGTGGGCGTTACTCGAACGTTACTCTAAAGTCAAGACGTTCCGTGCACGCTGGGCGGGCGCCGGTCCATCAGGGTCAAGTGTCCAGCGAGTGCCTAGCGCTTGGGTAACGCTTGCGTAACGCCTGTGTAACGTCCATGGAACGTCTGCCCAGCGTGTCGCCAGCGCTTTTCAGCGTTCGTCGACGTTCTTAACGCTGGTGTGACGCTGTTTCAACGTATTTCTAACGTCTGTGAGCGTTTTAAATTTTTCCAGTGTCTGTGTAACAACCTACCAGTAGCGTTCAGGAGCATCTGGCTCGCACTTGCTATATATAAGGGGCTCGCAGAAGCCAACGCCAATTCTGTTGGAGCTTCCACAGAGAGAGTCAAATAATGACAGACCAAGAGAAACACCAGCATGCTGTTGCTGCTCTAATGCATCACAACAACCTCCTGCAGTTGGCACTGCACCAATTTAAGATGTCCAAGGCAAAGTATAAGAAGAAAAAAAATAGGAGGGCAAGAAAGAGCTGGGTTAGACCTTGGATAGGAAGGCGACCACAGTTTGGTGTTTATGACCAGCTGATGGCTGAACTCAGAGCTGAAGACGAAGCCTCTTTCCACAACTTCCTGCGCATGCCACCGGCGATGTTTGATGAGCTGAGGCAGAGAGTTGGCCCTAGGATCACCAAGAAGGACACTCGCTTTAGACCGGCCCTCGACTCTGGTATGAAGCTTGCCCTGACTTTGCGACACCTTGCCTCTGGTGACAGCTATGCTTCGCAGAAGTTTGCCTGGAGAGTACCCCACAACACACAGTCCTTGGTGGTCAGAGAGGTTTGCCAAGCCATACTGGACGAGTACCTGGATGAGATGCTTACCTGCCCCAGTACACCAGAAGAGTGGAAAGAAGTTGCTGACAGATTCTATCAGAGGTGGAACTTCCCCCATGTCCTTGGGGCACTAGATGGCAAACACGTGGCCATCAGATGTCCTGCAGACAGTGGATCTTTATACTACAACTACAAGGGGTTCTTTTCCATTGTGTTGCTGGCTCTTGTGGATTCTGATTACAAGTTCCTGTGGGCAGATCTTGGAGGTATGGGATCAGCATCTGATGCCCAGATCTACAACTCCAGTGAGCTGAAATATGGTGCTGAAGAAGACCTGCTTGGGTTTCCACAGCCTATACCTCTCCCACAAGACACAACAGATGTTCCATACTTCTTCATTGGAGATGACGCCTATTCCCTCAGAGCCTACATGATAAAGCCCTACAATATCCGTGGTCTATCACAGGAGGAGCGCATTTACAACTACAGACTATCGAGAGCCAGGAGGGTCGTTGAGAACGCCTTTGGGATCCTTGCCAACAGGTTCCAGGTACTTCTTGGCACCATGCAACACAGGCCAGAGAATGTGAAGCTGATAGTGAAGACCTGCTTGGTTCTTCACAACTTGATGAGGGTCAGATATCCCACGCTGCAGAACCAACAACTGGACCAACCAGAAGGTCCCGACGAAGACTTCATGCCTGGTGCCTGGAGAGATGGCCTCAATTTGGAAGACACACATGTTGCTGCAGGCCCCAACACTGCGACCAAAGAAGCCAAGAAGCAGAGGAACCTCATCAAGCACTGGGTCAACTCCTCAGCTGGGGCAGTAGACTGGCAAGACAGGATGGTGTAGACCTGGATCCTGGTGTTAAAATGCAGAATGGACTTAATATGAACTATACGTTTTGGTAGACACTACCTTTAGAAACTGAAATAACGTATGTGTAACTTACAATGACTTATTTGTAGATAAAAGTCATGATAAATTTAATTGTGTCTGGCAGTTCAATGTAGCTATTTTTACCGATCGCCAATGAAGGGTCGCAATTTCGTTTTAAAATTAAAAAAATAGATCGCGTAACATAAAATGTAGCTCGGTTATACGAAAAATAAGTAATGGTTATAGTTCACATCCGACAATTCACACGGAAAAAACTTGAGCCAAGCCCAAGGTTATGGCGCGTAAATTGCAGTATGTGAACTTGACTTTTATTTACCGATAGACCTTATACTTTTCAGTTCAGCAGTACCCAATTAGTGGCAAAAGGCAAAGTTTATTTTTCGGCGCAAGAGCTTGAACTATGATTAGTAGTTAATATATCCATTCGTTATTATTTCGTTTTCTTTGGCATTGTAGGATTAAGAACAATGTAGAAAAATGAGAAATAACTTGTCGCAAGAAATTTCTCCTTTTTTCACATAGCTTATTCACTCATTACAAAATACTTTTCCATTCACACAAGGTTTGCTTTGTGCTTTGCATTTCTTTTATTTCGACCAGATTTTAATATCGTGTTATATTGTAAACTACTCAAATACGGCAACGTTTTAGCTTCATTTTTGTTTTTTTTTTCATGTGAGTTCTTTTAAATTGTAATTACAAATTAGTAAAATTACAATATACTACATTGTAATTACAAAATACTGATTTATAATTACAATTTACCTATATTGTAATTACAACTGAACTAATTTGTAATTACAATTTATCTTAACTGGATTTACAATTTGACACAAGTTATCAGAAAAAAGAATGTCTTTAATACGTTGCCGTACTTAGAACTTTAACCAGTTTTTTATATAACAAATTGGGTACTTTTAACCCTCTGCTGTATGGACTGGTCCCATATCAAAGAGGTTCGAGACAATAATGAAGTGTATCTTATTGTGAAAATTACAAGCAGTGTACCACAATATGTGTTGGGTATGACGCGACACAATAAATCTAAAGTTTTATATTTTATTGTTTAATTTTTTTTTATTTAATTTCTATTTTCTATTTTACTCATTATTTGTTGAATTTACAACATTAAAACAAAAAATTGAATGTTTCATACAAGTAGCAATCAAAGGTGAATTAATGTACAACATTATGTTGAAAGGTTTCTAACCAAAAAATTTAAGAGTCATGCTCTGGGTCTACTGGTGTTGTGGCGTGTTCAGCGTGTCATTCAAAGAGGTGGCCATGGACGGGGTGGCAACTGGACTATCCAGGGTGCTGAAAAAGTCGCCGACACTGGCTGCTGTAGACACTCCGGCAGGAGACACGGTAACGTCCATGGTGGTACAAGTGACAAGCAGTGCTGGAGAGCTGCTGCCTTGGTTGCTCTGGTCCATGGTGTGTCTTCCTGAGCTGATGGCCGTAGAGACGGAGGTGTGAGTGGTGGCTGGTGTTGTCAGTGTATGGAAGACGGGAGAGTTCCTACTTTGTTGCTGGAAGAACCGTGGCGGCTGGTAATAGGAGCGTGAGGGCTGGAGGGGCTCCTGAGGCTGCTGGAATGACGATTGAGGCTGTTCGAAGGACGAGTAAGGCTGCTGCTGCTGCTGATATCTGGCCATACACTCTCTGTTCTGTGACTGCCAATTTGGCGGGTTGTCATGCCACTGGCTAGGTTCGGCTGAAACATGTCGCTCTGGGCCTGCCTGGTGGTTGTGGTGCAAGGAAGCGGGGCGGATCGACATCTAGCTGAGAAAGTAGACAGGTCCTCATCTTCCTCTTCGGTGTCTTCATCCATCAGCCGCGTGAGGATCTTGTTGATGCTGGCCCTGGCCTTCTTGAACTTCAGGCTTGACATTGTGAGAAGGCTGTCCCTGACGTAGTTGGCAAAGGTCGACTCAGGGGTCAATGGTGGAGGCTGGATCAAATTTTTGAGTATGGCTTCTGACTCCTTGACCTTCCCACGCAGAGTGCCCAACACGTTATCCTCGCTGTTGGTATCCACATCCTGTCCAGATCTTCTGGGCCTCTTGGAACTGCTGCTATTGAAGGTTGCTGTTGCAGGCCTGGAAGGTATGGCAGTAGACTCCGTGACAGAAGGTCCAGATACCAGCAAATTCTCTTCCTGGACAGTTGCTGCACCTGATGTTCTGCTGGGTAGGATGGGCTTGGCTGGCTCCGGTCTGTGTCGCACTACCTCCTGTAGGAATCTGAAGTTGCTGAGCACCCACTCGTCTCTCTCTGTTCTTCGTGGGGCACCGTCACCGCTCTTATGCTTCATGAGTCTGGTATTCTTATCGCGCAGTGACCGGAACCAACCCTTCAAGTGCTTCACTGTTTTATTCATCTTGTCTGCCTGGGTCTCCCACAACTTCTCCTTGTTGGTAATTTTGTGGTAATCCTGGAGCTTAGAGTCCCACAATGTCCTGTTCTCTCGTAACCACTCCACCATAATGGCTTCATCAGATTCAGAGAGGTTGAAGTTTAGCCTGTTATCCTTCTTCTTCTTGCCTCTGTCCTGTGAGGAGGCTACTGACAAGCTTCTGGAGGAGGAGGAGCTAGACCCTGGAGAGTCTGGAGATGGCGACTGGGTTGTGGAGGGGGTGATTGTAGCTGTATTGTTCTGTGGTTGCTTCTGCTGCTGGCTGGCTGCTGGTTGGCTGTCAGCCAGGTTTCCTACAGGAGGAGGATGGACGTCTGCAGTGATTATAACAACCTCCTGGCTGGGAGGGGATGTTGCTCGTTGGCTCCTGCTGCTGCCCCGACCTCTTTTGATGGCCTTCTTGTTCTTGGGAGGCATATTTCTGCGATGTTGACTGCACAGTGGTGTAACCTGAAATGAAAGTTATGCACCTTTAGCCCCTCTTTTATATTGAGCGCCTATGCGTTACTCGAACGCTACACGAACGCGACACAGACGCAGTGGAAACGTCGAGAACGTTAGCTAGACGCTGGACAAACGTCGAGGGAGTTTGTTGGACGATGGACTAAAAATTAAACGTTACCGGGACGCAATGCAGACGCTACCCAAACGCTATGAAAACGCTATCAAAGCGCTGAGGTCAAAGGGAAAGGCTAGTTTTTGCTGCTATTTTCGGCCACAAATTTTGCTCGACGAGGAGTGAACGTTGGCTGAGCGTTAGCCAAGCGCTACAAGAACGTTACAACATCGTTGACCTCGAAAATTAATCTGAAGAACGTCGACGTTCTCCTGAGTTTCCTATTTTTTTCAAAACGCTACCAAACGTCGAACAAAACGCTAGAGTGTGACAGGGCCCTTAGTGATTTAAAGAAACTTAAACGCGCAAAAATCCACAGTAGGACGTATTCCGCCCATCCAGCTATAGAATCGCAAAGAGTATCTGCGAAACACGCTTTGTACGTTTTGTACACCCTGAGAGCAGTCACTCCTGACTTGAAATTATTTCGTTCATTTAAAAAGCACAACAGAGTTGAGCTGCCAAGTAATAAAAATGACTTAGATTTTCAAAGTATTGTTCTACACGCCGACGTCGCCAAATGTCCCATAATTTATTACCAGCCTTTCTTATGTTATGATTGCAAAATAATATTCGAAAGAATGCGGATTATTCACCCTCTCCAAACAGCTTTGTCACAATAAGACCACGTGGTATGTACGCCAACATATTGTCGTGCATAGACTCGACTGTGTCGAGAGTCTCACAAAAATATCCATCATGCCAACGCTTTGATAGTGGAAGGATAGTGGGGTAGACCTTATAGCGCTCAATGAGCAAATAAACAGTTCATGGTCAAAGTGTTCACGTTGTCGGGTGCCAATGCTTCTAGTTGCATTAAAAAAGTTGTTTGACACCAAAAATATACTGTTGGTTTTCTCAAAGGTTTTGTGGTTTCCTATTTTATGTGTGCTGTTTTCGATAAAATCACGGTCTGTGAGACACGCTTGTCAAGTAATGTGCAGGCAACAGATATAATCATGGCCCTTTGCTTTTGGGCTGCACGGTATATCGATAAACCGATATATTCCGGTATTCAAACCAATATCGATTGAATACCGGTGTAATTACAAACATATCGGTTTATCATCATTATTTATTTACCCACAATTTAATTTTCAATATGTCTGGAGTTTTTTAACTGTCGCTCCGAATGAATAATATTATCCCTTTACCCAAAGAATCGTCTGCTTTTACCCACATAACATACAAATCCAGCAGTTCAAAAAATAATTTTCAAAATTTTCAACAAATCTATTTCATGTGACCCCTCATTGGAACGAGCTCGTTGAGCTCGTTCCAATGAGGGGTCACGTGATATTGTTTTGTAGAATTTGGGGGGAAATCTGATAAACTAATTTTTAAAATAATAAATTTTAATGTCGTCTGCGTTGGGTAAATGTTTTTCGAACCTCATCATCAAGGCATGCTGATTCGTTCCGACTGTGATTCCTTAAGTCTCGATTGTGGTACTTATGTTCATATGTTTGAGCAGCGGTATTTTTTTTAATACCGATACCGGTATTCAGGTTTGAGTATTGTGCAGACCTACTTTGCAATGGGTGAACCAAATTAATAGTTTATACATTAATCTGATTCTTATCAAAACTTTTCTTAATTTCTTAATTCTTTTTCATCTTGTTCAATCTTTTACTTGTAATCCTTCAGAAAGATATAGAGGATATCTACGCTGTTTTAGTGAATATCAGGAATTATCTCATGAGTGTGGACCTGAAAGTTTTAGATTTCACGAGCGCTTGCGATAAAGAACAATAATACATTCAGGTCCGCACGAATATTCGCTGAAATAGAGTACATTTTTTTATTATATGCTACGTGACATTTTACTGCGCAATATTCAGCCCAATTCTACTGCAAACAGTTTCAAGACAATAACAAAAAGCTGCTGATCGTTCCTTCAAGGCGACGTCATGCACCGAAGCGCAACGCCATTTAGAAAGCAACTGAAAAAATACATCGTGTGGACCTGAAAATATTATTTTTCACTGGTGCAAGCGCTCGTGGAAAATAAAACTTTCATGTCCACACTCATGAGATAACTCCAGACTGACTAAAATAGAGTGCATTTTCTTTTTTATTATATGCTACGAGACATTTTATTGTACAATATGCAGCCCAATTCGACGAGAAATGCGTACGTTTCAAAACAATAACAAAGATCAGCTGATCGTTCCCTCAAGGCGACGTAATGCGGCGTAGCGTGATGTCATTTAGGAAGTTACTGAGGAATATTTCTCGATATCTATCGAGTCGATAGATATCGAGAAATATCTTTTAGATAATTTGCGATAATTCACAGGCTAGCATCAAATAAAATAAATTATTTGTTACTAGTTTATTTGCAGTGAATAATTACTGAGTAAATAATAATTATGAAATTATTTTGCAAACATTAATAATGACCCTTTATTTTCAATTATCTCTATTTTTATCATTTTGGGTTTTTTAGCAACGAATATACTTAAGAGCCAAATAATGCTAAACATATCGTACTTTTGAGTGCAACATGGTGCCAGCTTCAATGCTTTAGCATCGCCGATGGCGACTTGTTGCACTCCAATGACGATATATGGTTAGTTTTTTCACATTTACAATTAGATTACATTTGGCACTCTTTCATTTCGCACCAAAAAAAAAAAATATTTGGCACCGAACAAAAATTCTTCTTGGCATTAAACAGTTTCGGGCCACTGTAAACACTGTTAATACAAAAGCAGGTAGTCGAACCGGTGGTCTATGAACTGAATTTTGTTCGATCTGCCACAAGGAGTTTCAATTGGACTAACCAGCAAGACAATGATGATGTTCAACTAATGAGTAGGGAATACGGAATCAGTGTGCAGTAATAAATCTAACACGTAAAAGACCACCAGACTCTTAGTAGATTTATGTGCTCTGTCAACAGAAGAATATTGATTAACAGACACTTTTAATGTCCTCTTACAAGTTGCTGAAACTCTAGACAGGGTTATTGTGACACAAGCTGCAACTGGAAGCTGTTGTGTTGATGAAAATGTTGAATTGTCTGGGGCGACGTACCAAATTAAACAGTTATATGATATAGAACGTGTCAGTTAATTCCATATTGGGTAAGAATTATCCGATCTCGTATATTCCATATCAGGTCACTAACAAATTATATAGCAACTATATCTTACTGACTATACCTTTCCTATGCCCTGAACTAGTAACTGACGTGGAAAATAAATGATACAATTCTCACTTGTTTAACGTGGTGTGGTTATATTGTTGTCAACACTTCGGAAGAAAATTTTTAAAAAAATGGGAGATCACTCTGGCTGTTAGCCTCTTACAGATTTCGACTGCCTATATATAGTTTATATACAGCTTGTTTGTGACGTTTTAAAATCAATTGAATTCTCGAAAACTTGTGGAAGGCAAGATATCCAGTAATTCGGTATTCTGTCTCTCAAGCTGTTTTTCGAATATTCGGAACAGATTTTAAAACGAGTTTTTGTAACGACAAGATGAGTGTTATCAGAAACTGGTTGCCAGTGCTCAAAATAACTTTTTGTCTTTGCGTAGGAAAATGCTACTCATTTCCAAAAAATGAATAGCATTTTGTAAAAATTACATAGCTATTTTTGAATACCAGAGTTATGTTATGCTGTTTTATATTGAATTCTTCTAAGCAGATAGAATAGTTTCATCCATTTCTGGGCATGTCCAAATGATCTGCAACACATGAAACATTTACTATGTTTTTTTAACTGAACTGCCTTTAAGGGTTGCATGGGCTTCTATACTGTTATAAATGGCGTCTTGGTTGTTTAATAGAGTTCTCAAAATGGAAGTTGGGATTTTTACTTTGATGGGCTTGTAGTTATTTTTAATGGACATTTTATGCAAAATGTTGTAAAAACAGGAAGTATTTAAACCAACATAACTCATCTTACATATGAAGTTGCTAATGGTGCTTGATGGAGAGTTAATCTGAGTTATATCTGGAATGTTCCACAATCAGAAGTAAAGCATCAGTGAACTACTTTTCAAATTTGTTTGTTTACATTTTGAGATACAAGATAATCAACTGCAGCCTAATAGGCTGCAGTTGATTATCTTATATCACAAAATGCTATACATAATTTAACATTGCACAGCAAAAAGCGACGCGACACCGTTTATTTTGAGCCCTGCTGTTTGCATATGACATGTTTAGTTTAACCCTTTACACAACGCAGACGATATCAAAATTTATTATTTTAAATACAATTTTTAAAATTTTTTCAAAAAAGTTCAACAAAACCATATCATGTGACCCCTCATTGGAACGAGCTCAATTAGCTCGTTCCAATGAGGGGTCACATGATATGGTTTTGTTGAAATATTTTGAAAAATGTAATTTTTTCAACTGCTCAGTTTGCATATTACACGGGCGGATGCGGGCGATTCGTTAGGTAAAGGGTTAAACAATATTTATTGAAAATATCTGTATACATGCATACATCATATTATACAAAACAAAAATAAAACAACATAATTATAGATACATAGAACACAGTAGGCTGTATGCAGTGAATATGATAAGTCCTAATGATAAGTCCTATAGTGAAGAGAATCGACAGAAAGCATAGTGCTTATTTTAGCCGTCTCCCTTATGTCTCCAGATTACAAGAGAAAGATGCTATTACTGTTAGTAAACGAATACTAGATATTGCTCAAAACTGTAAACTGTATGTTGAGAGAAATAAGGCATATAGAAAGGAAGTAGATAAGAAAACAAAGAAGTAAAAGAGGAAACAGAATAATAATATAGATAAGAAAAAGAGAATGACAAGGGAAGAAGAATAGAAGAAGATATTGCAAACAAACATATTGGCCTGTTTTCTCGAACTATAAGAAGACAGGCTAGGCTGGTTTTCTCCCTATTGTAACAAACACATGTCCACGAATACACGAACCAGCACTTAATAATAACGGGAATACGGTAGCTCAGCAGTTAGAGCATTGAACTTCAAACCGAAAGCCCGACGGTTCGATCCTGACCAGCGGTAATAGCATTGTGTCCTTGGGCAAGACACTTAATCCCGATTGCCCTTGTGTGTGCACGGTGGCGTTGTGTACTAAGTCGGACTGTACGTGAATGGTGCACTTACCGTCAACCGCTGCGAACTCTGCTCTTGCAGAGTTCCCACGTTGGGGAGTTTGATGCCAGTCTCCGTCTTCCGCCAACCGTAAAACTGCCCGTCACTATGCAACCCTTGTCAATTATACCCCAATAAAGCAAGTCAATAAAACGTAATATTAACGTCCTTTCATGAAAGAGAACATAAAAGGTAACGCGACGTGACAACCGTTACTTATTCCCAGTTCCTTATTCGACATTCGTTATCAACCGATTTTATCGGTTGATAACGAATGTCGAATAAGGATCTGGGAATAAGTAATAGTTGTCATGTCCACAAAGGTTGCGATAGAGGGAGAATTTCCGGAGACATCCACAGTTCATTCTCTAATACCATTTCGTAGATTAAACAACAGACCGGTGATCGCAGCGTGTAGCCTATTACTGAACGACAGAGAAGCCCAAGGAAGTTAGACTTCGAGTTGGGAGACGTGTTGAACATATTTTACTCCTCTCGGGACGCCATCAAACACATTTTCGTGGACTACAGAGCACTGAGAGATGGGTAGTAGAAAGTACATTAATCATTTATCTACCGTAACGGTATTCTGATCGCGTCCTTTCAACGAGGGGCCATAAAGTATGTTGTTTTCGATGAAAAAACTAAAATTAATAAAATTTGGTTCAAATGGTTGTCGGTTTTTGTAAATAGCGCTGATCGGTTTTGATTCGTATTTACTAAACATTTCCCGAGGAGAATCCCTTACATTTTAATCAACAATGCGATGAACCTCTTTCGAGCGCGTCCCCTATACAGCTTTCGATTTTATAAACTAAAATTTTGATTGAGAACCTCTCCGTTATTGTACGCCCTGATGTAATACAGCAATATCCAGGCTTGGGAGATGACCAGCATAGGCGGCAAGCTTTTTGTCAAATCCCTCATTCACCTTGTATCATGTAACTGTTTATTGTGTTGTATTGTCTTACTGATTATTTATTTTTAAGTTGATAATACACTGATGTCTCTGTTATGTAACAATTAACACTTATTGAATAAAATATTATTTGAACTAACTAATATCCAGGCTTCTGTATTCCACCCGAGCCTGAAAGAAGATTTAGCTACGATGGCCGTGTTGGTACCACACCTAACCAGTTTTCTCTTCCTCGCATTCTGAACGAAAATTGGGGACAACATGATGTGGAAAAAAACGAGTCATTTTAATTGTGATAAAATTGATTTTGAAGACTTCATTTTACTGAGAATCATTATATCATTTCAAGATTTGTTCATAATCCACTTTGGAGCATTTAGTTTTGCATAAAATGACATTTGGATGCAAACCTTATTATCTCAATAATAAAACTATGAAGTACCACTTGGCTAAGAGTCTTGCTGTCTCAATAAAACATAATTGTTAAGTAATACTTGCCTGATAGTCTTCTTATTTTAACCCTTTAACCACTGGTGGTATCTTCCATACCAGTTAAATGGCAGAAATTGGAAGAGTCCATATCCATTATTTAGGGGTAGAGAAATTAATATTTTCAACGTGCTGCCTGGAGGCTGCACGTTGAAAATATTAATTGTTCTACCACACACGTTCACTTAGTAGCCATCCTACTTAATGAAATTATGATGTATCGTGTTGCTGGACCGGAAAAGCGGCCTCTCGTGTTGAAAGAGTTAATAAAACACAATTATGACTGGATACTTGGCTGAAAGTCCTGTTAGCTCGATAGAACGAAATAATGAAGTGATATTTGGCTGAAAGTCTTGTTAACCCAATAAAGCATATTTTTTTATGAAAGAATACTTGACTGACAGACCTTTCATCCTATTAAAATAATTATGATACAATACTTATCTGAGAGGTTTGTTTTATCTTATTAACTATGAAATGATCCCAACCCAGAAGTCTTGTTATCCATCTAAAACATAAGTACGAGGTCATACATGGCTGGGAGTTTTGTTATCACAATAAGACATAATTATGAATGGTACTTGGAATCTTGCTACAGGAAAAACATAATTATGAAACATTACTTGGATGAGAGTCTAATTATCCCCAAAACATAATTATGTTATGAGGCGATACTTGGCTTAAAGTCTTGTTATTCTAATTAAAATATAAGTATGAAGTGATATTTAGGTGCGAGTCTTGTTATCCCAATAAAACATAGTTGTGAAGGGATATTTTGCTGCGAGTCCTGTTAACCAAATAAATACGAAGAGAAACTTGGCTGAGAGTCTCGTCACAATAAAACATAATTTTATGAAACAATACAGTACGGCCGCTGCGGACTGGTCACTTACTATGGGTGGGCAATATTTCCACGGACGCAATAATATTAGATTCCAAACACTATTTAGAGGAATAATCATCAAAAAATTTAATTTATGAAGAACCGGGTACAACCCGGTGCTTCATTAATTAAAATTCTCATGATGATGATTTTTATTGCCTTGTAAACGCATGGGTAGACCCTAGTACCCACGCGTGAATTATCACCAGTCCACGGCGACTGTACTCTGCCTGGCTGAGGGTACTATTGTCGCAATAAACAAATTATGAAACGCTACTTGCCTTTGAGTCGTGTTACCCCAATAAAACATAATTATGGAAGATAATTGCCTGGAAGTCTTGTTATCCCACTAAAATATAATTAAGAAGTGATACTTGGCCGGAATTCTTGTTATCCCAATAAGACATAATATTGAAGAGTAATTGGGCGGGAAGCTTATTATTTGAATAAAAGGTAACTAGGAAACGATAGTGGTTGAGTCTCTTGCTATCCCAATAAAACATAATTATGAAGTGATATTTGAATGAAAGTCTTGTTAACCTAACAAAACCTAATTATAAAATTACACTTTGTTGAGAGTCTTGTTAACCCAATAAAACATAATTACAGAGTGATACTTTTCAGAGCTTTATTACCAGAATACAACCCGGCGCTTCATTAGTTAAAATGTTGCCACTACTGATTTTATTACCAGGTAACAGGTAAACGCTTGTGAACTCCACTGCCCATTAGTGGATTACGACCAGTGCACGACGATTGTGCTGTAAAAGACTCCTGACATTCTGCATTGCTTTCGTTTACCGTACTGGACAAATTTCATATTCGGATCTTCGATTTCGACTCGAATATGCGTTTCAAATCATTTTTTTTTCTCGAAAATCCAAAAAAACGCAGGACCTTCCTTGATATCCAAATAAAGTTGTAAAATTATTTATTAAATATCATTTTCTTTCCCCAAATTGCCCATTATCAAACAGGTATAACATCAAACTCGGCTGATATGACGACGATCTCGCCCGATATGCACCAACCTAGACATAAATTATATTTCTATTATTATTGATGCGAAAATACGGAAGAAAAATTGTCTGTAGATAAAAATTACCTAGAAAACAATTTGTTCTGTGTAAATTCAAGTAGGAACAAATAGTACATGAGTTTTGGTGTGTATGTCGGGGGGGGGGGGGGGGGGGCTGGAGGTGATGGTAGGAATAAATGGTAAAGGTGAGAAATAGTTTTGAAACAGATTAATCTTTCTTTTTATTATTTAAAAGTAATTTAGAAAAATAATTTGCCGAATAATAATGCATTTAGCGTTCTTAAGAAAATAGTTTGATTGAACTAACATTGAGACTGATTTTATTTTTATTTTGAGGGGATCAAAATTAAAGATATAAATATATTTCTAAAGTAAATAGCATTTGAGAGATGTTTGACAAAGACGAAGCACCCAACAACTAGGGAAAGGTGTCTGTTGGCTGCTGAATGAACTAAACCGGGTTCACTCCCAAAACTTAGACGTCACATAACTTAAACATCCCATAACTAAGATACCCAGTAAAACTAGTTAATTGTGTTTACCACCTATTATAATGGACTATTCTGATATTATTGTAATGATGAAGACATTAAACTTACTTGATGTTTTTCTTCAGAATTTCCAGATAATTAATTAATAGTTGTTTGGATAAACCTGTTTACACATGTTTACACAAACTGACTTTGAGATTGCTGCTATTCATGCTGTCGAAAGGGAGCTTCCAGGTGCAGAGGTTCCAGGACGAAGAATCACCTTGAAGGATTCCACAATCGCCCGAATGGAACATTGCCACACAGACACCCTAATATCTACAGGCTTGTAAAGGTAATAAAGAAGACTGAAAATGCTGATAGAACAAAAATTGTCCAGATAAATTTCGGTGCTGCTCCGCCAAACAGGAAAAAAGTCTTCAGGAAGTTGAGAACCGCCTTCAACGTCGGAAGCAATTGATGGACCAAGGGCAGAACTCGCCCCTTGAATTCCTTGACGCAGCGGATCATCTTTGAAGATTGGCATAAAATAGAGTTAACCCTTTACCCAACGAATCGCCCGCATCCTCCCGCGTAATATGCAAATTCAGCAGTTGAAAAAATATTATATTTCAAAAAATTTCAACAAAACCATATCATGTGACCCTCGTTGGAACGAGCTCGTCGAGGTAAAGGTTGGGTAAAGAGTTAACTGTTTTTATGTATCTGTATTATGTTTGTGCATTATGTACTTTCATATTTGTTATGTGTATGTATACTTTTTAAACTTTATGTTTTATGTATTTGTATTTTCTTTTTTTGTTTTTTTTTTTGGTGGGGGGAGACCTCGACAACAGTACCAATTACCTTTCCGAAAAAAAATCGATAAAGCCTACACCCGCTCGTTTTTAATAAAACATGATAAAAATAGCCTAATCTTTGAAGTAACCAAAAACATCAAGAATAACGATAAATCGAAAAACTAAAAAACAGATAAATTTCGAAAGGTAGAGGTTGAAAATGAGATTTGAAATAAAAGGTACACAAAAAACGGAAATCGCTGGCACAGGGTGCCTAAATTTGAAATGAAAAATAAAATTTCACAATTTAAAAAAAAACCCAGAAAACAGTGTGTGAAGTTTGATAGCTTTATCATTTATAAAAACGGAGCCACGTGAATTACAAAACAGCGTTTTTAATGAAAACTGACTAAAACGGCGTACATGATGAAATAATAGTTCCGATGGTATCAACTTCAAATTTCGTGTGTTTGAAGTTGGATTTTCAAGTCATTTTTTTTTCATTTGTGTAATTGGAGTAATGAGAACTAAAGTATGACTGGAACTAAAATGAACCGAAAAATCACAGGATTTCACCATTATCCAGTGAAATATAATTGTTGATGTTTTGGAAACCCGAATACAAGATTTCCGATTTCAGACAAAGTTGATTTTGAAAAAACGTTAATCTGCAAAATAATCCTTTAATAAGATATTTTTAGCACATGAGAAACCGGTTTCTGATTTAACGCATTTGAGAATAATTACGTCTGTTAAAAGGATTTCATTCATATCTCAACTCAGTGTTGAACTGGGAAAACTTGAAAAGTTTAAAAGTTTTAGCATATAACAAACCGGTTTCTAATTTAACGCATTTGAGAATAATTACGTCTGTTAAAAGGATTACATTCATATCTCAAAATCATTCACTCAATGTCGAATTGAGAGAGAACTTTGAAAAAAGTTTAAAAGTTTTAGCACATAAAGAAACCGGTTTCTGATTTAACGCGTTTGAGATTAATTACGTCAGTAGGTAGAAATTGCTGGTGCAAGCGTTCATGTACATGTACGTGTACATGTACACGTACATTCGTGTACACCTCCATAGGATTTAGTGTTAAAATCGTGTACAGGTACACGTACCTGTACACGATTTTAACACTGAAACCCTATGGAAGCGTACACGGAAATCCACTTGTGGATTTTAAATCGTGTAAAACGGTTGTGTTAGAATTCACAAACCCACTGTCGCGTTTCTCGAAGTAAGACTAATGCACGTTATTGCGAGGTGATCTGAATAAGCACTTAATGGAAATGTTTTGAATGAAGAGTGTTCAAACTCGCTGTCACGTTTTCCTGAAGTAAAAACTAACACATGTTATCGTTATGACTGAATGAAGTTTTCGTTCGAAAAGAGTCAATTATAAATATGATCTGTAAAAATAGAGATTCGTGTCTTGGTTCGATGTGACGAAGAGAAATTGAGTTTAGGGATATCGTTCAAAAGAGTCGATTATAAATATGATCTGTAAATAGACATTGGTGTTTTGTCTTGATGTAAAGAAGAGAAATTGACTTTAAGCGTTCGTTCAAAAAGAGTCAGTTATTGAAGTAATCTTAATAAACACTTAACGGAATGTTTAAACGCATTTTCCGCTCAATTAGGTTTTGAGTGGTAAAATTTTTAATATATTCACGATAGCGATCAGAGAAATTTGAAAATGAATGAATAAGTTCCTTTAACGTTAAAAGTAGAAAAAAACCCAGTTTTCTTTTGTGTGTTGAAATGTTTTAACCGTCATCAAAGGGATTCTCTCTTAATTCGATACTGAGTGAATGGTTCTTTGATATGTGAATGAAAATCCTTTGACAAAACGTAAATTACAATCAAAATGCGTTAAATCAGAAACCGGTTTGTCGTGGACTGCTTAAAACGTATTTTAAACTTTCCTAATTCAATCAACATGGAGTTGAGATGTGAATATTTTTAGTTTATTATATTAAAGACGGAAAGATTTTATTAACTTAAAAACATAAAAATATAATTAAACATTTAATTTTGAAAATAATAAAAACAATTAAAAATGAAAAATGTTTTTACAAATGGATTCTAGACACCGAGATCGAATTTTAGAAGAGTTTGAGCGTGCTAAGAAGGGCATTCAGTTGGCTGACAGAAGCAGACGTCTTGGTGAGATGGAACTCAAACGCGAAGCCACAAAAATATTTAAACCCGTGACGGAGGGTCAAGAGCGAAGCAGAAAAGAGATAGTCGAAGAATTAAGACCCATAAAGGAGAGTTCTTTGAGAAATGGTTCGTTGCCTCTTAGTTTTGGAAATCGGCATTCCGTTCAATCTACACCGGATTATGTTCCCACAGGGATTCAAACGGAGAGCGACACAGATACAGCTTCGACTATCACCACCGATACAGCTTCGACTATCACCGCTGATAGCGTCGCATCGTCTGATGATGATGATGATTGCGATAAGAGAGATCTGTTGTATGGATTTTATAAGGATTCGGAGGGAAGAATTTTTGTAGGAGACACAAAAGTAGATATTGGCGATGATGAATTGATCGTGGGTTCGAACAGATACGAATTGACTGATGGGCTGCGCAGATTGTTCCTTTACGACAAGCCTAGTGATTACACGGATCAGGATTTCGACAATTACGGCGACATTCTGGTTCAGACCTACGCCATGAAGAGAAATAACGATGCCAGAGAGATGAGACCCAAAGCCAACAGAGGTTACAAGTGGACGAAAGTGGTGAAACCCATATGGGATATGAACAAGAAGTTCGTCGAATCGGTGACTGGCAAAGGGGTGAAAACCACTTTTCTTCCGAGCGATTCTGACGCTCTGTCTCAGAGATTGAGTTTGTTGATGGCGAGCAGACGGGCTGGTAACACAGGATTAGATAATCAGATAGTTGCTATATCTGACGAATTGTTAAGACAGAAGGTTTTGATTAAAAACCACTATAAAAGGCTGATGAACGAATTGAAGGATTGATGTGTATATAACAAGTAGAGAGAAACAAACAAACAAACAAAAATAAAACAGTAAATTTTTACACTAGAATAATAAAAGTATTTAAACAGCAAAAACGATTTACCAGTGAAAAAACAAAAATATATTATAAAAATAAAATATGTTGGTGATAAAGAACAGGGGATACGTCAGAACTTACGTTCAATGCAGTTCTGGCATGGTCGATTCTATAATGCGAGCGTTCACGAGCGATGCGGGTAGAAAACTCGCATCGACTGCGTTTGAGGTCGGTAAGAAGATGGCTTTGGATGCTGGTAAGAAAGCCGCTTCCAAAGCCAGTGGTAGGATAGCTTCTGTGGCTGGCAAGAGGGTAGCCGACGCGTTGATCGACAAGTTGATCAGTCCGCCAGCGAAGCGAGCTGCGTTAGAGCGAACGCCGAAAAGTTGGAAAATTTTAAGGATGCTGTGGTACCCATACAAGATTTAGCCAAAATGACGAGTGGATCCGGATTGAAGAGAACTCACAACGGTGTGATATAAATAAATAATAATATTAAACAACTAAGTTTGAAAAAAACATATAAAATTTGTGTTTGAAAAGAATCTAAAATAACAAAAAAAAAAAATAAAACAAAGATGAACATTAAAGATATGTCTTGGAACGATGCCGCGACTAAGAGGTCGAATAATGAGTTCTTTCCCAAAAGCCTAAGAGGCTTGATAGTGGGAAAATCGAATTGTGGAAAGACTAATCTGTTGATGAATCTGTTGTCTCGACCCGACTGGTTGGATTACGACAGATTGTTCGTGTTTGGCAAGAGCTTGTTTCAACCCGAATACAGATTGCTTCGAGAGTGCATGGATCGTACATTGCCCAAGGACGTCATAGCCGGAATCTTTGACAGTAGGGAGGAATTCGACAAGAGTGAAGCTCCACTTTCGACCATTTTGGACGGTGCGGCGATGGAGCTGATGAAAAGAAATGCATCTTCGAACGTCGAGTGTCGATTTTATGAGAACGCTAGCGACGTTCCGGATCCTAGAGAACTGAAATCGGAAGATAAGAATCTCATGATTTTCGACGATCTGCTTTTGGAGAGACAGAACCGATGCGAATCGTATTACGTTAGGGGTCGACACAGCAACGTGGACTGTTTCTACCTGTCGCAGAATTATTTTCGATTGCCCAGACAGACGATAAGGGAGAACGCTAATTTTCTATGTCTCTTTCGCCAAGATCTCAAGAATCGCAATCACATCTACGGTGATCACGTTGCAAACGACATGAGCGCGGCGGAATTCAGGAGATTCTGCAAGAGGGTTTGGGATGGTGGACTTTACAATTTCGTCGTGATCGATTTGACAAGCGAATTTAATCGCGGAAAATATCGGTGCGGATTCGACAAGTTTTATGTTTCTGATGATAATAAGATAGAGCGTGAAAATAAAATTTAGAAAATAATAAATCTTCAAATAATTAGTTTTGAATAAAAAAAAAAATAAAATTAAATATAATGTTTGAACATGGAGAATTGTTAGAACGGATAGCCGAGAATACGGCTGCAAAACAATCCATTCAAATCGTGGTGAGTGACGATTCGACTCGATTCACTACGAAATTCGAACCTTCCATCGAATTGAATAGAGAGAAAAGATACAAGATGGCGTTGGTGAATCTGGAGACTTATTATTCCTTTCCCAACGTCACCGAAAAGAATAATTCGTTCAAGTATTCCGATGGAGTGGATTGGTTGGAGATTCGAATTCCCAAAGGGAGTTACGTCATAGACGATTTGAACAATTACATTCAGACGCGAATGAAGATGGATGGAAAGGGAAGCAACAAGATCAGACTCGCTCCCAATCCTAATACCTTACAGACGATGTTGGATTTGGAAGATAATTTTCGAGTGGATTTCAACACGGACAATTCTATAGGCAAGATGTTGGGATTCGATCGAAAGATGTATCGAGACCACGCGGCATGTTCTCGCAGTCAATAGCATTCTGGTGAATGTGGACTTGATTGCTGGAAGCTACGTGAATGGTAGCGCTCAACCGACATCTATTCCTTCTTTCCAAACGTGTCGCCGGGTTATAAGATCATGGAGTGACCTCGAAATTTAGTTTATCTACCAGTGATTTTAGACACATTGTATAGTCTCAAAACCACGTTGACGGATCAAAATGGTGAACTGTTAGATCTTCGCGGAGAGAGGGTGGCGATACGATTTCACATAAGAGAAATATAAAAGCAAAAAAAAAAAATATTGTGTATATATATAGATAACAAAAATAAAATAAACGCAATATTAATTTTGCAAAATTATTTTAATATAAATAATTATTAAACAAGAAACAATTGAAGTAAATATATTTAAAAAAAACAGAATTATGACAGAATACGTGATTAAAAACGTGAACATATCTGCAGGACAGAGGAAGAAACTTAAGAGAGCGTTAACAACTCGAGGCGAGGCGGTGAGATTCAAATTCACTCATGAAGATCTGACGAGAGGCGGTCAGGATTCGATCGCTTGGACCAGAAGTCAAATCAAAAGGATGGAGAAAGCAATTCGCGATGGAAGAGGGCTGACGGTGAGATTGAGTCCTGCTCAATTGAGATCAATTTGAGAATGAAAGGTGGTTTCCTACCGCTATTGGCAGGAATCGCCGCAAAAGCATTACCCTTCACCGCAAAGGCACTACCCTTTCTCGGAAAGACTCTCGGCATGGGAGCTCTCACGGGACTCGCTAGTTCGGCAGTTGAGAAATTAATGGGTGGCAGCGGACTGTTTTTGAAGAAGGGAGGAGCTGTGTGTTGCGTCCACATAGACAACAGTGGTAAAGGATTGTATCTAGAACCCGTTAGAGGTGGCAACTCTCTCTATCTGAAGAGTGGACAGAACGTTGAGCGACTCAGCAAGGGTTTGTTGCTCGGTGAGAATTCGCCGTTTAAGAATATACCGATTTTGAATATGTTATTATAATATAAAATTTTATAAATGATATAAAAATATAAACCATACAAAGTATAAAATAATATATTTAAAATGGATAAAAAGGTGGAGAAACAATTTTATCACCTGGATGAAAAGGTGGAGAAACAATTTGACGATAATGACGAATATCGGGAGACAGAGTGCGAAAAAACAAAAAAAGATGTGGAAAAATGGTTAGACGCTAATGATGAATATCTAAGGAAAGAACTGATGAAAGATATAGATAAATCGCGGGATAGACTGTTGGAATTGAAAAGAATGAGACGCTTTCCACCATCACCACTACCTTCTAAAGTGAATGGTAATGATGCGAGTGTTACCAAGAGATGCACAACATTCGTTCATAATTATGATTTGGATAAACATATGTGTTGTTATAAAAACGTATCACATCACAAAAAAAAAGAAAAAAAGAAAAGAAGAATCGACACTGAAATTTGAGAAAAAAGGAAACGTTATTATAATATATATGGGCGATAGTGAAGAAGAAGAAGAATGAAATAAAAAAAAAACCAAAAAAAACTGAGATCTAAAGATGATCTCATTACTTTTTTTTTTTTCCTTCATCTTCGCTGAAAAATCAATCACTCTATTGTTTATATTTCCAAATCCATTATTAGCATGTTGACACTTATGTATTCTCCTTTTTCGAAAACGTGTTGAATGTTTATCTTTACTCTTTTGAGTTTTTTTTACATTGGTGAACTCGGTCTCACCACCCAATTTCTCCACGAGTTCGAGTGAGATTTTTGGATATATGTAACTTCCATAGAACAACGTCAGATCGTCCCTGTCAAATTCTTTATCTTTAGCGATGATGATTTTCTGCAGATCGCTTTGATAGTCGTAAAACAAATCGAGTGCGACTTCATCCAATTTCAAAGTCATCTTATATTTGTCGTATTTATGCTCTAAGTCCTTCATCTCGATCTCGTTCAATTCGATGGGATCGTGTTGTTGTAATCTATAGATTTTAAAACCTAATTTCTTATTTGTTTCGACTCGTTTCAATTTCAATTCGCATCTTTTAGGTATTGCTGTCATGATCGATTATTTGGGGTTTTTTTTGTTCTATGAATTCTTGCAAAATAATGTATATTTTAAATTTTGTATTTTAATAATTTGTTTAAAAAAAAGTTTTTTTGTTTTTTTTGCTCTTTATATATATAAAAAAAAAGTTTTTTAAATTTTAATTTTCTTTAATGTAAAATTTTTTTTTGTAAAAGTAATCTGATCATCTTTAGATCTCATTACCTTTTTTCCTTCTTCTTCGCTAAAATCAATCTCTCTATTGTTCATTATATTTCCAAGTCCGTTATTAGCATGTCGACCTGCGTTATTCTTCCTCTTATAAAAATGTCTTGAATGTTTATCTTTACTCTTTCAAGTTTTTCTACATCGGTTAATGCGCTCTCACCACCTGATTTGTCTACAAGTTCACGTGAGATCAATGGATATATTTTTTTTCATAGATCATCATCAAATTATTCATGTAGGGTCTTCTGTATTTGTCAATGATATTATTCAGCAGATCGTCTTGATACTCGTAAAACAAATCGAGCATGGCTTCATCCAATTTCAAACACATTTCATATTTGTTGTCGTAGTGCTCTAAGTACACCATCTTAACATCGTTCAATTCGATGGAATCGTGTTCTACTGTATAGATAGAAGTATCTGTTCGCGTATTAGAAAAACATTCTTTCAATTTACATCTTTTAGGTATTGTTGTCATGATCGATTATTTGTTTTTTATGAATTCTTGCAAATAATGTATATTTTAAATTTTGTATTTAAATAATAATTTGTTAAAAAAAGTTTCTCTTTATATATAAATAAAAGTTAAATTTTAACATCCTTTTTCTTTTTTTTTTCATATTAATTCAATTTTTTTTTCATATTAAGAACATATAATTGATTAATTCTTTTTGAAGGAATTAAAACATATTATAAACAATTTTAAAACTTTTTAACAAATTATCATTAATACAAAATTCGAAAAAAATATTCTTACAAACTCAATTTAAAGGTAAAAACAATGATCAAGTCCGAACATCCGAATTATAGTTTAGAACGTGCAAGACTTCAAACGTTTAAAAATTGGCCTTTGCATCTTGCTAAAAAACCCAAAGATTTAGCCGCTGCGGGTTTCATTTATGTGGGTAAAAGCGACAAAGTTAAATGTTTTTGTTGTAATATACATTCGATGAATTGGGAACCTCACGACATACCTTTACTAGAACATATAAATAATATCAAAAAAGGGGAATGTGATTATTTGAACAAGATCCTAATGTTGGGATTGATTAAAATCGGGGACGAAGAGTGGGATAGAAATAAAAACCAAAAATTATTGATGGATATGTTACAATTAGGGTGCACTAAGGAACAATTGTACAATGCGTTAAATAACGCAAACAAGACCTTATCTCAATTTTTGACTTTAGAACATCTGATTAAATTCATGAAGCAAGCAGACGAGTTATCGTCGTGTGTCGAAAGCGAGTCCAGCAACACAAACACTTGTCTGCTTTGCGAAAATGTTGCAAACGTTTTGTTTCTACCGTGCGCACATTTGTGTTATTGTAAGGAATGTTATTCTAGAGACGAGAAAACGTGTTCATTCTGCAAACAAGAAATAAAAGCGATCGTAAATTGTTTTGAATAAAAAACACATTAAAGAAAAAAATTGAATTAAAAAAATCTTTTTTTTTTTTTTTATAAAGAGTAAAAACAAAACTTTTTAAACAAATTATTTAAATACAAAATTCGGAAAAAAATATATTCTTACAAAATGAAGCAAACAGATAAAAAAAAATTAAAAATTTAAATGAGAAAACCGTACCTCACTTAAACGAGATTTGTAAACTATTAAAAATTTCACATTTCAGAAATCATAGAACTAAATCAAAAAAGATTGAAGTCATACAGAAACATCTGCGAAACGATGGAAAGGCAAACGAAATGCCAATATCAACGACGTCAAAAAATGCATCGGTTGTGAAAAATGAGAAGAAGAAGAAAAAGATAGTAAAAGGAATCGAAATGCCGATGTCGAAAAAAACCAAAAACGTTTCGATTGTGAGAAATAAGAAGACGACTAAACGAAAAGCCATTGAAGAAGAACTTCAAGTTTCGAAAGAAAAGAAAAGAAAAACTAGAACGAAAACGAGTGATGCACATCAGATTCTAGGCAAACAAGATATATCGAATGAACTTCAATGAGCAATAGACGAAGGGAAAGGAGAAGAATATCTAGAGCGACTCACCGCGGAACTATTTCAATCAAAGTCCGTGGAACGGGAGAGTGCGATCAAAGGCATTTTTAAAACTTTTGACGTGATTCCCTCGTTGAAGAAAATCGATCCGAAATTGTTCATGGAACGGGTGAAGAAAAAAGTATTGGATTTGTTTTGCGAATACATGAACGTGGGACTAAAAATTAAGATGATACTCCATTGCATGATGAATAAAATCGACGTGAAGTCTGGCGAGAGCATCGTGAAAAATGCATATTTCAGATCTAACGTCAAATCCGTATTTCGAGGTTCAGATTTATCGGACGTTTTCGAAAAGATGAAAGACAAGATGTTGACGTCTCTCACGAATTATCAACATGAAGGTAGTAATTGGACGTTCGATGAGGTGTTGAAACTCGAAATTCACATAACTGAAAAGGAATTGTTGAAAGGGTCTTCCTACGTGAAATTACCGTATTTCTTAGCTAAAAAACAATCCGTGGTCAATGTGAGAAATAAAGATGATCAGTGTTTTAAATGGGCAGTCACCTCCACTTTATACCCTGTCAAAATGAATTCCGATAGAGTTTCTTGTTATGAGGAGACTTCTAAAAATCTCGATTGGACCGGAGTGACTTTTCCAACGCAGTTAAAACACATCGAACGTTTCGAGGTTCAAAATCCCAGTGTAGCGGTGAACGTCTTGGGATACGACGACGAAAAACAAAAGATCTATCCTCTCACACTGACTTCGTATCTTGGAAGAGAAAAGACGATTATTTTATTATTGATTTCGAACGGTGACAATCATCATTACTGTTGGGTTTCAAATCCGAGCGGATTACTGTCGAAACAAAATAATAAACATAACAAAAAGATATCTTTATGTTTCAATTGCATGAACGCATTTCACAGCGAAGACTCGTTGGCGAAACATCAGGAATATTGCAACGAAAATCAAGGTGTCGCCGTCGAAATGCCCAAACCTAACACCGTGAAGTTTGAAAATCACAATAGAAGGTTAAAAGTACCATTCGTCGTGTACGCCGATTTCGAATGTTTCACCGCGAAAATGAGTTCCTGTCAACCCAATGCTCTTCAAAGTTACGTCGAAAGATATCAAAATCACATACCTTCAGGCTATTGCATTTACATGAAATGCGCTTTTGACTCGCAACACGACATGGATCCCTTCACCTACATGAAACAGTATGAAGGCGACGACGTGGCTCAAAGGTTCGTGGAAGAGTTAGAATCGAAAATTCAAATGTTATACGACAAATTTAAAACTCCGGAAAAAATGATCATCACGCAAGAGCAGCAGAACGAAAATAACAGAGCCACCAAATGTCACATATGCAGACAATCGTTCGACGAGAATTCGAAGGAAAATAAGAAGGTCAGAGACCACGATCATTACACGGGTCTGTATCGCAGTCTGGCTCACAGCAAGTGTAATTTAAAATATCAAGACGCCATTTTCTATCTGGTGATATTTACAATCTCTCGGGTTACAACAGTCATCTGTTCGTGAAAAATCTCGGCACCTCACATGAAGAATTAAATTGCATCGCAAACACCGAAGAAAGATACATTTCCTTCACGAAATGGAAGCTCATGGAGAAGAAAAGAGTAATCGACAGAGAGACGTTGAAAGAAAAAATGAAATTCATTCGTAGAGCCATACATTTCATCGACAGTTTTAAATTCATGTCGACCGCTCTGGAAAAATTAGTCGATAACATGAGCAAGGATAAATTTAAAATCACGACCGAACATTTCGGAGAATGAGTAGATGTCATGTTGAGGAAAAGAGTCTATCCTTACGATTACATGAATGATCTAAAGAGATTCGAAGACACCACACTACCTTCAAAAGAAGATTTTTATTTGAAATTATATGAATCCGACATTTCCGACGAGAATTACGACCACGCTAAAAACGTGTGGAAATCATTCAATATGAAAACCATGAGAGATTATCACGATCTCTATCTGAAGACTGACGTTCTGCTCTTGGCAGACGTGTTCGAAAATTTTCGAGACGTCTGTTGTCGAAATTACGATCTGGATCCCGCTTGGTATTTCACCGCACCCGGTCTAGCGTGGGACGCTCTGTTGAAGACCACCGAAGTCCAATTGGAATTATTATCTGACGTGAACATGTTGCTCATGTTCGAAAGGTCTGCGAGAGGTGGCATCTCGATGATCTCTCACAGATATTCTGAGGCTAACAATCCCTACATGAAAGAAGGTTTCGATTCGAAACGGTCGACTAAATACATACAGTATTGGGACGCCAATAATCTGTATGGTTGGGCTATGAGTCATCCTTTACGATTGGAAATTTCGAATGGGTGAAGGAACCGGAAGAGATGCAAAAATGGAGAGACTATCCTTGCATTTTAGAAGTCGATTTGAACTATCCGGAAGAATTACACGATCCACACAACGATTATCCGCTGGCTCCCCAATGAATGGAACCGAACGAAGGAGACGAGGAAAAACTCATTCCCAATTTACTTAACAAACGTAACTACGTCGTCTACAGCGAGAATTTGAAACAGTACGTCGATTACGGGATGAAATTAGTCAACATACATCGCATCATTCAATTCGACAAAGAGCCTTGGATGAAAAAATACATCGATCTCAACACGAATCTCAGAATTCAAGCCAAGAACGATTTCGAAAAAGATTTCTTCAAACTCATGAACAACTGCATGTACGGTAAATCGATGGAAAACATCAGGAAGAGAACCGACGTTCGACTCGTCACGTCTGAGAAAAGAGCTAAAACATTAGTGACGAAACCCAATTACAAACACTGAACCATATTCGACGAAAATCTAGTGGCCGTTCACATGCAAAAGACGCACCTGAAGTTCGACAAATCGTATTATCTCGGACCTATCACCTTAGATATCAGCAAGCGATTGATGTACGAGTTTCACTACGATTACGTCAAATGAAAATTTGGTGATAAAGCTAAACTACTGTTCACTGATGCGGACAGTTTAGTTTATGAGATAGAGACGAAAGACGTCTACCGAGATATATCTCAGGACGTGGCCAAGTGGTTTGACACGAGCAATTATCTCATCGATCACCCGTCCAACATTCAATCGAATGACAACAAGAAGGTGTTGGGTAAATTTAAGGACGAGAGCGGCGGTAAACAAATCGTTGAATTCGTGGGCTTGAGACCCAAACTGTATGCTTATCGTCTAGAAGATGATGAAGAGATCAAGAAGTGCAAAGGAGTTAAAGCGTACATGGTGAAGAAAAACATCTCTTTCCAAGAGTATAAAGATTGTCTGTTAGGAAGTGGTCCGGTGTATAAGACTATGAAATCGATTCGAAGTGAAAATCATGACTTATATACCGAAATAGTCAAACAAGATTTCGCTGACGGCTGACAACGATAAGAGATTCGTGTTAGACGGTAAAATAAGCACTTTGGCACTCGGACATTGCACTTTAGATCTAATTAGAGATGATATGAATGTGGATGATTGGATTCCAGATACGATTGTGGATGATAAGATTCCAGATATGATTGTGGATGATAGGATTCCAGAAAATCAAGAAGAATCAAAATTATAGAAATCGATAGAGACATCGAGAGAGTTAGTTTAAAAAGAAAAATAAAAAAATAAAAAAAAAATAACGTCATTTTAGTGAATTATAATAAAATAAATAATTAAAAAAAATATATACGCATTTATGAATACGAAAATAAAGATATCCGTAGAAGGTGTCGTCTTACCTAACGAACCCCTATCCAACATCGATCTGTTGAATGCGGCAAAAGATTTGAAAATCAATGATTTTCTAGGCGTGTTTTCCAGAGATGCCTTGCCGAAGAGAAGACCTCGACAATCGGAATGCGGAATTTTAAATCTAGACGATTCATCGGGTGAAGGCACTCACTGGGCGGCGTGGATCAAGAACGGGAAGAAGAAAAATTATTATTTTGACAGCTACGGAATTTCGCCGCCAAAAGAAATAAAGAACTATTTCAACAAATCGATGGTTTGTTACAACACAGAACAAGTGCAATCACCAGATCAAGTGTTTTGCGGTCACCTGTGTCTCTACGTTCTCAAGAGATGGTCTGAAGGAGATCGATTTCAAGACATTCTCAATGATTTACATTAGAGAGAGATTTTTTTTTTTTATAGTACATATAAAGATAAAAAATTATTTTAAAAAAATTTAAATCGAATAAAAACGAAAAATAAAATAACATAATTCATTTTTAATAAACTGCGTTTTGAATATATTTTTCTAAAAAACAAAAAAATCTCACAACAACATGCCAGTCGATAAATTTGGTAGAAGTGACGACGAAAAAGTCAACCTAAGAAAGAAGAGGAAGACGTTCGAAGTCGATGATGGTTATGACGTTGCCAACTTGGATGAATGTTACGTTCGGAGATACGAACCTCGAGAAGAACCTTTGAACATGAACGATAAGAAGCTCTACAATCTTCCCGAGCCGACTGATCTCGCAGATGCTGCGACTAAAAAATATGTCGACAGGGGGAACGCCGATTTCGAATGAATCCTGCTAGATAATTACGTGGATAAAACAATGACTGCCGATCTCGATCTGAAATCCAAACGTTTGGTGAACGTCGCGAATCCCGTGGATCCCACTGATGCCGAGACCAAGAAATTCGTGGGCGACTCTCACGCGAGATTCAGTGAACACCTGAGAAATAGATACGTTCAGAAAACGATGCACTCGGAATTCAACGCCAATTCTAACAAGATAACGAACGTGGCCACTCCCACGAATCCCAAGGACGTGGCGACCAAACACTACATAGATCTGGAACAGAGAAAGTCTGACAGATGAGAAATGCAATCGGATCTGAATGCGGGATTCAACAAGATATTGAATCTGTTGGAGATCAACGACATGGATGCAGACTCAACCGCGGTCAACAAGGGCTATGTAGATTCTGCCGTGATACAATCACAAGAATACCTAGAATCGCAAGTGGACGATCTCTACCTGAACAAACAATCTGGCGGAACCATGGAGAGTGGCATCAACATGAACGGTCACAATTTATTCGGTCTCGATCACGATCCCGAATTTGATTCCAGTGCGGTCAGCAGAAAGTACGTGGACGACAACTCGGTCTGGAGAAAGGGTGACATCATGGAAGGTAAACTAGACATGGGTGGACACGTGCTCACGAATCTACCGGATCCTGTGAACATGACGGATGCCTGCACCCTGATTTCGGTGGTGGAGAAAGTCAAATATGCTAGACAATTGATCACTGTGTGGGCCGAAGAGGCTGGCACCTTAGATGAGGAAAAAGCTGAGTGGTCTTTTGGAAATGGAGGTAGCGGATCGAAACATGGTCAGGTTGGATATCCCATGCCGCTGGGAGGTGAAATCCTTCAAATGAGTCTGGCTTCCTCAGATTTGAATAACAGAGCGGTCGTCAATCTCATGGTGAATGGAGTAGAGAGCGATAAGAGATACAGCGTCGAAAAGACTGAGAATCAACACGCGAATGTTAGCACGTTCGGCACGCCTCTCAAAGTGAACGCTGGAGACAGGATTAATTTCGTTACGAAAACCAATAATCCCAAAGCCGACACTTCCGCGGTGAGTCTACTGATCGAACTAGTTCCTTTGAACAAACAGTGAACGCGTGGAAAATAATGAATTAAAAAAATAATGTGTGATTATTAAAAACAAAAAAAAAGTAATGAGATTTAGAAAGATGTTCAATCTCTCTAGATCACATTACTTTATTTACTTTTTTTGTTTTTTTTTGTTTTTTAATAATTACTCATTACTTTTTATTTTTTCTTTTGTTTTTTTATTTTTTTTCACACTCGTCTCTCATCGAATGATCGACATCTTATTTCCGTCCGATTCAAATTGTAATTCTCTGTCCGACAGGACCAGGGCGAAGGCTTCGGTTTTTCTCGGCACGTTCCTATCGAATTGCATCTTGATCTGAATGTCTAAGACGCTACTCTTGAGTCGTTCACTCTGTTTACTGACGTCGATTACGAACATGGAATACATCGACTTGTATTCGCTGGGAGATATGTTAGGGTTGCTCATCAATTCGTCTAGACCGTAATACTTCTTTCTAAAATCAGTGGCGTCGCTGTACAGTCTGCAGAAATCGTTCTTGTCGAACGACGCATTGTAATCGATTGCTGGATATCTCGTGGCGTTCAGAAACACTTGCATGTTTCTCAAATGGCAGTGATCGAACAGCGATGCATTCTTTTCCTGAGACCCATCCCTATCGGTCTGAAACACAACCACGATGAAATGCAGTCTCTCGGAAGCGGATTTCACCGTCAACCTCCAATCGAAGTGATTCGTGGAGTGAGGAATGCTAGCCGTGTTGCACTGTTTCATTCTAAATCCCACAGGTAATTTACTCTTGGATTCTATGATCTTGTAGAGATGCGCTTTCTCCATGATCGAAGGCTCCACGTGCGGAACGAACCACGATATCTTGTGTAGAGTTATCTTACCCGCATTGTTCGCAGTGAGTCTCACTATTGCATCGTCGTCTCCTTTACGAATCAACGTCAGATTGTGTTTGAATCCGTACATGATCTTGTTGTAATCGTCCGCAAATCCGAAGATGTGTTTCAAAGGTATCCTGAACGAAAACGTTCCTTTAGGTCTGGACGTCTTGACGACGTAGTCGAATATCAAGACGGCGCTGGCGCTAGCAGGGCCGACGGTGTCTTTCACCCACAACTGATTAAGTCCTCTGGATTTTGAAAAATCATCAGGATACGTCAAGAGTCCGAACATCGTGGTGGCCTGACCGGGATGAAAAACAGATTCTATCTCTTGTCCGGATAGCATGTATTTTATATTACTGAATAGATGCATGATGCCACTATTGGCTAGAGTAACCGTGTCGTCGTCGGCGTAGTCGCTCCCATCTTCCTTGGTGAGACGTCCCTGCACCACTATGTAACTCTCGCTAGGATGTATGAATAGATCTTGAGTTTCAACATTGATTCTTATCTCTCCCGCATTGTTCAAACTCGTTCCAGTTACCGGTTTGTATTCGTGAACCTCATATTCTTGAATACTTTCATCTTTCACTATGCTTTGTGCTATATCTAGTATATTTGTCATTTTAAAGGATTTTTAGTTTTTTGTTTATTAATTAACTTGATTTCTTTATCTAAAAAATAGTTTTTAATTAATTTTTATTATTATTTTTTTCTCTCTTATATATATGTGTGTAAACAAGAAAATGTTAAAGAAAGTAAATAAAAAAAATTTTGTTTTCTTTATCAAAACTTCGTCTTCTGTAATTGTTTCACTTTCCGATGATCTCTTCTCCATCCAAAGCTTCGATTTCGTAAGTCACCGGATCGGTGTGAAATATTTTGATTATCATGAAGATTTCCGAGGTCCATCGAGGAGTATAACCCTTTTTGAAGTGCTTCTTATAAGCGTAGATTCTCACTCGATCACTGACTGCAAATTTCGGCGTTCTAGACTTCTTCCTGATCTTAGATCTCTCAGGATATAGATTCGCGTAGACCTGTTTTTCGTTTCGAGGATCGCTAGCTTCCGCAGGAGTCATCTTGATCGATCTGTGTCGGGTGTTGTTGTAATCTTTGACCAGACCGTTCAGAGCGTATATGTATTTCTTAGTCGAATTCGCCGTGAAGTATCTGTGCATCTTTTCCTTCATCGTTCGATTCCAACGTTCCACCACGCTGGCTTTCTCTTCGTTTTCGATCGAGTAGAGGTCGACCAGTCGATGAACGTGCTTGTTGTAGAATTCCTTTCCCTTATCCACCCACAATTTACTAGGTTTTCGAGAAGACGAGTCGAACACGCTCTTCAGAACCTCGGCGACGCAAGGTCCTCATTTATTCTTCAAAGCCTGATCCAACCATATTTGGAAAACACGTCGATGACCGTCAATAGATATTTGACGCCCTCGTTCCACCTCGAAAACGATCTTATGTCGACCAAGTCGGCAGACCAAATATCATCCAGACCCTTCACGAACACCCTTCTCTTTCGAAATTTATGCACTATGGGTTTGTGTAACTCCTCGGCCAATTCACTCGTCAATAATCGTTTCTTCTTCTTTTCAGATGCGCTTTTTTTTTTTGAACGCCCCATCCGAATTGACATTTCGCACCGATCAGATTGCCGACCAGCGAACGTTCCATCTTCTCTCTCCTGGTCGGATTCGATATGCCTCTCAATTTCCCCAACATGTTTTTATCGCAGACGTCGTTGAGAGTCTTGGTGTCGGGATGTCCGGCATAGCACAGATCGTGATCATACACGGCCACGTCCACCCTATTCACAGGTTTGCTCCAAGATTTGGGTGTCAGATCGGCGTTGAGTCTCTTGTTCAATTTCGTTCCCGTGAAACTGTGACCAGGCAGATGCATTTCAAAAGGTAGATTATTGATCATTTTATTCACGATGCCTTTACCTTTGCTCGCATTCTTTTTTTTGATGAATCTAGTCTTGATAGAACCACACACATCGCAAATTCCGCAAACCATCTGTCTGTCGTTTTTAGTTCGCACTTCTCTAGAATTACTCGTCTCGGTAACTCTGTTACACTTTACGCAATACATTTTTTTTAAGAGTTATTTAAATTAATTTCGTTTTTATTTTATATATAAATTTAATAATTAATTCTGTTCTTATTATATATATATTTTTTTTTTCAATCGCTGCTCTTGAGTTCTATCATCTTACTGAATTCCTCCCTGGCCTCTTTCCTCCCCTTTTCCACGAGAGAATCCTTCATCTCTTCCTTGATGATCTGACGAGTCTTGATTCTCACGGCTTCTTTCATGGCATCGTATTTCGTTTTCTCGCTCAATATCGCAAAGTATTCTCCGTCCGATATCCTACCATCTTTCAACGCCATAGAGATCATTTCGGATATCGTGTCGATCTTGGAGTCGGCCAAGACGCGAATCTTGTCGTGTTTCCTCGCCTTCAGATATAATTTCCTACTCAAAAAGTTTCCGAGCATGCTAAACAATCCGGCGGCGAGAGCCACTCCTTCTACGGTCAACATGATCGGAATGCCGACCGCGGTTGACAACAATCCGATGCCAGCCACGTGTAAACCCATGGAAATCGTGATGAGTGTCGTGTCGATCGCGTTGACAAATTTCACGAAACGCGAATACTTCTTCTTGAGAGAACGACGAGAACCTCTCTCTCGAGTTAGATACTCTTGGATTCTACTGATTTGATCGATGCGATACCTCTCTCCTCTTTCTCTTTCTTCTAGCGATGGTGCCATCGGCAAAACGTCGATCGGCTTCTCATCCTCGTCGTCCACTAACGTCGGGTACAATTTATTTCTGGTTCTCATTTTTGTATTTTTTCTTTCTAATATTAGATAAAAATTTTTATGTGAGTATTTATTTTTATTTTCTATTCTCCCTTATTTTATATCAACGAGAAAACTTAGACGTATGCTTCATTGAACAATAATTTCTTGACGCATCCCTTATCTTGTAAAGCCAGACTGTGGGCTTGCTTTGATCTTTACAGAAGAATAATCTCTTCCAAAACGCGATCACTTCATTGATTTGAATGCGTTCGAACGCCGGTTCGAAATACTTGTTGACCATATCTTCCCTTTCCATCCACAGACACGAATGATTCACGTAATCAAAGTCTAGATGTTCCTGACATCCGACGCATCGTTCTAACAAGAGACGACCTAGTTGTTCGTTCACGCAGAATGCGTAGGCTCTCATCAGCATTTTTAAAAGAAACCTTACTCTAATAGTCTGAGAATCGCTCATAATTTACGTATTTTTATTATCTATTCGATTTGATATATTTATTTTTTTAAATAACTATTTATTTATATTTTTTTCTCTCCTATATATCAATCAAAAACGCGACAGTGGGTTTTGCGAATTCTAACACAACCTCTTTACACGACTTAAAATCCACAAGTGGATCTCCGTGTATGCCTCCATAGGGTTTCAGTGTTAAAATCGTGTACAGGTACATGCACGTGTCTATTTACAGATCATATTTATAATCGACTCTTTTGAACGATATCCCTAAACTCAATTTCTCTTCGTCACATCGAACCAAGACACGAATCTCTATTTTTTACAGATCATATTTATAATTGACTCTTTTGAACGAAAACCTCATTCAGTCATAACGATAACATGTGTTAGTTTTTACTTCAGGAAAACGTGACAGCGAGTTTGAATACTCTTCATTCAAAACATTTCCATTGAGTGCTTATTAGTCTTACTTCGAGAAACGCGACAGTGGGTTTGTGAATTCTAACACAACCTCTTTACACGATTTAAAATCTACAAGTGGATTTTCGTGTACGCCTCCATAGGGTTTCAGTGTTAAAATCGTGTACAGGTACATGCACGTGTACCTGTCAGGCGTCTAGGATACAATTCAGTGTTAAATTGCTAGCAAAAAACGTTTTTTCGTTTCTAAAAACGTACATGTACGTGTACCTGTACACGATTTTAACACTAAATCCTATGGAGGTGTACACGAATGTACGTGTACATGTACACGTGCATGTACGTGTACGCTTGCACCAGCAATTTCTACCTACTTACGCCTGTTAAAAGGATTTCATTCACATCTCCGAACATTATCACGAATATATTAAAAATTTACCACTCAAACCTAATTGAGTGGAAAAATGCGTTTTATTAACTGTTATTAAAACGATCCATTAAAACGAAAACCTTCATTCACACCACAACAACAACATGAGTGTCAATTACGAACTATTTTTTTATTTGAATGAAACATTCTATAAAGTGTTTTATTAAAATTTACTTCACAAAATTAGCAGTGACAAAACGTGAACAAACGATTTTTTACCTCCGATTTTTTCTAATTTTTTCTAAACTCAATTTGTTTCGTTTACATTGAACGAAAACCTTCATTCACACCAGAAACAAAAACTGACACTCATGTTTATAGTCGACTCTTTTGAACGAAAACCTTCATTCACACCAGAAACAAAAAACTGACACTCATGTTTATAGTCGACTCTTTTGAACGAAAACCTTCATTCACACCAGAAACAAAAACTGACACTCATGTTTATAGTCGACTCTTTTGAACGAAAACCTTCATTCACACCAGAACAAAAACATGAGTGTCAGTTTTTACTTTCATCGTGGCAGTAGGTTTGCGGGTTCGGTAGCACCTCTTTTCCATGTACCGTACATAAGTCGATTTTCTGATGTAGAATCCGCAACCACATCAACCGGTGCAAAACCCTTGCGTAGTCGTCACAAGGGTTCCCACAAAGATCAATGATGGGGATATTGATGAAGCCCTGTCGGGATACTAGTGGGGGAGACTAATATCTAAGACTACAGGCAACCCTACGTGGAAAATTAAAGTAAAATGCCCCAATAGAGCCATAAAACTTAACTTCATTAACAAAGGTGTTTGTATAAACGGACAAAAATATGAGACTGAGGAGTATCGTGTTTTGCCTCAGCCCACACAATGTCATAAATGCCAGAAATTTGGCCATATGTCGAACAGATGCAAAGAAGAGTTGCGTTGCATGAAATGCGGCGAAAAACATATAACAAAGTCGTGCAAGGTTTCAACACTGAAATGCCTAAATTGTAATTGCAACACCCAAGCAATTATCGGGGTTGTCCCCACTACAAAAAAGTTAAAACCGACATAGAACTCAAAGCTATTAATGTCAACAGCGTAGAAAACTCAACCTCTCCACATTCGATGTGCAGCGTAATGGCTGGTTCAATTTTTAACATAATGAACAAACACTTCGACGTCAGTCTTTCCGACATATGTAAAGAAGTTGGGAAAACAGCATCCAAATTATATCGAACTCAAATTTCTTCCTCGCTAATAGAAGCCGCCATAAATAAAATATAAATCACACCCACAACACGTTAACTAGTAAAATTACGTCAGGTACTGAACACTTATAGATAAGTTGAAAATAATTCAGTGGGACGCTCGAAGCGTTAACTGCAAAAGCTCACAGATGTCCGATTACTTCACAAACGTAGATGTAATTGGTATCAGCGAAACATGGTTAAAGCCAAGTAAGACATTTTTGCTAAGTGGATTCAACATCATTAGACGAGAGCGTCCCACACAACGTGGAGGCGGAGTCGCTCTCCTCATAAGGCAGGATTTAAAATATAAAACGATATCAAGCGATCATCTCAACGCAGAGGTGATTGCCGCTGAGATTGAACTAGATCACAAAAAAGTTGCCGTAATCTCATATTATAATGAACCGAAAAAAACAGTTGACAGCAAAGTCTTTGAATTCTTTGTGAAAAATCACAAACACTGTATTTTCTTAGGTGATTTTAATGCCAAACATCAGGATTTCGGATGCAATAAAACGGAGCCCAATGGCGACGCTCTCTTCAATATCATCGAACAATTTGATCTTTTTGTATTAAATAACGACCACGACATTACTCACGTCAGTAACAACACCCTCCACCAATCCGACATTCTTGACCTAATTATAACCAGTAAATCACCAACTAATCAAATGCAAGACATATATGTGGGGACGATGATTTAGGTAGCGACCACCTGCCTGTTCAAACTACATTACACGGTTGCAGCGGACCCGCAAGATACCCCACAATGAGGAGGAGGAGGAATCTATCCAAAATTGACTGGGACCTCTTCAGAAAAATAATTCAGGTTAAAATAAACAAAAACGACCCAATGAATACCTGCGAGCTCGAGCAAGCATGTACCAATCTCAGTGAAGTCATTAACTACACTCTTGATGAGATTTGTCCCAAACAGACAGTTAAACCGCTTGCCAACAGAATAACTGAAACCACACTCCAAATAATAACACAAAAAAGAAAGGCCTTCCGTGCATACAAATCAGAAAAACTTCCAACTAAAAAGGTCGAACTTAAAGCTGTGTATAATCGCCTCCACGGCGAAGTTAAAAAAGCAATAGCAAACGACAATCGCGTGAGATGGGAAAAAGCAACGGAAAATCTAAATGGACTCAGGGAGACTAAAAAGTTTTGGGATACTTTTAAAACCCTTACTGGACAAAAACATAAAGACGCCAATAGTAAGGCACTAAAGATCAACGATGGAACTATGGCCCTGGATGACAAGGCGAAGGCTAGCGCCTTTGCTGAGCTCCTTAAGAAATATCATCGTCCACATGAGGGCGATAGGTTTGATGACGAGTTCAAAGAAAAAGTAAACAAATTTGTTCAAGACAACGTTTAACGATGCCAACTTCAGCCAAACGCCCGAGGACGGGGATGGCCATGAACTCACGGAACCGATAAGCCAAGAAGAAGTGGCTAACATAATTAAAAAATGTAAGTCTTCTTCTTCCCCAGGAGGGGACGAAGTCTTATACAAAATCCTGAAACAATGTCCCAACACCTTTTTCGGTAGACTCACTAACCTCCTAAACTGCTGTCTCTCTAGTGGATACTTCCCAAAATGTTGGAAAGTAGCTACAGGAGTCATGATACCCAAACCCGACAAGGATTTGAGCAACCCAGCTAATTACCACCCAATCAGCCTACTCAGCTGTATTGGAAAAATTTTCGGACGGATTCCCACGACTAGACTCCGCAGCCATCTCGAATCAATCAGCTTTATCAATAAGTGGCAAAGGGCACACAGGAGCCAAAGAGAGGGAATCGAGCATGTTTATAGACTGGTAGATTATATGAAAACGGCGTTCAGTCAAAATGAAATAGGAACCGCGCTATTACTCGACGTAGAAAAAGCGTTTGACTCTGTCTGGCATAATGGCATGAGATACAAAGTAACTAAAATGGGGCTACCTACCAAAATTCTAAGGATCATATCATCATTTTTATCTGATCGAAAAATCAAAGTGAGGGTCAACCGCGAAGTGTCAGCCGAGGAAAAACTCGAAGCGGGCACTCCACAGGGTTCGGTCCTCAGCCCGCTTCTATTTATAATATATGTGAATGACATTGACAAACTAGGGAAGAACCATGTTGAACTATCTCAATTCTCAGACGACAAAGGAATGTGGACGGCCAGTAAGTCTGGAAACATAATACAAAACCGCCTGCAGGATACCATCCGCGACCTACAAGACTGGTGCGCTCTGTGGCGCATCAAGGTAAATGCCACGAAAACACAAAGAATCACATTCTATAAAAAACAAAGGAAAAAGCCTGTCCCTAATATTGAGCTTAAGCTTTACGATCATAAACTTGAAGCTAGTGATGAGGCAAAGTTTCTGGGATTCAACCTGGATAGCAGTCTCAATCTAAACAATCACATAAACTCAGTCACCGTCAAAGCCACTAAACGCATCAATTTCCTGAAAATGATTAGTGGTAAAAATTGGGGAGCCAATAAAGAAATTCTCCTCAATCTTTACAAATCATACATACGCCCAGTACTGGAGTATGGGGCCATAATAACAAGTGACCTGAATAAAACCAACATTGAAAAACTACCACGGGTCCAAAATCATGCCTTGCGCGTGGCTCTGCGCAAGCCCACGTGGAAATCGATAAAACAACTTCACGAGATAGCAAAAATAGACACTATAGCAATGCGCTTAAAAGATCTTCAAAGAAAAACTCTAAATAGACTTCAAGACAGCGCACTAATAATAGAACTCAATGCGCATCGCGTTCTCAATAGGAAAACTAAATAATCTAGGGCATGTCTATCGAAAGGGTTAAAGATTACATCACTGTGATGGGGTGAGCCAGGCATTCTGTGACCTAAATTTAGAACTGGCTGCGGGTGACACGATACGCACGAAAGCTTGCCTCTGTTACCAGTGGGAGTTGCAAACAGCGAGGAAAATCTCCACCTGCTGCCGGGTCTCCCCTCCCTGAGATATAAATCTCGGGAAAAAAATGCTGGCTTCCCCATCCAAAATGACGGAAAAGTTGTAAATTAAAAACCGAATTGCTCTAATTTCCAGCTCTCTATCTTTTCTACCTCCTCTATCTCATCAGACACACGACCAAACTGAATGACAAACTATGAGGGATTGAAACAATCCTCAAGCAAAGATGTGCAGAAAACCCAACAAGACCAAGGCAAGGATTGAAACAATCTTGCCAGCAAACAGCCCTTTTAAGGGCTTCTTTTTTTGTGTGGGTGGGGAGGGGGGTGGGGTGTTGGAGGTCATTTGGAATTCCCGAAGGATAACCAGATACCTCAAAATCACATACGGCATCCTATCTCCCAGAAGGCTTGATGGATGACTCCCGGTTTTTTCAAACTAAACTGTTGGGGCTTTCTCCATTCCTTTTTTGTAACCGCTATGGTCATATACCGGGGCCGCTACCAAACCGGCGTTGCTGTTTGGTTTTCTTTTTTCTTTTTCCCTAAAATTGCCATCGCACAACATTATATTCTGGCTCGCCACCATGGTGGGACTCAAACCTCTACCATCGCCAAGCTGGAACCGAATAGAGCCCACTCTCTAATAGTCTTAATGGCGTTGAGGGTTTGGTCTTTGACAATCTATCACTCCAATGCAAACTACCGGGAATTCTAACCACGTACATACCCCTTCAGACCCCAGTTGAGGCAATAGGAAACTAGGCCTGTGTGATCCAAGATCCAAGTGAAATAAAATAAGGCTAACCGGGTCGCAAGGGATTTGTAAATCCCACATCGTCCCTGCGCGCCTTCTGCGCGCTAAAACCTTTCATTCATTCATTCATTCATTCATTCAGAATCCGCAAATGGTTTTCCGTGTACGCCTCCATAGGGATTCAGTGTTAAAATCGTGTACAGATACGGATGCTACAGAATCCGCAAACCACCTTTTTGACGCTTCTACAGAATCCGCAACACGTTTTTTTGCTCGCGATTTAACACTGAATCCTATGGGGGAAACCCGTTTGCGGATTCCGTAGCAGACAATTCACCTCATTTTTCTTAAAATTTCATACATTTTTTTCACTCATGAGCGACGTGTAGAATGTACACGTTCGCCAACGGGTATTTCAACGTTAAATGTGTGATCTGAGAAAACGTGGCACTGGGTTTGCGGATTCTGTAGCACCATAAAAAACGACAAATCGTGTACTACACGATTTTAACACTAAATCCTATGGAGGTGTACATCGATGTACGTGTACATGTACGAAATCGTGTACAAGTGCTCCCGAATCCGAAAATATCACCTACTCATATTCACTCAACACAGTTGATCTGGGTTAATTTTTAACCTAAATGATTTTGGAGTGTATGATGGGCACAAGTGAGGTAATGGGCGTACAAGCCAGGGGGTGTTGCCCCCCCCCCCCCCACCCCCCCCCCCCCGGATTCGCGCAAACCAGCTTTAAAAATCCTGGCAAGGAACGACAGAGAGAGAGAGAGAGAGAGAGAGAGAGCGAAATGGAATAAATATAGTTCGCATTTGAAGACACCCGGGATCACGTGCCATTTGTAAATAAACAAAAAAGATATGTTATTTTTTTTTTTCATGAACGGCAGGGAAATTGTCGCGGAATTAAAACGTTGTGTGCACAATTTAAACTTTGACTTTGCTGTGAAAATGTCAGGTGGAGGGGGGGGGGGCTTCGGAATAGGACTGATATCCCTGAGATGGAATATGAACCTCGGTAGCTGAAATTCTTATGTCAGGGGTGACTACAGCCGTCAATTTGGTGATAATTGGGGTCACGGTTTTGATACATTCCCGATATTCGTCAAAAATACACAGCCACTGTGCCATACCCGGCCGTTAGGCCGACGTTGTATAACAGGGCTGATATCCCTGAGATTGAATAAGAACCTCGGTAGCTGAAATTCTTATGTCTGGGGTGACCACAACCGTCAATTTGGTGATAATTGGGGTCACGGTTTTGATACATTCCCGATATCCGTTGAAAATACACAGCCACTGTGCCATACCCGACCGTAAGGCCGACATTGAATGACAGGTCTGATATCCCTGAGGTGTAATATGAACCTTGGTAGCTGAAATTCTTATGTCAGGGGTGACTGCAGCCGTCAATTTGGTGATACTGGGGTCATGGTTTTAATATATTCCCAAAATCCGGCGGAAACACACAGCCACTGTGCTATTCGAGGCTTTTAGCCCGAGAATGGCGGACAGGGCTGATTTTTCCGAGAATGCATATTAACCTCGGTAGCCGAAATTCTCAAGTCAGGGGTCACTACCGACGTCAGTTAGGTAATAATGGGGTCAAGGTTTGATACATTCCCGATAACCGTTCAAAATACAAGGCCACTGTGACATTCCCGACCGTTAGCCCGGCAATGCTTGAGAGGGCTGATATCCCTGAGGGGGAATATGAACCTCGGAAGCTGGAATTCTTATGTCAGGGGTGACTACCACCGTCAATTTGGTGATAATTGTGGTCACGGTTTTAATACATTCCCGATATTCGTCCAAAATACACAGCCACTGTGCCATACCCGACCGTTAGGCCGACGTTCTGTGGCAGGGCTGATATCCCTGAGATGGAATATGAACCTTGGTAGCTGAAATTCTTATGTCAGGGGTGACTACAGCCGTCAATTTGGAAATAATGGGGTCACGGTTTTGATATATTCCTAATATTCGTTCAAAATGCACAGCCACTGTGCCATACCAGACCGTTAGGCCGACGTTGTCTGAAAGGGCTGAAATCCCTGAGATGGAATATGAACCTTGGTAGCTGAAATTCTTATGTCAGGGGTGACTGCAGCCGTCAATTTGGTGATACTGGGGTCACGGATGTAATACATTCTCAAAATCCTGCGGAAACACACAGCCACTGTGCCATTCGAGGCTTTTAGCCCGAGAATGTCTGACTGGGCTGATTTTCCCGAGAATGCATATTAACCTCGGTAGCCGAAATTCTCAAGTCAGGGGTCACTACCGACGTCAGTTAGGTAATAATGGGGTCACGGTTTTGATACATTCCCGATATCCGTTTAAAATACACAGCCACTGTGCCATTCCCGACCGTTAGCCCGACATTGTATGAGAGGGCTGATATACATGAGAGGGAATATGAACCTCGGTAGCTGGAATTCTTATGTCAGGGGTGACTACGACCGTCAATTTGGAAATAATTGGGGTCATGGCTTTGATACATTCCCGATATTCGTCCAAAATACACAGCCACTGTGGCATACCCGACCATTAAACCGAGGTTGTCTGACAGGGCTGATATCCCTGAGATGGAATATGAATCTCGGTAGCTGAAATTCTTATGTCAGGAGTGACTACAGCCGTCAATTTGGTGATAATTGGGGTCACGGTTTTGATACATTCCCGATATCCGTTTAAAATACACAGCCACTGTTCCAAACCCGACCGTTAGCCGACGTTGTATGACAGGGCTGATATCCCTGAGATGGAAAATGAACCTCGGTAGCAGAAATTCTTATGTCAGGGGTGACTACAGCAGTCAATTTGGTGATAATTGGGGTCACGGTTTTGATACATTCCCGATATTCGTTCAAAATACACAGCCATTCTGCCAAACCCGACCGTTGGGGCGACATTGTATGACAGGGCTGATATCCCTGAGATGGAATATGGACCTCGGTAGCTGGAATTCTTATGTCAGGGGTGAGTACAGCCGTCAATTTGGTGATAATTGGGGTCACGGTTTTGATACATTCCCGATATTCGTCTAAAATACACAACCTCTGTGCCATACCCGACCGTTAGGCCGACGTTGTATAACAGGGCTGATATCCCTGAGATTGAATATGAACCTCGGTAGCTGAAATACTTATGTCAGGGGTGACTACAGCCGTCAATTTGGTGATAATGTGGTCACGGTTTTGATACATTCCCGATATCCGTTCAAAATGCACAGCCACTGTGCCATACTCGACCATTAGGCCGACATTGTATGACAGGGCTGATATCCCTGAGGTGGAATATGAACCTCGGTAGCTGATATTCTTATGTCAGGAAAGCCTACAGCCGTCAATTTGGTGATAATGGGGAACGGTTTTGATACGTTCCCAAAATCCGGCGGAAACACAAAGCCACTGTGCCATTGCAGACCTTTAGCCCGACAATATCTGACTGGGCTGATATTCCCGAGAATGAATATCAAACTCGGTAGCCGAAATTCTCAAGTCTGGGGTCACTGCCGACGTCAGTTATGTAATAATGGGGTCGCGGTTTTGATACATTCCAGATATCCTTTCAAAATACACAGCCACTGTGCCATTCCCGACCGTTAACCCGACCTTGTATGAAAGGGCTGATATCCCTGAGAGGGAATATGAACCTCGGAAGCTGGAATTCTTATGTCAGGGGTGACTACCACCGTCAATTTGGTGATAATTGTGGTCACGGTTTTAATACATTCCCGATATTCGTCCAAAATACATAGCCACTGTGCCATACCCGACCGTTAGGCCGAGGTTCTATGGCAGGGCTGATATCCCTGAGATGGAATATGAACCTTGGTAGCTGAAATTCTTATGTCAGGGGTGACTACAGCCGTCAATTTGGAAATAATGGGTTCACGGTTTTGATATATTCCTTATATTCGTTCAAAATGCACAGCCACTGTGCCATATCAGACCGTTAGGCGGACGTTGTCTGAAAGGGCTGAAATCCCTGAGATGGAATATGAACCTCGGTAGCTGAAATTCTTATGTCAGGGGTGACTACAGCCGTCAGTTTGGTAATAATTGGGATCACGGTTTTGATACATTCCCGATATCCGTTCAAAATACGCAGCCACTGTGCCATACCCGACCGTTAGGCCGACATTGTATGACAGGGCTGATATCACTGAGGTGGAATATGAACCTTGGTAGCTGAAATTCTTATGTCAGGGGTGACTGCAGCCGTCAATTTGGTGATACTGGGGTCACGGTTGTAATACATTCTCAAAATCCTGCGGAAACACACAGCCACTGTGCCATTCGAGGCTTTTAGCCCGAGAATGTCTGAAAGGGCTGATTTTCCCGAGATGCATATTAACCTCGGTAGCCGAAATTCTCAAGTCAGGGGTCACTACCGACGTCAGTTAGGTAATAATGGGGTCACGGTTTTGATACATTCCCGATATCCGTTCAAAATACACAGCCACTGTGCCATTCCCGACCGTTAGCCCGACATTGTATGAGAGGGCTGATATACATGAGAGGGAATATGAACCTCGGTAGCTGGAATTCTTATGTCAGGGGTGACTACGACCGTCAATTTGGTAATAATTGGGGTCATGGCTTTGATACATTCCCGATATTCGTCCAAAATACACAGCCACTGTGGCATACCCGACCATTAGACCGAGGTTGTCTGACAGGGCTGATATCCATGAGATGGAATATGAACCTCGGTAGCTGAAATTCTTATGTCAGGAGTGACTACAGCCGTCAATTTGGTGATAATTGGGGTCACGGTTTTGATACATTCCCGATATCCGTTTAAAATACACAGCCACTGTTCCAAACCCGACCGTTTGCCGACGTTGTATGACAGGGCTGATATCCCTGAGATGGAATATGAACCTCGGTAGCAGAAATTCTTATGTCAGGGGTGAGTACAGCCGTCAATTTGGTGATAATGGGGTCACGATTTTGATACCTTCCCGAAATCCGTTCAAAGTACACAGCCACTGTGCCAAACCCGACCGCTAGGCCGACGTTGTCCGACAGGGCTGATATCCCTGAGATGGAATATGAACCTCGGTAGCTGAAGTTCTTATGTCAGGGGTGACTACAGCAGTCAATTTGGTGATAATTGGGGTCACGGTTTTGATACATTCCCGATATTCGTTCAAAATACAGAGCCATTCTGCCAAACCCGACAGTTGGGGCGACATTGTATGACAGGGCTGATATCCCTGAGATGGAATATGAACCTCGGTAGCTGGAATTCTTATGTCAGGGGTGAGTACAGCCGTCAATTTGGTGATAATTGGGGTCACGGTTTTGATACATTCCCGATATTCGTCAAAAATACACAGCCACTGTGCCATACCCGGCCGTTAGGCCGACGTTGTATAACAGGGCTGATATCCCTGAGATTGAATAAGAACCTCGGTAGCTGAAATTCTTATGTCTGGGGTGACCACAACCGTCAATTTGGTGATAATTGGGGTCACGGTTTTGATACATTCCCGATATCCGTTGAAAATACACAGCCACTGTGCCATACCCGACCGTAAGGCCGACATTGAATGACAGGTCTGATATCCCTGAGGTGTAATATGAACCTTGGTAGCTGAAATTCTTATGTCAGGGGTGACTGCAGCCGTCAATTTGGTGATACTGGGGTCATGGTTTTAATATATTCCCAAAATCCGGCGGAAACACACAGCCACTGTGCTATTCGAGGCTTTTAGCCCGAGAATGGCGGACAGGGCTGATTTTTCCGAGAATGCATATTAACCTCGGTAGCCGAAATTCTCAAGTCAGGGGTCACTACCGACGTCAGTTAGGTAATAATGGGGTCAAGGTTTGATACATTCCCGATAACCGTTCAAAATACAAGGCCACTGTGACATTCCCGACCGTTAGCCCGACAATGCTTGAGAGGGCTGATATCCCTGAGGGGGAATATGAACCTCGGAAGCTGGAATTCTTATGTCAGGGGTGACTACCACCGTCAATTTGGTGATAATTGTGGTCACGGTTTTAATACATTCCCGATATTCGTCCAAAATACACAGCCACTGTGCCATACCCGACCGTTAGGCCGACGTTCTGTGGCAGGGCTGATATCCCTGAGATGGAATATGAACCTTGGTAGCTGAAATTCTTATGTCAGGGGTGACTACAGCCGTCAATTTGGAAATAATGGGGTCACGGTTTTGATATATTCCTAATATTCGTTCAAAATGCACAGCCACTGTGCCATACCAGACCGTTAGGCCGACGTTGTCTGAAAGGGCTGAAATCCCTGAGATGGAATATGAACCTTGGTAGCTGAAATTCTTATGTCAGGGGTGACTGCAGCCGTCAATTTGGTGATACTGGGGTCACGGATGTAATACATTCTCAAAATCCTGCGGAAACACACAGCCACTGTGCCATTCGAGGCTTTTAGCCCGAGAATGTCTGACTGGGCTGATTTTCCCGAGAATGCATATTAACCTCGGTAGCCGAAATTCTCAAGTCAGGGGTCACTACCGACGTCAGTTAGGTAATAATGGGGTCACGGTTTTGATACATTCCCGATATCCGTTTAAAATACACAGCCACTGTGCCATTCCCGACCGTTAGCCCGACATTGTATGAGAGGGCTGATATACATGAGAGGGAATATGAACCTCGGTAGCTGGAATTCTTATGTCAGGGGTGACTACGACCGTCAATTTGGAAATAATTGGGGTCATGGCTTTGATACATTCCCGATATTCGTCCAAAATACACAGCCACTGTGGCATACCCGACCATTAAACCGAGGTTGTCTGACAGGGCTGATATCCCTGAGATGGAATATGAATCTCGGTAGCTGAAATTCTTATGTCAGGAGTGACTACAGCCGTCAATTTGGTGATAATTGGGGTCACGGTTTTGATACATTCCCGATATCCGTTTAAAATACACAGCCACTGTTCCAAACCCGACCGTTAGCCGACGTTGTATGACAGGGCTGATATCCCTGAGATGGAAAATGAACCTCGGTAGCAGAAATTCTTATGTCAGGGGTGACTACAGCAGTCAATTTGGTGATAATTGGGGTCACGGTTTTGATACATTCCCGATATTCGTTCAAAATACACAGCCATTCTGCCAAACCCGACCGTTGGGGCGACATTGTATGACAGGGCTGATATCCCTGAGATGGAATATGGACCTCGGTAGCTGGAATTCTTATGTCAGGGGTGAGTACAGCCGTCAATTTGGTGATAATTGGGGTCACGGTTTTGATACATTCCCGATATTCGTCAAAAATACACAACCTCTGTGCCATACCCGACCGTTAGGCCGACGTTGAATAACAGGGCTGATATCCCTGAGATTGAATATGAACCTCGGTAGCTGAAATACTTATGTCAGGGGTGACTACAGCCGTCAATTTGGTGATAATGTGGTCACGGTTTTGATACATTCCCGATATCCGTTCAAAATGCACAGCCACTGTGCCATACTCGACCATTAGGCCGACATTGTATGACAGGGCTGATATCCCTGAGGTGGAATATGAACCTCGGTAGCTGATATTCTTATGTCAGGAAAGCCTACAGCCGTCAATTTGGTGATAATGGGGAACGGTTTTGATACGTTCCCAAAATCCGGCGGAAACACAAAGCCACTGTGCCATTGCAGACCTTTAGCCCGACAATATCTGACTGGGCTGATATTCCCGAGAATGAATATCAAACTCGGTAGCCGAAATTCTCAAGTCTGGGGTCACTGCCGACGTCAGTTATGTAATAATGGAGTCGCGGTTTTGATACATTCCAGATATCCTTTCAAAATACACAGCCACTGTGCCATTCCCGACCGTTAACCCGACCTTGTATGAAAGGGCTGATATCCCTGAGAGGGAATATGAACCTCGGAAGCTGGAATTCTTATGTCAGGGGTGACTACCACCGTCAATTTGGTGATAATTGTGGTCACGGTTTTAATACATTCCCGATATTCGTCCAAAATACATAGCCACTGTGCCATACCCGACCGTTAGGCCGAGGTTCTATGGCAGGGCTGATATCCCTGAGATGGAATATGAACCTTGGTAGCTGAAATTCTTATGTCAGGGGTGACTACAGCCGTCAATTTGGAAATAATGGGTTCACGGTTTTGATATATTCCTTATATTCGTTCAAAATGCACAGCCACTGTGCCATATCAGACCGTTAGGCGGACGTTGTCTGAAAGGGCTGAAATCCCTGAGATGGAATATGAACCTCGGTAGCTGAAATTCTTATGTCAGGGGTGACTACAGCCGTCAATTTGGTAATAATTGGGATCACGGTTTTGATACATTCCCGATATCCGTTCAAAATACGCAGCCACTGTGCCATACCCGACCGTTAGGCCGACATTGTATGACAGGGCTGATATCACTGAGGTGGAATATGAACCTTGGTAGCTGAAATTCTTATGTCAGGGGTGACTGCAGCCGTCAATTTGGTGATACTGGGGTCACGGTTGTAATACATTCTCAAAATCCTGCGGAAACACACAGCCACTGTGCCATTCGAGGCTTTTAGCCCGAGAATGTCTGAAAGGGCTGATTTTCCCGAGAATGCATATTAACCTCGGTAGCCGAAATTCTCAAGTCAGGGGTCACTACCGACGTCAGTTAGGTAATAATGGGGTCACGGTTTTGATACATTCCCGATATCCGTTCAAAATACACAGCCACTGTGCCATTCCCGACCGTTAGCCCGACATTGTATGAGAGGGCTGATATACATGAGAGGGAATATGAACCTCGGTAGCTGGAATTCTTATGTCAGGGGTGACTACGACCGTCAATTTGGTAATAATTGGGGTCATGGCTTTGATACATTCCCGATATTCGTCCAAAATACACAGCCACTGTGGCATACCCGACCATTAGACCGAGGTTGTCTGACAGGGCTGATATCCATGAGATGGAATATGAACCTCGGTAGCTGAAATTCTTATGTCAGGAGTGACTACAGCCGTCAATTTGGTGATAATTGGGGTCACGGTTTTGATACATTCCCGATATCCGTTTAAAATACACAGCCACTGTTCCAAACCCGACCGTTTGCCGACGTTGTATGACAGGGCTGATATCCCTGAGATGGAATATGAACCTCGGTAGCAGAAATTCTTATGTCAGGGGTGAGTACAGCCGTCAATTTGGTGATAATGGGGTCACGATTTTGATACCTTCCCGAAATCCGTTCAAAGTACACAGCCACTGTGCCAAACCCGACCGCTAGGCCGACGTTGTCCGACAGGGCTGATATCCCTGAGATGGAATATGAACCTCGGTAGCTGAAGTTCTTATGTCAGGGGTGACTACAGCAGTCAATTTGGTGATAATTGGGGTCACGGTTTTGATACATTCCCGATATTCGTTCAAAATACAGAGCCATTCTGCCAAACCCGACAGTTGGGGCGACATTGTATGACAGGGCTGATATCCCTGAGATGGAATATGAACCTCGGTAGCTGGAATTCTTATGTCAGGGGTGAGAACAGCCGTCAATTTGGTGATAATTGGGGTCACGGTTTTGATACATTCCCGATATTCGTCAAAAATACACAGCCACTGTGCCAAACCCGACCGCTAGGCCGACGTTGTCCGACAGGGCTGATATCCCTGAGATGGAATATGAACCTCGGTAGCTGAAATTCTTATGTCATGGGTGACTACAGCCGTCAATTTGGTGATAATGTGGTCACGGTTTTGATACATTCCCGATATCCGTCCAAAATGCACAGCCACTGTGCCATACTCGACCATTAGGCCGACATTGTATGACATGGCTGATATCCCTGAGGTGGAATATGAACCTCGGTAGCTGATATTCTTATGTCAGGAAAGCCTACAGCCGTCAATTTGGTGATAATGGGGAATGGTTTTGATACGTTCCCAAAATCCGGCAGAAACACAAAGCCACTGTGCCATTGCAGACCTTTAGCCCGACAATATCTGACTGGGCTGATATTCCCGAGAATGAATATCAAACTCGGTAGCCGAAATTCTCAAGTCAGGGGTCACTGCCGACGTCAGTTAGGTAATAATGGGGTCGCGGTTTTGATACATTCCAGATAACCTTTCAAAATACACAGCCACTGTGCCATTCCCGACCGTTAACCCGAATTGTATGAAAGGGCTGATATCCATGAGATGGAATATGAACCTCGGTAGCTGGAATTCTTATGTCAGGAGTGACTACGACCGTCAATTTGGTGATTATTGGGTTCACGGTTTTGATACATTCCCGGTATTCGTCCAAAATACACAGCCACTGTGCCATATCCGACCGTTAGCCCGACATTGTATGACAGGACTGATATCCCTGAGATGGAATATGAACCTCGGTAGCTGAAATTTCTATGTCAGGGGTGACTACAGCCGTCAATTTGGTGATAATTTAGGTCACGGTTGTGATACATTCCCGATATCCGTTCAAAATACACAACCACTGTGCCAAACCCGACCGCTTGGCCGACGTTGTCCGTCAGGGCTGATATCCCTGTGATGGAATATGAACCTCGGTAGCTGAACTTGTTATGTCGGGGTGAGTACAGCCGCCAATTTGGTGATAATTGGGTCACGGTTTTGATACATTCCCGAAATCCGTTCAAAATGCACAGCCGCTGTGCCAAACCCGACCGTTAGGCCGACGTTATCCGACAGGGCTGATATCCCTGCGATGGAATATCAACCTCGGCAGCTGAAATTCTTATGTCAGGGGTGACTACAGCCGTTAATTTGGTGATAATCGGGCGGCTCACGGTTTTGATACATTCCCGATATCCGTTCAAGATACACAGCTACTGTGCCATACCCGACCGTTAGGCCGACATTGTATGACAGGACTGATATCCCTGAGATGGAATATGAACCTCGGTAGCTGAAATTTCTATGTCAGGGGTGACTACAGCCGTCAATTTGGTGATAATTTAGGTCACGGTTGTGATACATTCCCGATATCCGTTCAAAATACACAACCACTGTGCCAAACCCGACCGCTTGGCCGACGTTGTCCGTCAGGGCTGATATCCCTGTGATGGAATATGAACCTCGGTAGCTGAACTTGTTATGTCGGGGTGAGTACAGCCGCAAATTTGGTGATAATTGGGTCACGGTTTTGATACATTCCCGAAATCCGTTCAAAATGCACAGCCGCTGTGCCAAACCCGACCGTTAGGCCGACGTTATCCGACAGGGCTGATATCCCTGCGATGGAATATCAACCTCGGCAGCTGAAATTCTTATGTCAGGGGTGACTACAGCCGTTAATTTGGTGATAATCGGGCGGCTCACGGTTTTGATACATTCCCGATATCCGTTCAAGATACACAGCTACTGTGCCATACCCGACCGTTAGGCCGACATTGTATGACAGCGCTGATATCCCTGTGGTGAAATATGAACCTCGGTAGCTGAAATTCTTATGTCAGTGGTGACTACAGACGTCAATTTGGTGATAAAGCGGTCACGGTTTTGAAACATTCCCAAAATCCTGCGGAAACACACTGCCACTGTGCCATTCCAGACCTTTAGCCCGACAATGTCTGACTGGGCTGATATTCCCGAGAATGAAAATCAACCTCGGTAGCCGAAATTTCCAACTTACTGGTGACTACCGACGTCAGTTACGTAATAATGGGGTCACGGTTTTGATATATTCCTGATATCTTTTCAAAATACACAGCCACTGTGGCATACCCGACTGTTAGGCCGACGTTGTTTGACAGGGCTGATATCCCTGAGATGGAATATGAACCTGGGTAGCTGAACTTCTTATGTGAGGGGTCACTACAGCCGTCAATTTGGTGATAATGGGGTCACGGTTTTGATACATTCCCGATATCCGTTCAAAATACACAGCCACTGTGGCATACCCGACCCTTAGACCGACGTTGTCTGACAAAGCTGATATCCCTGAGATGGAATATGAACCTCGTAGCTGAAATTCTTATGTCAGGAGTGACAACATTCGTCAATTTGGTGATAATGGGGTCACGGTTTTGATACATTCCCGATATCCTTTCAAAATACACAGCCACTGTGCCATTCCCGACCGTTAGCCCGACATTGTATGAGAGGGCTGATATCTCTGAGAGGGAATATGAACTTCGGTAGCTGGAATTCTCATGTCAGGAGTGACTACGACCGTCAATTTGGTGATAATTTGGGTCACGGTTTTGATACATTCCCGATATTCGTCCAAAATACACATCCACTGTGCCATACGCGACCGTTAGGCAGACGTTGTATAACAGGGCTGATATCCCTGAGATGGAATACAAACCTCGGTAGCTGAAATTCTTCTGTCAGGGGTGACTACAGCCGTGAATTTGGTGATAATGGGGCCACGGTTTTGATACATTCTCGATATCCGTCCAAAATACACAGCCACTGTGCCATACCCGACCGTTAGGCCGACGTTGCCTGAGAGGGCTGATATCCCGGAGATGGAATATGAACCTCCGTTGCTGAAATTCTTATGTCAGGGGTGACTACATCAGTCAGTTTGGTGATAATTAGGGTCACGGTTTTGATACATTCCCGATATCCGTTCAAAATACACAGCCACTGTGCCATACCCGACCGTTAGGCCGACATTGTATGAGAGGTCTGATATCCCTGAGAGGGAATATGAACCTCGGTAGCTGGAATTCTTATGTCAGGGGTTACTCCGACCGTCAATTTGGTGTTAACGGTGTTGATACATTCTCAAAATCCGGCGGAAATTCACAGCCACTGTGCCATTCCAGACCTTTAGCCCGACAATGTCTGACTGGGCGGACATTCCCGAGAATGAATATCAACCTCGGTAGCCGAAATTCTCAAGTCAGGGGTCACTACCGACGTCAGTTACGTAATAATGGGGTCACGGTTTTGATACATTCCCGATATCCTATCAAAATACACAGCCACTGTGCCATACCCGATCGTTAGGCCGACGTTGTATAACAGGGCTGATATTCCCGAGATTGAATATGAACGTCGGTAGGTGAAATTCGTATGTCAGGGGTGAATTCAGCCGTCAATTTGGTGATAATGGGGTCACGGTTTTGATACATTCCCGATATCCGTCGAAAATACACAGCCACTGTGCGACACCCGACCGTTAGGCCGACGTTGTCTGACAGGGCTGATATCGCTGAGATGGAATATGAACCTCGGTAGCTGAAATTCTTATGTCATGGTTGACTACAGCCGTCAATTTGGTGATAATTGGGGTTGCGATTTTGATACATTCCCGATATCCGTTAAAAATACACAGCCACTGTGCCATATCCGACCGTTAGGCCGACATTGTGAGACAGGGCTGATATCCCTGAGGTGGAATATCAACCTCGATAGCTGAAATTCTTATGTCACGGTTGACTACTGCAGTCAATTTGATGATAGGGTGGTCACGGTTTTGATACATTCCCAAAATCCGGCGGAAACACACAGCCATTGTGCCATTACAGCCTCTGTGCCATTCCAGACCTTTAGCCCGACACTGTCTGACTGGGCTGATATTCCCGAGAATGCATATCAACCTCGGCAGCCGAAATTCTCTTGTCAGGAATCACTACCGTCGTCAGATAGGTAATAATGGGGTCACGGTTTTGATACCTTCCCGATATCCTTTCAAAATACACAGCCACTGTGCCATTTCCGACCGTTAACCCGACATTGTATGAGAGGGCTGATATCCATGAGAGGGAATATGAACCTCGGTAGATGAAATTCTTATGTCAGGGGTGACTACGACCGTCAATTAGGTGACAATTGGGGTCACGGTTTTGATACATTCCCGATATCCTTTCAAAATACACAGCCACTGTGCCATTCCCGACCGTTAGCCCGACATTGTATGAGAGGGTTGATATCTCTGAGAGGGAATAAAACCTCGGTAGCTGGAATTCTCATGTCAGGAGTGACTACGCCCGTCAATTTGGTGATAACTGGGGTCACGGTTTTGATACATTCCCGATATTCGTCCAAAATACACATCCACTGTGCCATACGCGACCGCTAGACCGACGTTGTATAACAGGGCTGATATCCCTGAGATGGAATACAAACCTCGGTAGCTGAAATTCTTATGTCAGGGGTGACTACAGCCGTGAATTTGGTGATAATGGGGCCACGGTTTTGATGCATTCTCGATATCCGTCCAAAATACACAGCCACTGTGCCATACCCGACCGTTAGGCCGACGTTGCCTGACAGGGCTGATATCCCGGAGATGGAATATGAACCTCCGTTGCTGAAATTCTTATGTCAGGGGTGACTACATCAGTCAGTTTGGTGATAATTGGGGTCACGGTTTTGATACATTCCCGATATCCGTTCAAAATACACAGCCACTGTGCCATACCCGACCGTTAGGCCGACATTGTATGAGAGGTCTGATATCCCTGAGAGGGAATATGAACCTCGGTAGCTGGAATTCTTATGTCAGGGGTTACTCCGACCATCAATTTGGTGTTAACGGTGTTGATACATTCCCAAAATCCGGCGGAAATTTACAGCCACTGTGCCATTCCAGACCTTTAGCCCGACAATGTCTGACTGGGCGGACATTCCCGAGAATGAATATCAACCTCGGTAGCCGAAATTCTCAAGTCAGGGGTCACTACCGACGTCAGTTACGTAATAATGGGGTCACGGTTTTGATACATTCCCGATATCCTATCAAAATACACAGCCACTGTGCCATACCCGACCGTTAGGCCGACGTTGTATAACAGGGCTGATATCCCCGAGATTGAATATGAACCTCGGTAGGTGAAATTCGTATGTCAGGGGTGACTTCAGCCGTCAATTTGGTGATAATGGGGTCACGGTTTTGATACATTCCCGATATCCGTCCAAAATACACAGCCACAGTGCGACACCCGACCGTTAGGCCGACGTTGTCTGACAGGGCTGATATCCCTGAGATGGAATATGAACCTCGGTAGCTGAAATTCTTTTGTCATGGTTGACTACAGCCGTCAATTTAGTGATAATTGGGGTCACGATTTTGATACATTCCCGATATCCGTTAAAAATACACAGCCACTGTGCCATATCCGCCCGTTAGGCCGACATTGTGTGACAGGGCTGATATCCCTGAGGTGGAATATCAACCTCGATAGCTGAAATTCTTATGTCACGGTTGACTACTGCCGTCAATTTGATGATAGGGGGGTCACGGTTTTGATACATTCCCAAAATCCGGCGGAAACACACAGCCACTGTGCCATTACAGCCACTGTGCCATTCCAGACCTTTAGCCCGACAATGTCTGACTGGGCTGATATTCCCGAGAATGCATATCAACCTCGGCAGCCGAAATTCTCTTGTCAGGAATCACTACCGTCGTCAGTTAGGTAATAATGGGGTCACGGTTTTGACACCTTCCCGATATCCTTTCAAAATACACAGCCACTGTGCCATTTCCGACCGTTAGCCCGACATTGTATGAGAGGGCTGATATCCATGAGAGGGAATATGAACCTCGGTAGATGAAATTCTTATGTCAGGGGTGACTACGACCGTCAATTTGGTGACAATTGGAGTCACGGTTTTGATACATTCCTGATATTCGTCCAAAATACACAGCCACTGTGCCATACCTGTCCGTTAGGCCGACGCTGTATAACAGGGCTGATATCCCTGAGATGGAATATGAACCTCGGTAGCTGAAATTCTTATGTCAGGGCTGACTACAGCCGTCAATTTGGTGATATTGGGGCCATGGTATTGATACATTCCCGATATCCGTTCAATATACACAGCCACTGTGCTATACCCGACCGTTAGGCCGACGTTGCCTTCCCGATATCCGTTCAATATACACAGCCACTGTGCCATACCCGACCGTTAGGCCGACGTTGCCTGACAGGGCTGATATCTCTGAGATGGAATATGAACCTCGGTAGCTGAAATTCTTATGTCAGGGGTGACAACAGCCGTCAATTTGGTGATAACTGGGGTCACGGTTTTGATACATTCCCGAAATCCGCTCAAAATACACAGCCACTGTGCCATAGCCGACCGTTAGACCGACGTTGTATGACAGGGCTGATATCCCTGAGATGGAATATGAACCTCTGTAGCTGAAATTCTTAAGTCAGGGGTGAGTACAGTCGTCAATTTGCCCTTTAGCCCGACAATGTCTGACTGGGCTGATATTCCCGAGAATGAAAATCAACCTCGGTAGCCGAAATTTCCAACTTACTGGTGACTACCGACGTCAGTTACGTAATAATGGGGTCACGGTTTTGATATATTCCTGATATCTTTTCAAAATACACAGCCACTGTGGCATACCCGACTGTTAGGCCGACGTTGTTTGACAGGGCTGATATCCCTGAGATGGAATATGAACCTGGGTAGCTGAACTTCTTATGTGAGGGGTCACTACAGCCGTCAATTTGGTGATAATGGGGTCACGGTTTTGATACATTCCCGATATCCGTTCAAAATACACAGCCACTGTGGCATACCCGACCCTTAGACCGACGTTGTCTGACAAAGCTGATATCCCTGAGATGGAATATGAACCTCGTAGCTGAAATTCTTATGTCAGGGGTGACAACATTCGTCAATTTGGTGATAATGGGGTCACGGTTTTGATACATTCCCGATATCCTTTCAAAATACACAGCCACTGTGCCATTCCCGACCGTTAGCCCGACATTGTATGAGAGGGCTGATATCTCTGAGAGGGAATATGAACTTCGGTAGCTGGAATTCTCATGTCAGGAGTGACTACGACCGTCAATTTGGTGATAATTTGGGTCACGGTTTTGATACATTCCCGATATTCGTCCAAAATACACATCCACTGTGCCATACGCGACCGTTAGGCAGACGTTGTATAACAGGGCTGATATCCCTGAGATGGAATACAAACCTCGGTAGCTGAAATTCTTATGTCAGGGGTGACTACAGCCGTGAATTTGGTGATAATGGGGCCACGGTTTTGATACATTCTCGATATCCGTCCAAAATACACAGCCACTGTGCCATACCCGACCGTTAGGCCGACGTTGCCTGAGAGGGCTGATATCCCGGAGATGGAATATGAACCTCCGTTGCTGAAATTCTTATGTCAGGGGTGACTACATCAGTCAGTTTGGTGATAATTAGGGTCACGGTTTTGATACATTCCCGATATCCGTTCAAAATACACAGCCACTGTGCCATACCCGACCGTTAGGCCGACATTGTATGAGAGGTCTGATATCCCTGAGAGGGAATATGAACCTCGGTAGCTGGAATTCTTATGTCAGGGGTTACTCCGACCGTCAATTTGGTGTTAACGGTGTTGATACATTCTCAAAATCCGGCGGAAATTCACAGCCACTGTGCCATTCCAGACCTTTAGCCCGACAATGTCTGACTGGGCGGACATTCCCGAGAATGAATATCAACCTCGGTAGCCGAAATTCTCAAGTCAGGGGCACTACCGACGTCAGTTACGTAATAATGGGGTCACGGTTTTGATACATTCCCGATATCCTATCAAAATACACAGCCACTGTGCCATACCCGATCGTTAGGCCGACGTTGTATAACAGGGCTGATATTCCCGAGATTGAATATGAACGTCGGTAGGTGAAATTCGTATGTCAGGGGTGAATTCAGCCGTCAATTTGGTGATAATGGGGTCACGGTTTTGATACATTCCCGATATCCGTCGAAAATACACAGCCACTGTGCGACACCCGACCGTTAGGCCGACGTTGTCTGACAGGGCTGATATCGCTGAGATGGAATATGAACCTCGGTAGCTGAAATTCTTATGTCATGGTTGACTACAGCCGTCAATTTGGTGATAATTGGGGTTGCGATTTTGATACATTCCCGATATCCGTTAAAAATACACAGCCACTGTGCCATATCCGACCGTTAGGCCGACATTGTGAGACAGGGCTGATATCCCTGAGGTGGAATATCAACCTCGATAGCTGAAATTCTTATGTCACGGTTGACTACTGCAGTCAATTTGATGATAGGGTGGTCACGGTTTTGATACATTCCCAAAATCCGGCGGAAACACACAGCCATTGTGCCATTACAGCCTCTGTGCCATTCCAGACCTTTAGCCCGACACTGTCTGACTGGGCTGATATTCCCGAGAATGCATATCAACCTCGGCAGCCGAAATTCTCTTGTCAGGAATCACTACCGTCGTCAGATAGGTAATAATGGGGTCACGGTTTTGATACCTTCCCGATATCCTTTCAAAATACACAGCCACTGTGCCATTTCCGACCGTTAACCCGACATTGTATGAGAGGGCTGATATCCATGAGAGGGAATATGAACCTCGGTAGATGAAATTCTTATGTCAGGGGTGACTACGACCGTCAATTAGGTGACAATTGGGGTCACGGTTTTGATACATTCCCGATATCCTTTCAAAATACACAGCCACTGTGCCATTCCCGACCGTTAGCCCGACATTGTATGAGAGGGTTGATATCTCTGAGAGGGAATAAAACCTCGGTAGCTGGAATTCTCATGTCAGGAGTGACTACGCCCGTCAATTTGGTGATAACTGGGGTCACGGTTTTGATACATTCCCGATATTCGTCCAAAATACACATCCACTGTGCCATACGCGACCGCTAGACCGACGTTGTATAACAGGGCTGATATCCCTGAGATGGAATACAAACCTCGGTAGCTGAAATTCTTATGTCAGGGGTGACTACAGCCGTGAATTTGGTGATAATGGGGCCACGGTTTTGATGCATTCTCGATATCCGTCCAAAATACACAGCCACTGTGCCATACCCGACCGTTAGGCCGACGTTGCCTGACAGGGCTGATATCCCGGAGATGGAATATGAACCTCCGTTGCTGAAATTCTTATGTCAGGGGTGACTACATCAGTCAGTTTGGTGATAATTGGGGTCACGGTTTTGATACATTCCCGATATCCGTTCAAAATACACAGCCACTGTGCCATACCCGACCGTTAGGCCGACATTGTATGAGAGGTCTGATATCCCTGAGAGGGAATATGAACCTCGGTAGCTGGAATTCTTATGTCAGGGGTTACTCCGACCATCAATTTGGTGTTAACGGTGTTGATACATTCCCAAAATCCGGCGGAAATTTACAGCCACTGTGCCATTCCAGACCTTTAGCCCGACAATGTCTGACTGGGCGGACATTCCCGAGAATGAATATCAACCTCGGTAGCCGAAATTCTCAAGTCAGGGGTCACTACCGACGTCAGTTACGTAATAATGGGGTCACGGTTTTGATACATTCCCGATATCCTATCAAAATACACAGCCACTGTGCCATACCCGACCGTTAGGCCGACGTTGTATAACAGGGCTGATATCCCCGAGATTGAATATGAACCTCGGTAGGTGAAATTCGTATGTCAGGGGTGACTTCAGCCGTCAATTTGGTGATAATGGGGTCACGGTTTTGATACATTCCCGATATCCGTCCAAAATACACAGCCACAGTGCGACACCCGACCGTTAGGCCGACGTTGTCTGACAGGGCTGATATCCCTGAGATGGAATATGAACCTCGGTAGCTGAAATTCTTTTGTCATGGTTGACTACAGCCGTCAATTTAGTGATAATTGGGGTCACGATTTTGATACATTCCCGATATCCGTTAAAAATACACAGCCACTGTGCCATATCCGCCCGTTAGGCCGACATTGTGTGACAGGGCTGATATCCCTGAGGTGGAATATCAACCTCGATAGCTGAAATTCTTATGTCACGGTTGACTACTGCCGTCAATTTGATGATAGGGGGGTCACGGTTTTGATACATTCCCAAAATCCGGCGGAAACACACAGCCACTGTGCCATTACAGCCACTGTGCCATTCCAGACCTTTAGCCCGACAATGTCTGACTGGGCTGATATTCCCGAGAATGCATATCAACCTCGGCAGCCGAAATTCTCTTGTCAGGAATCACTACCGTCGTCAGTTAGGTAGTAATGGGGTCACGGTTTTGACACCTTCCCGATATCCTTTCAAAATACACAGCCACTGTGCCATTTCCGACCGTTAGCCCGACATTGTATGAGAGGGCTGATATCCATGAGAGGGAATATGAACCTCGGTAGATGAAATTCTTATGTCAGGGGTGACTACGACCGTCAATTTGGTGACAATTGGAGTCACGGTTTTGATACATTCCTGATATTCGTCCAAAATACACAGCCACTGTGCCATACCTGTCCGTTAGGCCGACGCTGTATAACAGGGCTGATATCCCTGAGATGGAATATGAACCTCGGTAGCTGAAATTCTTATGTCAGGGCTGACTACAGCCGTCAATTTGGTGATATTGGGGCCATGGTATTGATACATTCCCGATATCCGTTCAATATACACAGCCACTGTGCTATACCCGACCGTTAGGCCGACGTTGCCTTCCCGATATCCGTTCAATATACACAGCCACTGTGCCATACCCGACCGTTAGGCCGACGTTGCCTGACAGGGCTGATATCTCTGAGATGGAATATGAACCTCGGTAGCTGAAATTCTTATGTCAGGGGTGACAACAGCCGTCAATTTGGTGATAACTGGGGTCACGGTTTTGATACATTCCCGAAATCCGCTCAAAATACACAGCCACTGTGCCATAGCCGACCGTTAGACCGACGTTGTATGACAGGGCTGATATCCCTGAGATGGAATATGAACCTCTGTAGCTGAAATTCTTAAGTCAGGGGTGAGTACAGTCGTCAATTTGGTGATAATGGGGTCACGGTTTTGATACCTTCCCGAAATCCGTTCAAAATACACAGGCACTGTGTCAAACCCGACCGTTAGGTCGACCTTGACAGGTTTGATATGCTCGAGAATGAATATCAACCTCTAGCCGAAATTCTCAAGTCAGGAGTCTCTACTGGCGTCAGTTATGTGATAATGGGGTCACGGTTTTGATACATTCCCGATTTTCGTCCAAAATACACAGCCACTGTGCCATACCCGACCGTTAGGCTGACGTTTTCTCAGATGGATATCCCTGAGATAGAATATGAACCTCGGTAGCTGAAATTCATATGTCAGTGGTGACTACATCCGTCAGTTTGGTGATAACTGGGGTCACGGTTTTGATACACTCCCGATATCCGTTCGAAATACACAGCCACTCTGGCACACCCGACCGTTAGGTCGACATTGTATGAGAGGGCTGATATCCCTGAGGGGTAATATGAACCTCGGTAGCTGGAATTCTTATGCCAGGGGTGACTACGACCGTCAATTTGGTGTTAACAGGGTCACGGTTTTGCTACATTCACAAAATTCGGCGGAAATTCACAGCCACTGTGCCACTCCAGACCTTTAGCCCGACAATGTCTGACAGGGTTGATATTCCCGAGAATGAATATCAACCTCGGTAGCCGAAATTCTCATGTCAGGAGTCTCTACCGGCGTCAGTTATGTGATAATGGGGTCACGGTTTTGATACATTCCCGAAATCCGTTCAAAGTACACAGCCACTGTGCCAAACCCGACCGCTAGGCCGACGTTGTCCGACAGGGCTGATATTCCTGAGATGGAATCTGAACCTCGGTAGCTGAAATTCTTATGTCAGGGGTGACTACAGCAGTCAATTTGGTGATAATTGGGGTCACGGTTTTGATACATTCCCGATATCCGTTCAAAATACAGAGCCATTCTGCCAAACCCGACCGTTAGGGCGACATTGTATGACAGGGCTGATATCCCTGAGATGGAATATGAAACTCGGTAGCTGGAATTCTTATGTCAGGGGTGAGTACAGCCGTCAATTTGGTGATAACTGGGGTCACGGTTTTGATACATTCCCGATATTCGTCAAAAATACACACCCACTGTGCCATAACCGACCGTTAGGCCGACGTTGTATAACAGGGCTGATATCCCTGAGACTGAATATGAACCTCGGTAGCTGAAATTCTTATGTCGGGGGTGACTACAGCCGTTGATTTGGTGATAATTGGGGTCACGGTTTTGATACATTCCCAATATCCTTGCAAAATACACAGCCACTGTGCCATATAGGACCGTTAGACCGACATTGTATGAAAGGGCTGATATCCTTGAGGTGGAAAATGAACCTCGGCAGCTGAAATTCTTATGTCAGGGGTGACAATAGGCGTCAGTTTGGTGATACCAGGGTCGCGGTTTTGATACATTCCCAAGATCCGGCGGAAACACACAGCCACTGTGCCATCCCAGACCTTTAGCCCGACAATTTCTGACTGGGCTGACATTCCCGAGAATGAATACCAACCTCGGTAGCTGAACTTCTCAAGTCAGGGGTCACTACCGACGTCAGTTACGTAATAATGGGGTCACGGTTTTGATACATTCCCGATATCCTATCAAAATACACAGCAACTGTGCCATTCCCGACCGTTAGCCCGACATTGTATGAGAGGGCTGATTTCACTGAGAGGGAATATGAACCTAGGTAGCTGGAATTCTTATGTCAGGGATGACTACGACCGTCAATTTGGTGATAATTGGGGTCACGGTTTTGATACATTCCCGATATTCGTCCAAAATACACAGCCACTGTGCTATACCCGACCGTTAGGCCGACGTTGTATAACAGGGCTGATATCCCTGAGATGGAATATGAACCTCGGAAGGCGAAATTCTTATGTCAGGGGTGACTACAGCCGTCAATTTGGTGACAATTGGGGTCACGGTTTTGATACATTCCCGATATTCGTTCTAAATACACAGCCGCTGTTCCATACCCGACCGTTAGGCCAACGTTGTTTGACAAGGCTGATATCCCTGAGATGGAATATGAACCTCGGTAGCTAAAATTCTTATGTCAGGGGTGACTACAGCCGTCAATTTGATGATAAGGGGGTCACGGTTTTGATACATTCCCAAAATTCGGCGGAAACACACAGCCACTGTGCCATTGCAGACCTTTTGCCCGACAATGTCTGACTGGGCTGGTATTCCCGAGAATGAATATCAACCTCGGCAGCCGAAATTCTCTTGTCAGGAATCACTACCGACGTCAGATAGGTAATAATGTGGTCACGGTTGTGGTACATTCCCGATATCCTTTCAAAATACACAGCCACAGTGCCATTCCCGACCGTTAGCCCGACATTGTATGAGAGGGCTAATATCTCTGAGAGGGAATATGAACCTCGGTAGCTGGAATTCTCATGTCAGGAGTGACTACGACCGTCAATTTGGTGGTAATTGGGGTCACGGTTTTGATACCTTCCCGATATTCGTCCAAAATACACATCCACTGCGCCATACGCGACGGTTAGGCCGACGTTATATAACAGGGCTGATATCCCTGAGATGGAATACAAACCTCGGTAGCTGAAATTCTTATGTCAGGGGTGACTACAGCCGTGAATTTGGTGATAATGGGGCCACGGTTTTGATACATTCTCGATATCCGTCCAAAATACACAGCCATTGTGCCATACCCGACCGTTCGGCCGACGTTGCCTGACAGGGCTGATATCCTTGAGATGGAATATGAACCTCGGTTGCTGAAATTCTTATGTCAGGGGTTCCTACATCCGTCAGTTTGGTGATAATTGGGGTCGCGGTTTTGATACATTCCCGATATCCGTTCAAAATACACAGCCACTGTGCCATACCCGACCGTTAGGCCGACATTGTATGAGAGGTCTGATATCCCTGAGAGGGAATATGAACCTCAGTAGCTGGAATTCTTATGTCAGGGGTTACTCCGACCGTCAATTTGGTGTTAACGGTGTTGATACATTCCCAAAATCCGGCGGAAATTTACAGCCACTGTGCCATTCCAGACCTTTAGCCCGACAATGTCTGACTGGGCGGACATTCCCGAGAATGAATATCAACCTCGGTAGCCGAAATTCTCAAGTCAGGGGTCACTACCGACGTCAGTTACGTAATAATGGGGTCACGGTTTTGATACATTCCCGATATCCTATCAAAATACACAGCCACTGTGTCATTCCCGACCGGTAGCCCGACATTGAATGAGAGGGCTGATATCCCTGAGACGGAATATGAACCTCGGTAGCTGGAATTCTTATGTCAGGGATGACTACGACCGTGAATTTGGTGATGATGAGGCCACGGTTTTGATACATTCTCGATATCCGTTCAAAATACACAGCCACACTGCCACACCCGACCGGTAGGCCGACGTTGTCTGACAGGGCTGATATCCCTGAGATGGAATATGAACCTCGGTAGCTGAAATTCTTATGTCATGGGTGACTACAGCCGTCAATTTGGTGATAATTGGGGTTACGGTTTTGATAGATTGTAGGGGTCACTACAGCCGTCAATTTGGTGATAATGGGGTCACAGTTTTGATACAATCCCGATATCCGTTCAAAATACACAGCCACTGTGGCATACCCGACCGTTAGGCCGACGTTGTCTGACAGGGCTGATATCCCTGAGATGGAATATGCACCTCGGTAGCTGAAATTCTTATGTCAGCGGTGAGTACAGCCGCCAATTTGGAGATAATTGGGGTCACGGTTTTGATACATTCCCTATATCCGTTCAAAATACACACCCACTGTTTCATACCCGACCGTTAGGCCGACGTTGTATGATAGGGCTGATATCCCTGAGATGGAATATGAACCTCAGTAGCTGACATTCTTATGTCAGGTGTGAGTACAGCCGTGAATTTGGTGATATTGGGGTCACGGTTTTGATACATTCCCGAAATCCGTTCAAAATGCACAGCCACTTTGCCAAACCTGGCCGCTAGGCCGACGTTGTCCGACTTGGATGATATCCCTGAGATGGAATATGGACCTCGGTAGCTGAAATTCTTATGTCAGGGGTGACTACAGCCATCAATCTGGTGATATTTGGGGTCCGGTTTTGATACATTCCCGATATTCGTCAAAAATACACAGCCACTGTGCCATACCCGGCCGTTAGGCCGACGTTGTATAACAGGGCTGATATCCCTGAGATTGAATAAGAACCTCGGTAGCTGAAATTCTTATATCTGGGGTGACCAGAGCCGTCAATTTGGTGATAATTGGGGTCACGGTTTTGATACCTTCCCGATATCCGTTCAAAATACACAGCCACTGTGCCATACCCGACCGTAAGGCCGACATTGTATGACAGGGCTGATATCCCTGAGGTGTAATATGAACCTTGGTATCTGAAAATCTTATGTCAGGGGTGACTGCAGCCGTCAATTTGGTGATACTGGGGTCACGGTTTTAATACATTCCCAAAATCTGGCGGAAACACACAGCCACTGTGCCATTCGAGGCTTTTAGCCAGAGAATGTCTGACAGGGCTGATTTTCCCGAGAATGCATATTATCCTCGGTACCCGAAATTCTCAAGTCAGGGGTCACTACCGACGTCAGTTAGCTAATAATGGGGTCACGGTTTGATACATTCCCGATAACCGTTCAAAATACACAGCCACTGTGCCATTCCCGACCGTTAACCCGACATTGTTTGAGAGGGCTGATATCCCTGAGAGGGAATATGAACCTCGGTAGCTGGAATTCTTATGTCAGGGGTGACTATCATCGTCAATTTGGTGATAATTGTGGTCACGGTTTTAATACATTCCCGATATTTGTCCAAAATACACAGCCACTGTGCCATACCCGACCGTTAGGCCGACGTTCTATGGCAGGGCTGATATCCCTGAGATGGAATATGAACCTTGGTAGCTGAAATTCTTATGTCATGGGTGACTACAGCCGTCAATTTGGAGATAATGGGGTCACGGTTTTGATACATTCCTTATATCCGTTCAAAATATACAGCCAATGTGCCATCCCAGACCGTTAGGCCGACGATGTCTGAAAGGGCTGAAATCCCTGAGATGGAATATGAACCTCGGTAGCTGAAATTCTTATGTCAGGGGTGACTACAGCCGTCAAGTTGGTGATATTTGGGATCACGGTTTTGATACATTCCCGATGTCCGTTCAAAATACACAGCCACTGTGCCATACCCTACCGTTAGGCCGACATTGTATGACAGGGCTGATATCCCTGAGGTGGAATATGAACCTTTGTAGCTGAAATTCTTATGTCAGGGGTGACTACAGCCGTCAATTTGGTGATACTGGGGTCACAGTTATAATACATTCTCAAAATCCGGCGGAAACACACAGCCACTGTGCCATTCGAGGCTTTTAGCCCGAGAATGTCTGACAGGGCTGATTTTTCCGAGAATGCATATTAACCTCGGTAGCCGAAATTCTCAAGTCAGGGGTCACTACCGACGTCAATTAGGTAATAATGGGGACACGGTTTTGATACATTCCCGATATTCGTCCAAAATACACAGCCACTGTGGCATACCCGACCACTAGGCCGAGGTTGTCTGACAGGGCTGATACCCCTGAGATGGAATACGAACCTCGGTAGCTGAAATTCTTTTGTCAGGGGTGACTACAGCCGTCAATTTGGTGATAATTGGGGTCACGGTTTTGATACATTCCCGATATCCGTTCAAAATACATAGCCACTATTCCATACCCGACCGTTTGCCGACGTTGTATGACAGGGCTGATATCCCTGAGATGGAATATGAACCTCGGTAGCAGAAATTCTTATGTCAGGGGTGAGTACAGCCGTCAATTTGGTGATAATGGGGTCACGGTTTTGATGCATTCCCGAAATCCGTTCAAAGTACACAGCCACTATGCCAAACCCGGCCGCTAGACCGACGTTGTCCGACAGGGCTGATATCCCTGAGATGGAATATGAACCTCGGTAGCTGATATTCTTATGTCAGGAAAGACTACAGCCGTCAATTTGGCGATAAGGGGGTCACGGTTTTGATACATTCCCAAAATCCGGCGGAAACACACAGCCACTGTGCCATTACAGACCTTTAGACCGACAATGTCTGATTGGGCTGATATTCCCGAGAATTGAATATCAAGCTCGGTAGCCGAAATTCTCAAGTCAGGGGTCACTACCGACGTCAGTTTAGGTAACAATGGGGTCGCGGTTTTGATACATTCCAGATATCCTTTCAAATTACACAGCCACTGTGCCATTCCCGACCGTTAGCCCGACCTTGTATGAAAGGGCTGATATCCATGAGATGGAATATGTACCTCTGTAGCTGGAATTCTTATGTTAGGAGTGACTACGACCGTCAATTTGGTGATAATTGGGGTCACGGTTTTGATACATTCCCGATATTCGTCCAAAATACACAGCCACTGTGCCATACCCGACCGTTAGCCCGACATTGTATGACAGGGCTAATATCCCTGAGATGGAATATGAACCTCTGTAGCTGAAGTTCTTATGTCAGGGGTGACTACAGCCGTCAGTTTGGTGATAATTGGGGTCACGGTTTTGATACATTCCCGATATCCGTTCAAAATACACAGCCAGAGTTCCATACCCGACCGTTTGCGACGTTGTATGACAGGGCTGATATCCATGAGCTGGAATATGAACCTCGGTAGCTGAAATTCTTTTGTCAGTGATGACTACAGCCGTCATTTTGGTGATAATTAGTGTCACGATTTTGATACATTCCCGATATCCGTTCAAAATACACAGCCACTGTGCCATACCAGATCGTTAGACCGACATTGTATGACAGGGCTGATATCCTTGAGGTAGAATATGAACCTCGGTAGCTAAAATTCTTAAGTCAGGGTTGACTACAGCCGTCAATTTGGTGATAAGGGGGTCACGGTTTTGATACATTCCCAAAATCCGACGGAAACACACAGCCATAGTCCCATTCCAGACCTTTAGCCCGTCAATGTCTGACTGGGCTGATATTCCCGAGAATGAATATCAACCTCGGTAGCCGACATTCTCATGTCAGGGGTCACTACCGACGTCAGTTAGGTAATAGGGGTGACTACAGCCGTCAATTTGGTGATAATTGGGGTCACGGTTTTGATACATTCCCGATATCCTTTCAAAATACACAGCCACTGTGCCATTCCCGACCGTTAGCCCGACATTGTATGAGTTTGCTGATATCCCTGAGATGGAATATGAACCTCGGTAGTTGGAATTCTTATGTCAGGGGTGACTACGACCGTCAATTTGGTGATAATTGGGTAACGGTTTTGATACATTCCCGATATTCGTCCAAAATACACAGCCACTGTGCCATTCCCGACGGTTAGTCCGACGTTTTATAACAGGGCTGATATCCCTGAGATGGAATATGAACCTCGGTAGCTGAAATTCTTATGTCAGGGGTGAGTACAGCCATCAATTTGGTTATAATGGGGTCACGGTTTTAATACATTCCCGAAATCCGTTCAAAATACACAGCCACTGTGCCATACCCGACCGTTAGGCCGACGTTGTCCGACAGGGCTGATATCCCTGAAATGGAATATGAACCTCGGTAGGTGAAATTCTTATGCCATGGGTGTCTACAGCCGTTAATTTGGTGATAATTGGGGTCACGGTTTTGATACATTCCCGATATCCGCTCAAAATACCCAGCGACTGTGCCATACCCGACCATTAGGCCGACATTGTATGACAGGGCTGATATCCCTGAGGTGGAATATAAACCTCGGTAGCTGAGATTCTCCTGTCAGGAGTGACCACGGGAGTCAGTTAGGTGCTGAAGGGGTAACGATTTTGATACATTCCCAATATCCGGTGGAAATGCACAGCCTCTGTGCCATTCTTGACCTTTAGCCCAACATTGTCTGACAGGGCTAATATCCCCGTGAGGGAATATCAACCTCGGTAGCTGAAATTTTCATGTCAGGGGTGTACACATGAGGTGATAAAAGGGGACACGCTTTTGATACATTCCTGATATCTGTTCAAAATACACAGCCGCATTGCTATTCCCGACCCTTAGCCCGACACTGTCTGACAAGACTGATATCCCCGAAAGGGAATATCAACCTCGGTAGCTGAGACTCCCTTGTCAATGATGACTACGGACGTAAGTTATGTGATACGTGGATCACATTTTGATTCATGCCAAATATCCCAAGGAAATTCACATCCACTGTCCGATACTTGACCTTTAGCCAAACATTTTCTAATGGGGCTGATATCCCGAGTTGGAATATCAACACCGGCAGCCGAGATTCTCATTTCAGTGGAGAATATGGACGTCATTTATGTGATGGAGGGGTGAGGGGGGGGGGGGGGTCACGCTTTTGACACAAGCCCAATATCCGATGGAAATACATCTCCATGTGGGATACCCGACCTTCAGCCCGACATTGTCTGACAGGGCTGATATTCCCAAGAGGAAATATCAACACCAGCATCCGAGATTCTCATTTCAGGGGTGACTACGGACGTCCGTTATCTGATATAGTGGGGGAAGGGGGGGGGGGGGGGCTCACGATTTTGATACTTGCCCAATATCCAATGGAAATACACTGGTACTGTGCGATAGCCGACCTTTAGCCCAATATTGTCTCACGGGGCTGATATCTGCAAGATGGAATATCAATGCCCGCAGCCACGATTCTCATGTCAGAGGTGACTACGGACGTCAGTTATGTGATAAAGGGGGTCACGATTTTGATACATATTCAATATCCGATGGAAATACACCACCATTGTGCAATAAACGATCTTTATCCCGAGATTGTCTGACAGATCTGATATCTCCTAGAGGGAATATCAAGTCCGACAGCCACGATTCTCATGGCAGGAGTGACTACGGGCGTCAGTTGTCTGATAGCGGAGGATGGGGGGAGTATTGGGGTGGGGGTGGGGGCACGATTTTGATAAATGGCCCATATCCGATGGAAATACACCGCCACTGTGCGATAGCCGCCCTTTAGCTCGACAATTTTTGACAGGGCGGATATCCCGTGGGGGGGGGGGGGGGGATATCCAGAAACATCAACACCGGCCGCTGAGATTGCCATGTCAGGTGTAACGCAAGTAAAGTGATAAAGGGGTCACGATTTTGATACATGCCCAATATCCGAGGAAAATACACAACCCGTTTGCGATACCCGACCTGCAGCCCTACAGTTTCGGACAGGGCTGGTATCCCCGAGAGAGAATATTAACATCGGCAGCCATGGTTTTCATGGCTGGTGTGACTACGGACGTCAGTTACGAAATGTGGGGAGGGGGGGGGGGGGGTCATATGGTTGATACATGCATACTATCCGAAGGGAATACACAGCCCCTGTGCGATACATCGTGTTACAGGGCAGAACTGTGTTTCGTAATACTAATGGGCCGAAGTATATATGATCTCTAAGTTTAGAGTGGGGGTTCAGAAAAGTAATGGTCATGAATCTCTACCACGAGCCGACCGTGGTTCGACGCGCAATGTGGTGTTAGAAGTGCAAAGATACCAGCGATGTGAAGTTAATTACTTATTCCTAATTTGACATTTTAACAATTTTTATTCCATCAAAACTGGAAAAATGGCATCTGCTGTAGGGTGGCACAAATGAAGACGAGTTGATTGACATGTTTCCCGTCCCCATATGACCCCTTTCTATGGGGCAACCAAGGCCCTAAAAGTGACAGCCTCCCAGAGAACCTACTAAATGGGCAAATCTGATCAAATAAAAGGTGCTGTAGGGTGGCACAAGTGAAGACGAGTTGATTGACATGTTGCCCGTCCCCGTATGGCCCCTCTTTATGGGGCAATGAAGGCTCTAAAAGTGACAACCTCCCAGAAAACTTCTAGATGGGAAAATCTGATCAAATAAAAGGTGCTGCAGGGTGGCACAAATGAAGCCGGGTTGATTGACATGTTGCCCGTCCCCATTTTACCCCCTCTTTATGGGGCAACCAAGGCCTTAAAAGTGACAGCCTCCCAGAAAACCTTCTAGACTGGCAACTCTGGTGAAATAAAAGGTGCTTGGTTTGGGGTGGCACAAATGAAGACGAGATGATTGACGTGTTGCCCGTCCCCATATGACCCCCTCTTTATGGGGAACCGAGGCCCTAAAAGTGACAACCTCCCAGAAAACCTTCTAGATGGGCAAATCTGATCAAATAAATGGTGCTGTAGGGAGCCACAAATGAAGACGAGTTCATTGACATGTTGCTCGTCCCCATATGACCCCTTTTTATGGGGCAACCAAGGCCCTAGAAGTGACAACCACCCAGAAAACCTTCTAGATTGGCAAATCTGATCAAATAAAAGGTGCTGTAGTGTGGCACAAATGAGGGCGAGTTGATTGACATATTGTCCGTATTGACATCGCGGATAAACTTGCGTTTACCAAGCAGATAGTTTCCGCGAGTATATCTCCGGGTTTAACACGAGATTAACGCGAGTTAATCCGAGATGTCAATGCGTGTTTATCCGTGCGGTTAACGCGAGTTTATCCGGGAGGTGATCCGCGAGGTTAACTTGAGTTTGTCCCTAAGGTTAACGTGCGTTTCTCCGCGAATTGGTCAGCAAGGTTAGCACGACTTTATTCCGAGTTTATCCGTGAGTTTATCCACGAGTTTAACGCTTGTTTAATGCGCGTTGTGTTTAACGCACGGCAATCCTCGTGGTTAACTCGAGTTTATCCGTGAGATTAACACTAGTTTAACGGAAGTCTGTCGCGAGATTAAAGTGAGTGTACCCGTGAGGTTAACGCCAGTTTGACGCCAGTTTGACGCCAGTTTAGTCGAGTTGAACGCGAGTTTATCCGCGATGTTAACGCGAGAATAGGCACGGGGTTAACGCGAGATTAATGCGCGTTCCTCCGCGGTTTTGGCACTAGTCTATCCGTTAGGTTAACGCGAGTTTATCCGCAAGTTTAGCATGAGTTTAACGCGAGTTTATCGGCGATGTTAGCGCAAGGTTATCACGAGTTTATCTGCGAGGATAACGCGCGTTTGGCGCGAGTTTATACGCGAAGTTAACACGAGGTTATCCGCGCGGCTATCTCGAGTTTAACGCGAGTTTATCGACGATGTTAACGTGAGGTTATGTGCGAGGTTATTGCGAGCTTATCCACGTTCTTAGCGTGAGTACAACGCGATGTTAACTCGAGTTTAACGCGAATTTGCTCGCGAGGTTATCCCGAGTTAATGCGCTTTGTTAGCGAGAGTTAACCCGAGATGTTAACTCGGGATTAATGCGAGTTTATGCGTGAGGATAGCACGCGTTTAACGCGAGTTTATCCGGGATATTAATGCGAGTTTATGCGCAAGGATATTGCGAGTTTATCCGCGATATTATTTAGTGCGAGTTTATCCGGGAGGTTAACTCGAGTTTAACGCGCGTTTATCGGCGATGTTTACGCGAGGTTAACACGAGTCCATCTACGAGATTAACGCGTCTTTGGCGCGAGTTTATCGGCGATGCTAGGGAGCGAGGTGGCTCAGTAGGTAGAGGTGCAGGCTGCAAGCCGAGAGGCCCTCGGATCGAATCCCACCTGCGGCAACCGCGTTGTGTCCTTGGGCAAGACACTTCATCTCCATTGCCCATCTGGAGGCACGATGACGCCGTGTACTAAGGCGTACTGCACGTCGATGGTACGCATGTCTTCAACCACTCTACCCCTGCCTGTGCTGCAGTGCGGAGTTACGATATTGGGGAGCTGACAGCTGCTCGTCGTTGCTCGGTGGTTCTCTCCGGGTACTCCGGCTTCCTCCACCCGTAAAACTGCTACGGTCATGATTAGCCATTGTGCATAAATATGTGACCTTAAACATCAATAAATAAATAAATAAATAAATAAATCGGCGATGCTAACGTGAGTTTATGTGCGAGGTTATCGCGAATTTATCTGCGTTCTTACCAAGAGTTAAACGCGATGTTACGCGAGTATGAGGCGAGTTTATCCGCGAGGTCATCGCTTCTCCGCGAGGTCAACGTTAACGGGAGTTTAACGCGAGTTAATCCGCAAGGTTAACGCGAATGTACTCGCGATGTTAACTCGAGTTTAACGTGCGTTTATACGCGAGATTAACGCGATTGTGACGGGTGTTCATCCCTGAGGTTAACGCGAGTTTTACGCGAGTTTGACACGAGTTTATCCGCGTCGTTTGACGAGTGTGACGCGACATTAACGCTGGTTTATCCGAGAGGTTAACGCGTGTTTAAGGCGAGTTTATCCACAAGGTTAAGGCGAGTTTAACACGAGTTTATCCGCTAGGTGAACGCAAGTTTATCGCGAGGTTAACGCGAGTTTTGCGCGAGTTTATCCGCGGGGTTAACTCGAGATTATCTGCGAGTTAATCCGCGAGGTTAAAGCGTGTTTGTCCGTGAATTTAGCGCTAGTTTATCCCCGTGGTTAAAGCGAGATTAACGCGAGTTAGTCCTTGAGGTTAACGCATGTTTATCCGCATGGTTAGTGTGCGTTTGGCGCGAGAATATCCGCGAGTTGATCCGGGAGGTTAACGCATGTTTATCCGTGAGGTTAATGCGAGTTCGTCCGCTAGTTTAACGCTAGTTTAACGCTTGTTTAACGCAAATTTAACGCAAATTAATTCACGATGTGAACGTGTGTCTACCCGTGAAATTAACGCGAATTTATCCCCGAGGTAATGGCGAGTTTAACGCGAGTTTAACGATAGTTTATCCGCCAGGTTAACGTGCGCTTGTCCCCAAGGTTAATGCAAGATTATCGCGAGTTAATCAGCGAGGTTAACGCGTGTTTATACACGGGATGAGCGCGATTGTATGGGCGACGCTAATGCGAGATTATCTAACTGACGACGTAGTCACCCCTGACATGAGAATTTCAGCTACTGAGGTTCATATTCCTTCTCGGGAATATCAGCCCTGTCAGACATTGTCGGGCTAAAGGTCTGGAATGGCACAGTGTCTGTGTGTTTCCGCCGGAATTTTGGGAATGTATCAAAACCGTGACCCCATTATCATTAAATTTACGGTCGTAGTCACCCCTGACATGAGAATTTCAGCTACCGAGGGTGATGTTCCCTCTCGGGGATATCAGTTGGGTAAGGAAATATCGGGCTGAAGCTCTGGAAAAGTACAGTGGCTGTGTATTTTCACCGGATATTAATAATGTATCAAGATAGTGACCCCTTATGACCTAATTGACACCCGTAGTCACCCCTGACATTAGAATTTTGGCTACCGAGGTTGATATTCCTTCTCGGGTTTATCAGCCCTGTCAGACATTGTCGGGCTAAAGGTCTGGATTGGCACAGCGGCTGTGTGTTTCCGCCGGATTTTAGGAATGTATCAAAGCCGTGAACCTTATCACGTAATTGACGGTCGTAGTCAACCCTAACATGAGAAGTTCAGCCACCGAGGTTGATATTCCCTCTCAGGGATATCAGCCCTATCAGACAATGTCGGGCTAGGGGTCGGGAATGGCACAGTGACTGTGTATTTTGACCGGATATCAGGAATGTATCAAAAGCCTGGCCTCTTCTTATCACCTCAGTGACCCCGTAGTCACCTATGACATGAACATTTCAGCTACCGAGGTCGATATTCCCTCTCGGGGATATCAGACCTGCCAGACAATGTCCGGCTAAAGGTCGAGAATGGCACAGCGGCTGTGTACTTCAAACGGATATTGGGAATATATCAGAACCGTGACCCCCCGTATAACCTAACTGACGGCCGTAGTCACCCCTGACATGAAAATTTAAGCTACTGATGTTCATATTCCTTCTCGGGGATATCAGCCCTGTCAGACATTGTCGGGCTAAAGGACTGGAATGGCACAGTGGCTGTGTGTTTCCGCCGAACTTTGGGAATGTATCAAAATTTCACCTACTGACGTTGATATTCTCCCTCGGGGATATCAGTCCTGTCAGACAATGTCCGGGTAAAGGTCGAGAATGGCACAGTGGCTGTGTATTTCAAACGGATATTGGGAACGTATCTGAACCGTAACCCCTTTATCACCAAATTGACGGTCGTAGTCACTCCTGACATGAAAATTTCAGCTACCGACGTTGATTTTCCTTCTCGGGAATATCAGCCCTGTCAGACATTGTCGGGCTAAAGGTCTGGAATCGCACAGGGGCTGTGTGTTTCAAAGGGATATTGGGAATGTATCAGAATCGTGACCCCCTTAAAACCTAACTGACGACCGTAGTCAAACCTGACATGAGAATTTAAGCTACTCAGGTTGATATTCCTTCTCGGCGATTTCAGTCCTGTCAGACATGTCGGGTTGAAGGTCTGGAAGGGCACCGTTGCTGTGTGTTTCAGCCTGATTTTGGGAATGTATCAAAACCGTGACCCCCTTATCACCAAATTGGCGGTCGTAGTCACCCATAACATCAAAATTTCACCTACTGACGTTGATATTCTCCCTCGGGGATATCAGTCCTGTCAGAAAATTTCCGGATAAAGGTCGAGAATGGCACAGTGGCTGTGTATTTCAAGCGGGTATTGGGAACGTATCTGAACCGTGACCCCTTATAACCTAACTGATGGCCGTAGTCACCACTGACTTGAGAATTTAAGCTACTGAGGTTGATGTTCCTTCTCGGGTTTATTAGCCCTGTCAGACATTGTCGGGCTAAAGGTCTGGAATGGCACAGTGGCTGTGTGCTTGAACCGGATTTTGGGAATGTATCAAAACCGTGACCCCCATACCACCAAATTGAGGTCGTAATCATCCCTAACATGAGAATTTCAGCTACCGAGGTTGATATTCCCTTTCAGGGATATCAGCCCTATCAGGCAATTTCGGGCTAGGGGTCGGGAATGGAACAGTGGCTGTGTATTTTGATCAGATATCAGGAATGTATCAAAAGCCTGGCCTCTTGTTACCTCACTGACCCCGTAGTCACCACTGACATGAAAATTTCAGCTACCGAGGTTGATATTCCCTCTCGGAGATATCAGACCTGTCAGGCTAAAAGTCGAGAATGGCACAGTGGCTGTGTATTTCAAACGGATATTGGGACTGTATCAGAACCGTGACTCCCGTATAACCTAACTGACCGCCGTAGTCTTCCTTGACGTGAGAATTGAAGCTACTGAGGTTCATATTCCTTCTCGGGGATATCAGCCCCGTCAGACATAGTCGGGATAAAGGTCTGGAATGGCACAGTGGCTGTTTGTTTCCGTCGGATTTTGGATATGTTTCAAAACCGTGAGCCCCTTATCTCCAAATTGACGCTCGTAATCACCACTGACACGAGATTTCAGCTACCGAGGTTGATATTCCTTCTCTGAATTATTAGTCCTGTCAGACATTGTCGGGCTAAAGGTCTGGAATGGCACAGTGCTTGTGTGTTTCAGCCGGATTTTGGGAACGTATCAAAACCGTGACCACCTTGTCACCAAATTGACGGTCGTAGTCACCACTGAAATGAGTATTTCAGCTACCGAAGTTGATTTTCCTTCTCGGGAATATCAGCCCTGTCTGGCATTTTCGGGCTAAAGGTCTGGAATCGCACAGGGGCTGTGTATTTTGACAGGATATCAGGAATGTATCAAAAGCCTGGCCTCTTATCACCTCAATGGCCCCCTAGTCGCGGCTGACATGAAAATTTCAGCTACCGAGGTTGATATTCCCTCTCGGGGATATCAGACGTGTCAGACAATGTCCGGATAAAGATCGAGAATGGCACAGTGGCTGTCTATTTCAAACGGATAGTGTGAACGTATCTGAACAGTGACCCCCTTATAACTTAAATGGCGGCCGTAGTCACCCCTGACATGAGAATTTAAGCTACTGAGGTTGATATTCATTCTCAGGGATATCAGCTCTGTCAATCATTGTCGGGCTGAAGGTCTGGAATGGCACAGTGGCTGTGTGTTTCAGCCGGATTTTGGGAATGTATCAAAACCGTGACCCCCTTATCACCAAATTGACGGTCGTAGTCACCCCTAACACAAGAATTTCAGCTACCGAGGTTGATATTCCCTCTCAGGGATATCAACCCTATAAGACAAGGTCGGACTAAAGGTCTGGAATCGCACAGTGGCTGTGTATTTCCGCCGGATTTGGGGAATGCATCAAAACCGTGACTCCCTTATCACCAAATTGACGCTCGTAGTCACCACTGATATGAGAATTTCAGCTACCGAGATTGATATTCCTTCCCTGGATTATCAGCCCTGTCAGACATTGTCGGGATAACGGTCTGGAATGGCGCAGTGGCTGTGTATTTCCGCCGGGTTTTGGGAATGTATCAACACCGTGACCCCCTTATCACCAGACTGACGGTCGTAGTCCCCACTGACTTGAGAATTTCAGCTACTGAGGTTGATTTCCTTCTCAGGGATATCAGCCCTATCAGACAATGTAGGGCTAAAGGTCTGGAATCGCATAGTGGCTGTGTGTTTCAAACGCATTTTGGGAATGTATCTAAACCGTGACATCCTTATCACCAAATTGACGCTCATAGTCGCCACTGATATGAGAATTTCAGCTACCGAGGTTGATATTCCTTCTCGGGAATATCAGCCCTGTCAGACATTTTCGGGCTAAAGATCTAGAATGGCACAGTGGTTGTGTAATTTCACCGGATATTGGAAATGTATCCAAATCGTGACACCTTATCACCTAATTGACGCCCGTAGTCACGCCTGACATTAGAATTTCGGCTACCGAGTTTGATATTCCTTCTCGGGAATATCAGCCCTGTCAGACATTTTCGGGCTAAAGATCTAGAATGGCACAGTGGTTGTGTAATTTCACCGGATATTGGAAATGTATCCAAATCGTGACCCCTTATCACCTAATTGACGCCCGTAGTCACGCCTGACATTAGAATTTCGGCTACCGAGGTTGATATTCCTTCTCGGAAATATCAGCCCTATCAGACATTGTCGGGTTGAAAGTCTGGAATGGCACAGTGGCTGTCTGTTTCAGCCTGATTTTGGAAATGTATCAAACCGTGACCCCCTTATCACCAAATTGACGGTCGTAGTCACCCCTAACAGCAAAATGTCAGCTACCGAGGTTGATATTCCCTCTCTGGGATATCTGACCTGTCAGACAATGTCCGGATAAAGGTCGAGAATGGCACAGTGGCTGTGTATTTCAAACGGATATTGGGAACGTATCAGAACCGTGACCCCCTTATAACCTAACTGACGACCGTAGTCACTACTGACATGAGAATTTAAGCTACTGAGGTTAATATTCCTTCTCGGGGATATCAGCCCTGTAAGGCATTGCCGGGCTGGAGGTCTGGAATGACACGGTAGCTGTGTGTTCCTGCCTGATTTTGGGAATGTTTCAAAACCGCGACCCCCTTATCACCAAATTGACAGTCGCAGTCACCCTTAACATGAGAATTTCAGCTACGGAGGTTGATATTCCCTCTCGGGGATATCAGCCCTATCAGTCAAGGTCGGGCTAGGGGTCGGGAATGGCACAGTGGCTGTGTATTTTGACCAGATATCGGGAATGTATCAAAAGCCTGGCCTCTTGTTGCTTCAACGACCCCGTAGTCACCACTGACATGAAGATTTCAGCTACCGAGGTTGATATATCCTCTCAGGGATACCAGACCTGTCAGACAATGTCCGGCTAAAGGTCCAGAATGGCACAGTGGCTGTGTATTTCAAACGGATATTGGGAATGTTTTGGGAACCCTTATAACCTAACTGAGGGCCGTAGTCACCCCAGACATGAGAATTTAAGCTACTGTGGCCCATATTCCTTTTCATGGATATCAGCCCTGTCAGACATTGTCGGGATTAACGTCTGGAATGGCACAGTGGCTGTGTGTTTCCGTCTGATTTTGAAAATGTATCAAAACCGCGACCCCCTTATCACCAAAATGGCGCTCGTAATCACCCCTGTTATGAGAATTTCAGCTACCGAGGTTGCTGTTCCCACTCGGGGATACCAGCAGGGTTAAGAAATATCGGGCTGAAGCTCGGGAACAATACAGTGGCTGTGTATTTTCACCGGATTTAAAAATGCATCAAAATCGTCACCCCTTATCACCTAATTGACGCCCGTAGTCACCCCTGACATTAGAATTTCGACTACCGAGTTTGATATTCCTTCTCGAGAATATCAGCTCTGTCAGACATTGTCGGGCTAAAAGTCTGGAATGGCACAGTGGCTGTGTGTCCCCGCCGGATTTTTGGAATGTATCAAAAGCATGTCCCCCTTATCACCAAAGTGACGGTCCATAGTCACCCCTGACATGCGAATTTAAGCTACCGAGGTTGATATTCCCTCTCAGAGATATCAGCCCTATCAGACGATGTCGGCCTAGGGGTCGGGAATGGCACCGTGGCTGTGTATTTTGACCGATTATCAGGAATGTATCAAAAGTCTGGCTTCTTATCATCCCAATGACCCCATAGTCACCACTGACATGAAAATTTCAGCTACAGAGGTTGATATTCCCTCTCGGGGATATCAGACCTGTCAGACAATGTCCGGATAAAGGTCGAAAATGGCACAGTGGCTGTGTTTTTCAAACGGATAGTGGGAACGTATCTGAACAGTGACCCCCTTATACCCTAACTGACGGCCGTAGTCACCCCTGGCATGAGAATTTAAGCTACTGAGGTCGATATTCCTTCTCAGGATATCAGCCCTGTCAGACATTGTCGGGATAAAGGTCTGGAATTGTACAGTGGCTGCGTGTTTCAGCCGGATTTGGGGAATGTATCAAAATCGTGACCCCCTTATCATCAAATTGACGGTCGTAGTCACCCCTAACATGAGAATTTCAGCTACCGAGGTTGATATTCCCTCTCAGAGATATCAGCCCTATCAGACAATGTGGGACTAAAGGTCTGGAATCGCACGGTGGCTGTGTGTTTCAAACGCATTTTGGGAATGAATCAAAACCGTGACTCCCTTATCACCAAACTGACGCTTGTAGTCACCACTGATATGAGAATTTCAGCTACCGAGGTCAGTATTCCTTCCCGGGAATATTAGCCCTGTCAGACATTGTCAGGCTAAAGGTCGAGAATGGCACAGTGGCTGTGTATTTCAAACGGATATTGGGAATGTATCAGAAGCGTGACCCCCTTATAACCTAACTGGCGGCCGTAGTCACCCCTGACATGAGAATTTAAGCTACTGAGGTTCATATTCTTTCTCAGAGATATCAGCCCTGTCAGACATTGTCGGGCTAAAGATCTGGAATGGCACAGTGGCTGTGTGTTTCCGCCGGATTACGGGAATGTATCGAAACTGTGACCTCCATATCACCAAATTGACGGTCGTAGTCACCCCTGACATGAGAATTTCAGTTACCGAGGTTGATATTCTCCCTCAGAAATTTCAGCCCGTTCAGACTATGTCAGGCTGGGGGTCGGCAATGGCACAGTGGCTGTGTATTTTGATCGGATATCATTAATGTATCAACAGCCTGGCCTCTTATCACTTCAATGACCCCGTAGTCGCCACTGTCATGAAACTTTCAGCTACCGAGGTTGATATTCTCTCTCGGGGATATCAGACCTGTCAGACAATGTCCGGATAAAGGTCGAGAATGACACAGTGGCTGTGTATTTCAAACGGATATTGGGAATGTATCAGAACCGTGAACCCCTCATAACCTAACTGAAGGCCGTAGTCAACACTGACATGATAATTTAAGCTTCTGAGGTTGATATTCCTTCTCGGAGATATCAGCCCTGTCATACATTGTCGGCCTAAAGATCTTGAATGGCACAGTGGTTGTGTATTTTCACCGCATATTGGAAATGTATCAAAATCGTGACCCCTTATCACCTAATTGCCGCCCGTAGTCACCCCTGACATTAGACTTTCGGCTACCGAAGTTGATATTCCTTCTCGGGAATATCAGCCCTGTCACAAAATGTCGGGCTAAAGGTCAGGAATGGCACAGAGGCTGTGTATTTTTAACGGATATCGGGAATGTATCAAAACCGAGACCCCCTTATCACCTGACTGACGCCCGCAGTCAACCGTTACATGAGAATTTAAGCTACTGAAGTTGATATTCCTTCTTAGGGATATTAGACCTATCATGCAATGTCGGCATAAAGATCTGGAATGGCACATGGGCTGTGAAATTCCGCCGGCTTTTGGGAATGTATCACAACCGTGACCCCCTTATCACCAAATTGACTGTCGTAGTCATCCATGACATGAGTATTACAGCTACTGAGTTGCATATTCCCTCTCAGGGATATCAGCCCTGTCATACAATGTCGTGATAACGGTCAGGAATGGCAAGTTGGCTGTGTATTTTGAACGGATATCGGGAATGTATCAAAACCGTGACCCCATTATCACCTAACTCACGCCGGTAGTGACCAGTGACTTGAGATCACGCTACGGATGTTAATATTCATTCTCGGGAAAATCAGCCCCTGTCAGATATTGTCGGGCTAAAGGTCTGGAATGGCACAGTGGTTGTGTGTTTCCACCGGATTTTGGAAATGTATCAAAATTGTGACCCCCTTATCACCAGATTTACGGTCGTAGTCACCCCTGACATAAGAATTTCTGCTACCGAGATTGATATTCCCTCTCAGGGATATCAACCCTATCAGACAATGTCAGGCTAATTTTCGGGAATGGCACAGTGGCTGTGTATTTTGAACGGATATCGAGAATGTATCAAAACTGTGACCCCCTAGTCACCTGACTTTCTCTCGTAGGCAGCCCTTACATGAGAATTTAAGCTGCCGATGTTTATATTCCTTCTCTGGGATATCAGCCCTGTCAGATAAGTCCGGGATAAAGCTCTGAAAAGGCACAGTGGCTGTGTATTTCCACCGGATATTTGGAAGGTATCAAAACCATGACCCCCATTTCACCCAACTGACGCCTGCGATCACCACTGACGTGAGAATTTCAGCTACCGAGGTTGATATTCCCTTTCGGGGATATCAGCCCTGTCAGACAATGTCGGAATAAGGGTCGGGAATGGCAATCTGGCTGTGTATTTTGAAAGGATGTCTGGAATGTATCAAAAGCGAGGCCCCTTTATCACCTCAATGACCCCGTAGTCACCCCTAACATGAAAATTTCAGCTACTGAGGTTGATATTCCCTCTCGGGGATATTAGCCCTGTGAGATAAAGGTCGAGAATGGCACAAGTCCTGTGTATTTCCACCGGATATTGGGAAGGTTTCAAAACCGTGACCCCCATATCACCCAATTGACGCGCGTAGTCACCGCGGACATGAGAAGTGTTGCTACCGAGGTTGATATTCCTTCTCTGGAATATCAGCTCATGTCACCCCTGACATGAGAATTTCAGCTACCGAGGTTGATGTTCCATCTCGGGGATAACGGCTGGGTTAGAAAATATCGGACTGAAGCTCGGCAAAAGTACAGTGCCGTGTATTTGCACCAGATATTAAGAATGTATCAAAATCGTGATCGCCCTTATCACCTGTTTGACGCCCGTAGTCACCCCGATCGGAGAATCTAAGCTACCGTGGTTGCTACTCTCTCCCGGAGATATCAGCCCCGTCTGGAAGTGTCGGGCATGGCACAGTGGCTGTGTATTTCCACCGGATATTAGGAACATGTCAAAATCGTTACCCCCTTTATCACCTAACTGACGTCCGTAGTCACCCCCAACAGGAGAATCTCAGCTACCGAGGTTAATATTCCCTCTCGGGGATATCCGCCCTGTTAGGTAATATCGGCCTGAAGCTCTGGAATGTTACAGTTGCTGTATATTCCCACCAGATATTGTGAATGTATCAAATCGTGACCCCTTTATTAACCTAACTCACCCCCGTAGTCACCCCTGACAGGACAATCTCAGCTACCGAGGTTGATATTCTCTCTCGAATGTATCAGCCCTGTCTAGAAGTGCCAGACTGAAGGTCGGGAATAGCACAGCGGCTGTGTATTTCCATCGGATATTGTGAATGTATCAAAATCGTTACCCCCTTTTCACCTAACTGACGCCCGTAGAAACCCCTGACAGGAGAATCTCACCTACCGAGGTTGATATATCCTCTCGAGGATATCCCCCCTGTTAGAAAATGTCGGCCTGAAGCTCAGGAATGATAGAGTGGCTGGGTATTTCCACCGGATATTTGGAAGGTATCAAACCATGACCCCCATATCACCCAACTGACGCCTGCGATCACCACTGACGTGAGAATTTCAGCTACCGAGGTTGATATTCCCTTTCGGGGATATCAGCCCTGTCGGACAATGTCGGGCTAAGGGTCGGGAATGGTAATCTGGCTGTGTATTTTGAAAGGATGTCTGGAATGTATCAAAAGCGAGGCCCCTTTATCACCTCATTGACCCCGTAGTCACCCCTGACATGAAAATTTCATCTACTGAGGTTGATATTCCCTCACGGGGATATTAGCTCTGTGAGATAAAGGTCGAGAATGGCACAATTCCTGTGTATTTCCACCGGATATTGGGAAGGTTTCAAAACCGTGACCCCATATCACCCAATTGACACGCGTAGTCAACGCTGACATGAGAAGTGTTGCTACCGATGTTGATATTCCTTCTCGGGAATATCAGCTCATGTCACCCCTGACATTAGAATTTCAGCTACCGAGGTTAATGTTCCATCTCGTGGATATCGGCTGGGTTAGGAAATATCGGACTGAAGCTCGGCAAAAGTACAGTGCCGTGTATTTGCACCAGATATTGTGAATGTATCAAAATCGTGATCGCCCTTACCACCTGTTTGGCGCCCGTAGTCAACACGATCGGAGAATCTAAGCTAAGGTGGCTGATACACTCTCCCGGAGATATCAGCCCCGTCTGGAAGTGTCGGGCTGAAGGTCGGGAATAGCACAGTGGCTGTGTATTTCCATCGGATATTAGGAATATATCAAAATCGTTACCCCCTTTATCACCTAACTGACGCCCGTAGTCACCCCCGACAGGAAATTCTCAGCTACCGAGGTTAATATTCCCTCTCGGGGATATCCGCCCTGTTAGGTAATATCGGCCTGAAGCTCTGGAATGATACAGTTGCTGTATATTTCCACCAGATATTGTGAATGTATCAAATCGTGACCCCTTTTTTAACCTAACTCACCTCCGTAGTCACCCCTGACAGGAGAATCTCAGCTACCGAGGTTGATATTCTCTCTCGAAGGTATCAGCCCTGTCTAGAAGTGCCAGACTGAAGGTCGGGAATAGCACAGCGGCTGTGTATTTCCATCGGATATTGTGAATGTATCAAAATCGTTACCCCCTTTTCACCTGACGCCCGTAGAAAACCCTGACAGGAGACTCTCACCTACCGAGGTTGATATATCCTCTCGAGGATATCTCCCCTGTTAGAAAATGTCGGCCTGAAGCTCAGGAATGATAGAGTGGCTGTGTATTTGCACCGGGTATTGGGAAGGTATCAAAACCGTGACCCCCATATCACCCAACTGACGCCCGCAATCACCACTGACGTGAGAATTTCAGCTACCGAGGTTGATATTCCCTTTCGGAGATATCAGCCCTGTCAGACAATGTCTGGCTAAGGGTCGGGAATGGCAATGTGGCTGTGTATTTTGAACGGATATCAGGAATGTATCAAAAGCGTAGCCCCTTTTCACCTCAATGACCCCGTAGTCACCCCTGACATGAAAATTTCAGCTACCGAGGTTGATATTACCTCTCGGGGATATTAGCCCTGTCAGACAATGTTGGGCTAAAGGTCGAGAATGGCACAATGCCTGTGTATTTCCACCGAATATTGGGAATATATTAAAAACGTGGCCCCCTTATCACGTAATTGACGTCTGTAGTCACCACTGACGTGAGAACCTCAGCCACCGAGGAGGATATTCCTTTCCCGAAGATCAGCCCTGTCAGGCAATATTGGGTTAAAGGTCGGGAACGGCACCCGGGCTGTGTTTTTCCAACGGTTATTGGGAAGGTATCGAAACTGTGACCCTCTTATCACCTAACTGACGTCCGTAGTCACCCTTGACACTAGACTTTCAGCTACCGATGTCGATATTCCCTCTAGGGGATATCAGCCCTGTCAGACAAGGTCGGACTAATTGTCGGGAATGGCACAGTGGCTGTGTATTTTGAACGGATATCGAGAATGTATCAAAACCGTGCCCCCCCCCCCCTTTCGCCTGACTGACGCTCCTAGTCACCCCTTACATGAGAATTTAAGCAACCGAGGTTTACATTCCTTCTCGGGAATATCAACCCTGTCAGATAAGTCAGGACTAAGGGTCGAGAATGGCACAATGCCTATGTATTTCCACGGATATTGGAAAGGTATCAAAACCGTGACCGCCCTATCACCGAATTGACGCGCGTAGTCACCCCTGATATGAGAATTTCAGCTATCGAGGTTGATATTCCCTCTCGGGGATATTAGCCCTGTCAGACAATGTTGGGCTAAAGGTCAAGAGTGGCACAGTGGCTGCCTATTTCCACTGGATATTGGGAATATAACAAAGCCGTGACAACCTTATCACCTGACTGACGCCCGCAGTCACTCCTTAATTGAGAATTTAAGCCACCGAAGCTGATATTCGGGATATCAGCCCTGTCAGGTAATATCGGGATAAAGATCTGGAATGGCAGAGTGGCTGTGAATTTCCGCCGGATTTTGTGAATGTATCAAAACCGTGACCCCCGCATCACCAAATTGACGGTCGTAGCCACCCCTGGCATGAGAATCTCAGCTACCGAGGTTAACATTCCCTCTCAGGGATATTACCCCTGTTAGGAAATATCGGGCTGAAGCTCGGGGGTGGTACAGTGACCGTGAATTTCCACCGGATATTGGGAATGTATCAAAATCGTTACACCATTATAACCTAACTGACGTTCGTGGTCACCCCTGACAGTAGAATCTCAGGTACCGGGGTTGATATTCCCTCTCGGGGATATCAGCCCTTTCAGGATATGTTGGGCTGAAGGCTTGGAATGGCACAGTGGCTGTGTATTTCCATCGGATATTGGGAATGTATCAAAGTCGTGAATCCAGTATCACCTAACTGACGCCCATAGCCACCCCTAACAGGAGAATCTCAGTTACCGAGGTTAATATTCCCTCTCGGGGATCTCAGCCCTTTCAGGAGATGTCGGGCTGAAGATAAGAAATTGCATAGTGGCTGTGTATTTCCCCCGGACATCGGAAATGCACCAAAATCGTGACACCCTTATCAACTAATTGGCGCACGTAGTCATTCCAGACAGGAGCATCTCAGCTACCGAGGTCAATCTTCCCTCTCGAGGATATCAGGTCAGTTAGGAAATATCGGGCTAAAAATCGGAAAGGGCACAGTGGCTGTTTATTTCAAACGAATATTGGGAATGTATCAGAACAGTGACCCCCTTATAACCTAACTGACGGCCGTAGTCACCCCTGACATGAGAATTTAAGCTACTGAGGTTGATATTCCTTCTCGGGGATATCAGCCCTGTCAGATATTGTCGGCCTAAAGATCTAGAATGGCACAGTGGTTGTGTATTTTCACCGGATACTGAAAATGTATCAAAATCGTGACCCCTTATCACCTTATTGACGCCCCTAATCACCCGGACCTTAGAATTTCGGTTACCGAGGTTGATATTCCTTCTCTGGAATATAAACCCTGTCACAAAATGTCGGGCGAAAGGTCAGGAATGGCAGAAAGGCTGTGTATTTTGAACGGATATCGGAAATGTATCAAAACAGTGACCCCCATATCACATGACTGACGCCCGCACTCACTCCTTACATGAGAATTTAAGCTTCCGAAGTTGATATTCCAACTTAGGGATATCAGCCATGTCAGGCAATGTCGGGATAAAGGTCTGGAATGGCTCAGTGGCTGTGAATTTCCGCTGGATTTTGGGAATGTATCAAAACCGTGACCCCCTTATCACCAAATTGACGGTCGTAGTCACCCCTGACATAACAATTTCAGCTACCGAGGTTCATCTTCCATCTCAGGGATATCAGCCGTGTCATACAATGTCGGGCTAACGGTCGGGAATGGCACAGTGGCTGTGTATTTTGAACGGATATCGGGAATGTATCAAAACCGTGACCCCATTATCACCTAACTGACGCCGGTAGTGACCCCTGACTTGAGAATTTCGGCTACCGAGATTAATATTCATTTTCGGGAATATCATCACTGTCAGATATTGTCGGGCTAAAGGTCCAGAATGCCACAGTGGCTGAGTGTTTCCACCAGCTTTTGGGAATGTATCAAAACCGTGACCCCCGTATCATCAAATTGACGGTTGACATAAGAATTTCAGCTACCGAGGTCGATATTCTCTCTCAGGGATATCAGCCCTATCAGACAATGTCGGGCTGATTTTCGGGAATGACACAGTGGCTGTGTATTTTGAACGGATATCGGGAATGTATCAAAACCGTGACCCCCTAGTCACCTTACTGACTCTCGTTGGCACCCCTTGCATGAGAATTCAAGCTACCGAGGTTTATATTCCTTCTCAAGGATATCAGCCCTGTCAGATAAGTCCGGGATAAAGCTCGGAAAGGGCACAGTGGCTGCGTATTTCCACCGGATATTGGGAAGGTATCAAAGCCATGACCCCCATATCACCCAACTGACGCCCGCATTCACCACTGACGTGAGAATTTCAGCTACCGAGGTTGATATTCCCATTCGGGGATATCAGCCTTGTTAGACAATGTCGGGCTAAGGGTCGGGAATGGCAACGTGGCTGTGTATTTTGAACGGATATCAGGAATGTATCAAAAGCGTGGCCCGTTTATCACCTCAGTGACACCGTAGTCACCCCAGACATGAAAATGTGAGCTACCGAGGTTGATGTTTCCTCTCCGGGATATTAGCCCTGTCAGGCAATGTTGGGCTAAAGGTCGATAATGGCACAATGCCTGTTTATTTCTACTGTATATTAGGAAGGTATCAAAAACATGACCTCCATTTCACCCAATTGAGGCGCGTAGTCACCCCTGACATGAGAATTTAAGCTACTGAGGTTGATATTCCTTCTCGGGGATATCAGCACTGTCAGACATTGTCGGCCTAAAGATCTAGAATGGCACAGTGGTTGTATATTTTCACCGGATATTGAAAATGGATCAAAATCATGACCACTTATCACCTAATTGACGCTCGTAGTCACCCCATACATTAGAATTTCGGCTACCGAGGTTGATATTCCTTCTCGGGAATAGCAGCCCTGTCAGACATTGTCGGGCTAAAGGTCTGAAATGGCACAGTGGCAGTGTATTTTGAACGGATATCGGGAATGTATCAAACCCATGACCACATTATCACCTATCTGACGTCGGTAGTGACCCCTGACTTGAGAATTCCGGCTACCGAGATAAATATTCATTCTCGGGAATATCAGCCCTGTCAGATATTGTCGGGCTAAAGATCTAGAAATTCACAGTGGCTGAGTGTTTCCATCGGATTTTGGGAATGTATCAAAACCGTGACCCAATTATCATCAAACTGGCGATTGTAGTCACCCCTGACATAAGAATTTCAGCTACCGAGGTTGATATTCCCTCTCAGGGATATCAGCCCTATCAGACAATGTCGGGCTAAGTTTCGGGAATGGCACAGTGGCTGTGTATTTTGAACGGATATCGAGAATGTATCAAACCGCGACCTCCTAGTCACATGACTGACTCTCGTTGTCACCCCTTACATGAGAATATAAGCTACAGAGGTTTATATTCATTCTCAGGGATATCAGCCCTGTCAGATAAGTCTGGGATAAAGCTCGGAAAGAGCACAGTGGCTGTGTATTTCCACCGGATATTGGGAACGTATCAAAACCGTGATCCCCATATCACCCAATTGACGCCCGCAATCACCACTGACGAGAAAATTTCAGCTACCGAGGTTGATATTCCCTTTCTGGGATATCAGCCCTGTCAGACAATGTCGGGCTAAGATTCGGTAATGGCAATGTGGCTGTGTATTTTGAACGGATTTCAGGAATGTATCAAAAGCGTTACCTCTCATCACACCAATGACAACGTAGTCACCACTGACAGGAAAATTTTAGCTACCGAGGCTGATATTCCCTCTCCGAGATATCAGACCTGTCAGATAATGTCCGGCTAAAGGTCGAGAATGGCACAGTGGCTGCGTATTTCAAACGGATATTGGGTATGTATCAGAACCGTGGCGCCCTTATAACCTAACTGACGGCCGTAGTCACCCCTGACATGAGAATTTAAGCTACTGAGGTTGAAATTCCTTCTCGGGGATATCAGCCCTGTCAGACATTGTCGGCCTAAAGATCTAGAATGGCACAGTGGTTGTGTATTTTCACCGGATATTGAAAATGTATCAAAATTGTGACCACTTATCACCTAATTGACGCCCGTAGTCACCCCAGATATTAAAATTTCGGCTACCGAGTCACAAAATGTCGGGCTAAAGGTCAGGAATTTCAAAAAGGATGTGTATTTTGAACGGATATCGGGAATGTATCAAAACTGTTACCCCCATATCACCTGACTGACGCCCGCAGTCGCTCCTTACATGAGAATTTAAGCTACCGAGGTTCATATTCCCTCTCAGGGATATCAGCCCTATCAGACAATGTCGGGCTGATTTTCGGGAATGACACAGTGGCTGTGTATTTTGAACGGATACCGAGAATGTATCAAAATCATGACCCCCCCTAGTCTCCTGTCTGACTCTCATCGGCACCCCTTACATGAGAATTTATGCTACCGAGGTTTATATTCCTTCTCAGGGATATCAGCCCTGTCAAATAAGTCCGGGATAAAGCTCAAAAAGGGCACAGTGGCTGTGTATTTCCACCGGATATTGGGAAGGTATCAAACCCGTGACCCCCATATCACCCAATTGACGCCCGCAATCACCACTGACGTGAGAATTTTACCTACCGAGGTTGATATTCCCTTTCGAGGATATCAGCCTTGTCAGACAATGTCGGGCTAAGGGTCGGGAATGGCAATATGACTGTGTATTTTGAACGGATATCAGGAATGTATTAAAAGCGTGGTCCCTTTCTCACCTCAATGACACCGTAGTCACCCCTGACATGAAAATTTCAGCTACCGAGGTTGATGTTGCCTCTCCGTGATATTAGCCCTCTCAGACAATGTTGGGCTAAAGGTCGATAATGGCACAATGCCTGTGTATTTCCCCTGGATACTGGGAAGGTATCAAAATCATGACCCCCATATCACCCAATTATCGGGCGTAGTCACCCCTGGCATGAGAATTTTTGCTACCGAGATTGATATTCCCTGTCGGGAATATCAGCCCCGTCAGATATTGTCGAGCTAAAGGTCTGGAATGGCACAGTGGCTGTGTGTTTCCGCCGGATTTGGGGAATGCATCAAAACCGTGACCTCCTTATCACCAAACTGACAGTCGTAGTCACCCCTGACATGAGAATTTCGGCTACCGAGGTTGATGTTCTCTCTCGGGTATATCAGCTGAGTTAGGAAATATTGGGCTGAAGTTCTGAAAAGATACATTGGCTGTGTATTTGCACCAGATATTGTGAATGTATCAAAATCCTGATCGCCCTTATCACCTGACTGACGCCCGTGTCGCCCCTGACCGGAGAATCTAAGCTACCGTGGTTGATACTTTCTCCCGGAGATATCTGCCCTGTCTGGAAGTGTCGGCCTGAAGGTCTGGAATGGCACAGTGGCTGTGTCCCCCGTAGTCACCCGTGACAGGAGAATCTCACCTACCGAGGTTGATATTCCCTCTCGGGGATATCCGCTCTGTTAGGAAATATCGGCCTGAAGCTCTGGAATGATACAGTGATTGTATATTTTCACCAGATATTGTGAATGTATCAAAATCGTGACCCCTTTATTAACCTAACTCACTCCCGTAGTCACCCCTGACAGGAGAATCTCAGCTACCGAGGTTGATATTCCCTCTCGAAGATATTAACCCTGCCTAAAGGTGTCGGGCTGAAGGTTGGGAATAGCACAGTGGCTGTGTATTTCCACCGGATATTGTGAATGTATCATTATCGTTACCCCCTTTTCACCTAACTGACGCCCGTAGTCACCCCTGACAGGAGAATCTCACCTACCGAGGTTGATATTTCATCTCGCAGATATCCGCCTTGTTAGAAAATGTCGGCCTGAAGCTCAGGAATGATAGAGTGGCTGTGTTTTTCCACCAGATATTGTGAATGTATCAAAATCGTGACCCACTTATCATCTAACTCACGCCCGCGATCACCCCTGACAGGAGAATCTCAGCTACCGAAGTTGATATTCTCTTTCGGGGATATCACCTTTGTCTAGAAATGTCGGGCTGAAGGTCGGGAATGGCACAGTGGATGTGTCTTTTCACCGAATATCGGGAATGTATCAAAATCGTGACCCCTTATCACCTAACTGACGCCCGTAGTCACCCCTAAAAGGAGAATCTCAGCTACCGAGGTTAATATTCCCTCTCGGAGGATATCAGCCCTGTCATGAAATGTTGGGCTGAAGGTCGGAAATGGCACAGTAGATGTGTCTTTTCACCGGATATCGGGAATGTATCAAAATCGTGACTCCTTATCACCTAACTGACGCCCCTAGTCACCCGTGACAGGAGACTCTTAGCTTCCGAGGTTGATATTCCCTCTCGGGGATATTAGTCCTGTCAGGAAATGTCGGGAATGGCACAGTGGCTGTGTATTTCCACTGGATATGGAGAATGTTGTCACCCCCGACATGTAAATCTCCCTCTCTGGGAGTCAGTCCTGACAGACAATGTCGAGAGTGGCACAGTGGCTGTGTATTTCCATCGGATATTGGGAATGTATCAAAATCGGGATCCCCTTATCATCTAACTGACGCCCGTAGTCACCCCTGACAGGAGAATCTCAGCAATTGGATATTTAAATGTATTACCCTCATCACCAACCTGACGTCGCAGTCACCATGGTCATTTGAAAAACGGCTCCCGGGGCTGATATTTCCTCGCAGAGATATCAGCCATGTCAGACATTATCGGGCTGAAGGGCAGATCTCGCACAATGGCTGTGTATTTCACAAGCTTATCCCGTGTCACCTAATATTCGTTTTTTTCCCAGAACATGGGAATCTCGGCCGCCGGGTCTGATTTTTCACAGCAGAGTAACCCACCCTGTCAAATATTGTTACACTGGATGTCTGGCCTTGCACAGTGGCAAAGCATCATGCCAATTCTTTTGAAACTTCGGTATTGTTCTCCACTGCGCTATAACCTCAGATACGCAATTTTGTCAGAATCGGTCGGGAATTGGATATTTTAAAAGTTCAAGGGTGCTCATTCAAAGTCATTGTTACGTCCAAAATCAGTTTCAATCCCACAGAGATGTTCCTCGGATCAAGTAAATATTATAGGTGCAAAATTTCGCTTCGAGTTCTGTAGAATACTTCTATTCATACAAAGATGACCAAAATATGTATAGACTGGCTCGCCTGTCCGACTTCCACAAGGTTTCATTAACATGAACAGTAAATTTTGCGAGCCACATGGCCTTGTTTCAAGGTCAAGGTCATGTCGCAGACCCAAAACGACTTCATATTGTTGTTAGCTATGCCGTAAAAACCACTAGATCCCATATTCCGCTGAAATCGGAACAGAAAAGACGACTAGAGGTCAAGGTTGAATATCAAGGTCAGGGTTATGTCCTCGGTCGGATTCGACTCTGCAGCATAACTCTCTTGGTCAAAGTAATATACATGGCAAGTATCGGCCCGATCGGTTTATTGCATACCTGCACATAGACAGATCAACTAAAACAGTTAAATGTTCGCGGTTATAACACTGGTAGCGGGGTTTGTTATTCGAACATTACAAGCAAATGGTGAACGGTCGAGCAATATCGAGGTTCCCGCTCTAACAATATATATAATACTAGCTGGGGTCCAGACTTCGTCCGGCATAGATTGAAATGGGCAGCTAGATTGAGTTGAGCATGGTAAATCACCCCAGATACATTTTTTTTTATTGAAATTGGTCCGAAAATGGCTATTTTAAAGATGAAGGTCACAATTTCAAGGTCAAGGTCACGGCGCATACGTAAATGGATACGTCCCGAACACTACCCGACGGAACGTTATATACATACCACGTTTCGTCCCGATTTGCCGAATAATTTTGAAGATACTTAATGCGCATGCGCCAAGTCGGGACCCTTCCATGTTCGATGATGCAAATGACTTCCCGATGATCCTTACACACACATCTCAGCTTTCATCCCGATCGGCCAAGTAGTTTCTAAGATTGTTACTGAGCATGCGTGAAGACGGGACCCCCGCTTCATATCGGTAGTGGTAAACATCATCCCTGGGACCAAACTACATATACATGACGACTTTCCTCCCGGAGGGCCTTGGGGTTTCTGAGGCTATGCGTTACAAACAAACATAGTTACTGGAATAAATGATAGACTAAAGGGGGGGTGCCCGATTTCGTCCGGGCTAGAAGGTCAGGACGCATGCCCAGTTTGATTGGCCCAAAATACTACCCGATCGAAGTTACATATACCAACCACGTTTCGTCCCGATTGGCCCAGCAGTTTCAGAGATCGTTAATGCGCATGCGCGAAGATTGGCCCTTACCCCATACCTGATGGTGGCAGCTCACTACCCGATGAACCATACACATATGTCCTAGGTTTGGTCCCGATTGGTCCAGTAGTTTATGAGATCGTTACTGCGCATGCGGACCCCCACCCCAGGTCCGATGGACGATAAACCTCTTCAGGGCCGAACTACATGCGCATGCGAAGTTTCGCTCCGATCGGCCGAGCCGTTTCGAGGCTATAGCTACCAGACACACAGACACACAAACGAACTCAAATATAAGATATGTTCGCGGTTCGCGCTTGTCGCTATTACCTGACGATATTAATACCCTCTCTCTCTCTCTCTCTCTCTCTCTCTTTCTCTCTCTCTCTCTCTCTCTCTCTCTCTCTCTCTCTCTCTCTCTCTCTCTCTCTGTATATATATATATATATATATATATATATATATATATACACACTTAATCAAATATTTTATATAACTTCGTCAAATTGCCGTCATGCTCGGAAGTTTACTTCCTTCTAAGCGGCTTTCATTTTGACTAATACTTATTCCGTTAGGTTAAGTGCCGTACCAATGTGTATCGCGTCATGGGAACGTAAAAATTAGCGTCACGCTGATCCTAATTGTTGAATGGGAATTATAAAATTGATCGTGATACGCGTACGTCTTACAGATCGATTTATTATTTGGCAAGTGGCTGCCTAGCTCCTAATCACGAACCCGTCTATAAAATCGCCGATGCATGTCTTCCTTGGGTGGCAACAAGTAAAGATATGTTCCGCATTACACGTTGTACACTGTTTTTAATTGTAAATTATGGACAAACAAGACCGTATCGTATCTTCCTAAGTAACGAGTGGAGATATATTCCGCGTTATTGCGGGCAATTTTTGTTCTCAGCCTTAGAATTAAAGCATTCATTCATTTATCTCAACCTCGCCCTGGTAACAGAGGCAGAAGCGAGTTCGCATGCAGTATTCACACATTCAACCATTCCTTGACCCGAATTGTTCAAACGCGTTGTTCTCCATATTCAAGTGTATTGCTTGTAAAACCACCGTATCATATCTCCCTTGGGTGGTAAAGATATGTTCCCCGTTTCATGTTGTTCCCCGTATCCGAGTCTATTACGCGCAAAATAACCGTATCATATCTTCCTTGGGTGGCAATAAGTAAAGATAAAGGTAAAGTTCCGCGCTTCATTTTGCTTTCTGTATTCAAGTGTAAATTATGAAAAAAATATACCGTATAATACCTTCCTTGGGTGGCAACAAGTAAAGATATGTTCCGCGTTATTACGTAAAAAGCAAATATGAGTTAGACACTATTTCTAAAACCTCGCCCTGGTAACAGAGGCAGAGGCAAGTAAGTTCGTATACCGTATTCACACATCCAACCACTCGTTGGCCCGAATCATTCAATCATTTAAAAGCGCGCCTCCATATCTCCGCCCCAGTCCCCAACCCGCGTCAATCAGACATCAATACCGCTGATGGAAAATATAATTTTTTATACCCTCCTTGCGTAGTAATAACCTCCCACCACCCCCCCCCCCCCGCCCGATCCTTCCAGGGTGTGTAAATGTCTTGTCCCCACCCACTATTGCAGCATATATATGACCTCCACCACTGATCTAAGTGCAGTCCCTCCTCTAATGTCTACACTGACAATAGTAGGCTAGGGTTCCATACACCTCCCTCCCCCCCCCCCCCCACACCACATACACATGATGTCCGCACTGACATATACCAAATGATCATAATCTCGCAACATATACACGCTATGTTCAACACCAATGCGTGTTTAGGTGTAATTGCCCTGTACACTAATTTATACCCCCCCCCCCCCGCCCCGTTCAGCAAGTTTATAAATGAGAATATTTGGAATTATTCTTGTCTATTGAGCCCATTGGGTTCTAGTGTTTGAAGTTTGTTAATCCAAAATGCTTCACGACCCCTCCTGTAAGCTGTATTTTGTTTATTAATTTGTTCAATCCCAATAATCTTAAAATTGTTTATACTATGGTTTTTGGTCAGAAAATGATGTGGTATCGGTTCATCCATAACCTCAAGTTTTATTCTACTCAGGTGGTTTTGCATTCTCTCATACAATTTTGTCCCCGTCTCTCCCACGTACACAACTTCATTGCACTTGTCGCAGAAAATCCCATATATCACATTCCTGGACATGCAGGTGATTTTTTTGCCTATGGTAGGCCGTCCCGTTCTTGTCTGCGAATTGATTTGTTTGGAGCATAAACCCACAGATTGCACATTTTCTCTCGCATCTATCAGATCCCGTCCCTTGATTGTTGAACATTTTATTATGCTTGCTGTGGACTATGATATCTCCCAAACTTTTCAGTCTTTTGTACGAAATCAGGGGAGGTTTTTCGAATGCCAACTTCATGCGTTTTGAGCGGTGTAAAATGGGCATCCGCTCCCGCGTTATTTTCCCGATGTCGGGGAGGCGCCGCGAGTAGGTGACCACAAACGGGACTCTTTCGCCGGTTGATTTGTTGGATCGTTTTTCAAGTAACTGTTTGCGCTCGATTTGATCGACCTTTTCTAGTTGTTCGCTTACAAACTTTTCGTCGTAACCTCTGGCATGCAGGTGCTGTTTTATATCATTTTTGTGGCATTCATATTCAGCATTATCGGAACAAATTCTTTTTACTCTTGAAGCTATTCCATATGGTATCGCTCTTTTAGTGTTGATTGGGTGATCTGACTTTGCGTGTAGGTATTGATGCGTGTCCGTGGGTTTTGTATATAAACCGGTTTTAAGAAATCCGTCTTCAATTTTGACTATCGTGTCTAAGAATTCTATCTCATTTTCAGACCACCTTAAATCAACCTGTATTCTTGGGTGTATCGTATTTGCCAAAGAATGATATTGTTTCAGAGACTCCAGCCCATGCGTCCATACTCCCCAGATATCATCAACGTACCGTACCTGTTCAAGGGGGTGTAACTTCGATGCTTTTGACAGTTTCTCTTCCCATTCACCCATATATGTGCACGCATAATTCATCCCTAATCGCGAACCTATTGCAACGCCGTCGGTTTGTAAATAATATCTATCTTCCTTTAAATGAAAAATTGTTGTTGTCCAAAACAGTTTCTATTAGTTTAAGACCTATCTTTGTTGGGAATAATTTTCTTTTAGAGTTTTCTAGTGCTTTTTTACATGCTAATATACCTTCATTACGTGGGACGCTTGGATATAGTTTCTTGACGTCCATACAGTACATTATTTCCAAATGGAATAGAATGCCTTGCTTTGATTGGCTGAGAAGCACGGTGTAACTCCTGCCCCACAGGTGTTTATATTTTTTACACCGTGTTTAAACCCGGTATAAAAACAAGAATACACAATCTGAGAGGAGATGTCTTAAAAATTTCCTATTTTGCCAAATGATTTTTTTCAGTAAAAAAGTATGTTTATTGGTGTATTATTTTTTTTTAAATAAAAAATAAGATATATTTAATGTTTTGAGATTGGTAGTTATGTAGAAAATGAGATAAAAACAAAAATAAAAATAAAAAATTCTGGAATTATTTTTTTATGTTTTTGTTTTCTTGAAAGTAAAAGCGAAAAGGTTTTGTTGTCTGCCCAATTTAAAAAGAAAATGGCAGAAATAAATAACAAGCGCTTTGCAAGTCATACGGATTCAGAAATACTGGAAAAAAGAACAAAAGTTATTCCTAACAATACAGTGAAGGCCAACAGAAAATGTGCTAATCTGCTGCGAGCATATTTATTGGAAAAGGGTGAAAATCAAAACTTTGAGGTGTATACACCTGTAAAACTAGATGAGACTTTACAGCATTTTTACCTGGATGCAAGGAAAAGTGGTGGAGAAATGTACAAAACATCATCACTCGAAAATTTCAGATATGGACTCAATAGGTATTTGAAGGCACCCCCACATGTAAAGGAATTTGACATTATAAAAAACAATGAATTTTATTCGTCGAACGAGTGTTTCAAAACTGCGTTGTGTGAACTAAAATCCGCCGGGAAGGGTGAGTGTGTGCATTACCCGGTCATAACAGACGCTGATATTAGGCAATTGTACGGAAATTTTCGTTTGTCTGCAAATACACCTGTTGGATTGCAAAACAAAGTTCAGTTAGACATTAGGTTGTATTTTTGTCGAAGAGGTATGGAAAATTTCAAAGACATGACAAAAGATACATTTAAAATTGAAAAAGATTTCGCAACTGGACTGAATTTTGTAAGCAAGGCCAAGGATGAACTGTCTAAAAATAGACGTGAATGCGACAAGGAAAATTACGGTGGTGTAATGACTCAAGTTCCAAACTCACCATTCTGTCCTGTGGCATCCTTTGAAAAATATTTATCCAAACTCCATCCTGACAATGAAAAACTCTGGCAACGCCCAATTGACTCTTTCAAAGACGACGATGAAATATGGTACACCAAACAATGCGTTGGAAAAGATTCCTTGAGTTCATTCATGACTCGCTTGAGCAAATTCTGTAATTTGTCCCAGATTTATACGAATCATTCAGTGCGCGCAACAGGCACCACCATTTTAGCCAGAAACAACTTCTCTCCGTCACAGATAATGGCAGTACCGGTCATAAGTCTGTAAATTCTTTGGCTGTTTATCACAGAGTATCAACGAAAGAGAAAATCGCAATGGGCACAACAATAAATGAAACTATAGACGTCAACTGTAACTCAAAACAACCAACATGTACTGACGACAGTGGCCCTGCCGTGTCGCACACGGAACCTTCACATTCAAATGAGGTCATGCCTGTTGTTACAAGTGAAACGTCAATCTCGGGGGCGCCCAGTGGGGACTTTCTTGATATCTCTGCACTCGATGAGTTATTCTCTGATGATTTTGATTTAGAACATCTAGAGCGTGTGACGGAAAGTAGGCAGGTAGAATCACTAACAGTTAGAACAGCTTCGGAGGGACCACGTAGATGTTCAATGTTCAATAATTGCTCAATTGGTAAAGTTGAAATTGTGTTTCGCAAATGAACTTGGTACTGGTACAAACAAGAATGAACTAATATTAGCAACTTTTCATGTTCCTTGTTAAAAGTTTAATAAATCTTACATTTATGATACGGTGTTGAACTGTCAGTTTGTCAATAAACACTCTGCAAGATTCTGCATGTAGCCTTTTGTTGGCCCATGATCGGGGTGGGGGGGGGGGGGGGGTGGGGGGGGGGGTGGGGGTATGCAATGAATTGTCTGGTGCATTGTTGCAATAGTAACCCAATATTTATTGGTTTTGGAAATAAATTCGTTATCCTCTGGTTTCCCAGGGTGTATGGGAATTTACACCGGTCTGAAAACTCATACACCCTGAGGCCTGCGGCCGAAGGGTGTATGAGTTTTCAGACCGGTGTAAATTCCCATACACCCTGGGAAACCAAAGGATAACTAATATTATGCTGTTTTCAGGGAGTGGGTGGGGTATACTGTCCAGTCTGTTCAAGAAATGTGTGGTGTCGCGATTGTAGGATGGTAATGACTCAACGTGTTGTTTTAATTCAGACTCCATCACTTCTGCTATTTTCTCTGTTGGGTGGTTTATTCCCGAAATTATTGTTCTTAAAGGGGCTTCATTTTTATGCATTTTGGGGTTACCTTTTACTCTACCAGCCTGTGGCTGCTTAGGTATCATGTACGCTAATACTTTTTTGTCTATCAGTTTGTTTTTTTCTAGTTTTTTTAGTTGGCTTTTAATCTTGTTTGTTATTTTCTCTGTCAGATTTACAGGTACTTCTTTGTATGTTGTTTGGTCCCCCAACTCCATCAAGATCTCATTTTCATATTTACTTGCATCCAAAACGGTTATTCCAGACCCTTTATCGGCTGGTCGCACGACTATTGTATTATCATTTAACAACTCCTTCAGAGCCTTCTCTTCCATTTTTGTTATGTTGTTTCGCACGCGTTTTTTATGCCCTTCAAAATATCTTCCCGTACTATCTCTAAATAAAGGTCAAGGTGCTTATCTCTACCTTCTTTAGGGGTCCACGGGTTACGCTCTTTAAATTTATCATTAATATATTGCTGTTTATTGTCTAGGAAATACTCACATAGTCGCATTCTTCGCTCCCATTCTTTTATCTCAACGATAAGGTTCGCCATATCCAAAGTTCTTTCCGTTGGGACAAACTTGAGACCCCTTTTAAGTAATGTTCTTTGGTGTTTTGTTAGTTTCTTGTCGGATAAATTAAACACGTTATTTTGCTGATTCATTTTAGTTTCGTTGTGCAGAATTTTACTCTTTATACCTACATACATGTTATTTTGATCATCGCTCATATTCTTAACTTCTGCAAATTCATCCTTTATGGAGGGTTTCTCAGACTTTTTGTCGGTAATTTGTGTTGTATAACCCCGGGGATTCACAGATTCGTCCTTTTTGGAGGGTTTCTCAGACTTTTTGTCGGTAAATTTTTTTGAACAACCCCAGGGATTCAGTTTTGGTTCATCCCTACGGAACGCGGAAATATTTTGTGACTGCAAGTATTTGTATTTGATTGTTTTAGGCCCATTTGTCTTTTTCATACTTCCAATCATTTGTGCAACCTGAAAATGAGAATCATTCAAAAAGAGATAGAAATTTAATTCATTTGTACTCACCGGTTTTTCAGGTTCGAATCGCACCCACCTGTAATTTTGACCATACTTACAATATACATGAATCCCTATTCCCAGCATATTCACCAAACCTATAATATCCTCATCTGTTGCCCAGCTCTCAATAGTACCATTCGTTTTTGATCTGTTTCTAATGAATCCTGATACTGGCCCATCTATATATTTAGACATTATTTTCGCGTGATGTTCCACATACTCCATTACTCGTTTCCGTATTACATGATGATATTCCTCATCGCCTGTACAGATTTTGCTGATGCATCTATAAAAGCAATTTCCATCAGCTCTAATATTTTGCAATCCAAACCCTTGCCTTCTCAGTTCAATGTTGTGTGTTGCGATATCAGTGTGGCTGGGAAGTTTCTTCTGTAATTTTATTCCTAATACTTTTAACACATTATTTATTTCCAACAGCGATACATTCTTTCCAGGTAGGTCGGTACCGTCTGAATCACCCAGTCCCGCTATCTTCTTATCTTTTGTTCTTTCAGTAAGGACTTTGATTTTATCACAATGGTTCTTTATTATCTTCAGAATTGCCTCTTTATCCGAGATGTTTAAACGGGAATTTACCGAATTTTTTAACTTCGCAAACTCAACCCTCAGAAGACCCAACTGTTCCTCGAATTCTAATCGTGTAATATCTACCAGTCTCTCTGATGTTTCATTTAAAAGGTTTTCATATTCCGATTTTCGTCTTCCACTGACATCCGATGTCATATTCCATTTCACTTTGAATCCTCGCGGTATTATATTTTCTTCCTGGCATTTTCTAAGAAATTTTATGTGTGATTCGCGTTTGTTTATTTTTTCAATTAGATTCCGTCCCACATTGCAGACCGTCTTCCCTTTTCGCGATAATTCCTGAAAATCTGATTTTGTACGTTCATTTCGCGCATTACTTGGTACGACATCTTTCCTTGGAATTCTTTTAGTCGGCATAAACATACACTTCATCAAATATTTTATATAACTTCGTCAAATTGCAGTCATGCTCGGAAGTTTACTTCCTTCTAAGCGGCTTTCATTTTTGACTAATACTCATTCCGTTAGGTTAAGTGCCGTACCAATGTGTATCGCGTCATGGGAACGTAAAAATTAGCGTCACGCTGATCCTAATTGTTGAATGGGAATCATAAAATTAATCGTGATACGCGTACGTCTTACAGATCGATTTATTATTTGGCAAGTGGCTGCCTAGCTCCTAATCACGAACCCGTCTATAAAATCGCCGATGCATGTCTTCCTTGGGTGGCAACAAGTAAAGATATGTTCCGCATTACACGTTGTTCACTGTTTTTAATTGTAAATTATGGACAAACAAGACCGTATCGTATCTTCCTAAGGTGGTAACGAGTGGAGATATATTCCGCGTTATTGCGGGCAATTTTTGTTCTCAGCCTTAGAATTAAAGCATTCATTCATTTATCTCAACCTCGCCCTGGTAACAGAGGCAGAAGCGAGTTCGCATGCAGTATTCACACATTCAACCATTCCTTGACCCGAATTGTTCAAACGCATTGTTCTCCATATTCAAGTGTATTGCTTGTAAAACCACCGTATCATACCTCCCTTGGGTGGTAAAGATATGTTCCCCGTTTCATGTTGTTCCCCGTATCCGAGTCTATTACGCACAAAATAACCGTATCATATCTTCCTTGGGTGGCAATAAGTAAAGATATGTTCCGCGCTTCATTTTGCTTTCTGTATTCAAGTGTAAATTATGAAAAAAATATACCGTGTAATACCTTCCTTGGGTGGCAACAAGTAAAGATATGTTCCGCGTTATTACGTAAAAAGCAAATATGAGTTAGACACTATTTCTAAAACCTCGCCCTCGTAACAGAGGCAGAGGCAAGTAAGTTCGTATACCGTATTCACACATCCAACCACTCGTTGGCCCGAATCATTCAATCATTTAAAAGCGCGCCTCCATATCTCCGCCCCAGTCCCCAACCCGCGTCAATCAGACATCAATACTGCTGATGGAAAATATAATTTTTTATACCCTCCTTGCGTAGTAATAACCTCCCACCACCCCCCCCCCCCGCCCGATCCTTCCAGGGTGTGTAAATGTCTTGTCCCCACCCACTATTGCAGCATATATATGACCTCCACCACTGATCTAAGTGCAGTCCCTCCTCTAATGTCTACACTGACAATAGTAGGCTAGGGTTCCATACACCTCCCTCCCCCCCCCCCCCCCCCACACCACATACACATGATGTCCGCACTGACATATACCAAATGATCATAATCTCGCAACATATACACGCTATGTTCAACACCAATGCGTGTTTAGGTGTAATTGCCCTGTACACTAATTTATATCCCCCCCCCCCCCCCGTTCAGCAAGTTTATAAATGAGAATATTTGGAATTATTCTTGTCTATTGAGCCCATTGGGTTCTAGTGTTTGAAGTTTGTTAATCCAAAATGCTTCACGACCCCTCCTGTAAGCTGTATTTTGTTTATTAATTTGTTCAATCCCAATAATCTTAAAATTGTTTATACTATGGTTTTTGGTCAGAAAATGATGTGGTATCGGTTCATCCATAACCTCAAGTTTTATTCTACTCAGGTGGTTTTGCATTCTCTCATACAATTTTGTCCCCGTCTCTCCCACGTACACAACTTCATTGCACTTGTCGCAGAAAATCCCATATATCACATTCCTGGACATGCAGGTGATTTTTTTGCCTATGGTAGGCCGTCCCGTTCTTGTCTGCGAATTGATTTGTTTGGAGCATAAACCCACAGATTGCACATTTTCTCTCGCATCTATCAGATCCCGTCCCTTGATTGTTGAACATTTTATTATGCTTGCTGTGGACTATGATATCTCCCAAACTTTTCAGTCTTTTGTACGAAATCAGGGGAGGTTTTTCGAATGCCAACTTCATGCGTTTTGAGCGGTGTAAAATGGGCATCCGCTCCCGCGTTATTTTCCCGATGTCGGGGAGGCGCCGCGAGTAGGTGACCACAAACGGGACTCTTTCGCCGGTTGATTTGTTGGATCGTTTTTCAAGTAACTGTTTGCGCTCGATTTGATCGACCTTTTCTAGTTGTTCGCTTACAAACTTTTCGTCGTAACCTCTGGCATGCAGGTGCTGTTTTATATCATTTTTGTGGCATTCATATTCAGCATTATCGGAACAAATTCTTTTTACTCTTGAAGCTATTCCATATGGTATCGCTCTTTTAATGTTGATTGGGTGATCTGACTTTGCGTGTAGGTATTGATGCGTGTCCGTGGGTTTTGTATATAAACCGGTTTTAAGAAATCCGTCTTCAATTTTGACTATCGTGTCTAAGAATTCTATCTCATTTTCAGACCACCTTAAATCAACCTGTATTCTTGGGTGTATCGTATTTGCCAAAGAATGATATTGTTTCAGAGACTCCAGCCCATGCGTCCATACTCCCCAGATATCATCAACGTACCGTACCTGTTCAAGGGGGTGTAACTTCGATGCTTTTGACAGTTTCTCTTCCCATTCACCCATATATGTGCACGCATAATTCATCCCTAATCGCGAACCTATTGCAACGCCGTCGGTTTGTAAATAATATCTATCTTCCTTTAAATGAAAAATTGTTGTTGTCCAAAACAGTTTCTATTAGTTTAAGACCTATCTTTGTTGGGAATAATTTTCTTTTAGAGTTTTCTAGTGCTTTTTTACATGCTAATATACCTTCATTACGTGGGACGCTTGGATATAGTTTCTTGACGTCCATACAGTACATTATTTCCAAATGGAATAGAATGCCTTGCTTTGATTGTCTGAGAAGCACGGTGTAACTCCTGCCCCACAGGTGTTTATATTTTTTACACCGTGTTTAAACCCGGTATAAAAACAAGAATACACAATCTGAGAGGAGATGTCTTAAAAAGTTCCTATTTTGCCAAATGATTTTTTTCAGTAAAAAAGTATGTTTATTGGTGTATTGTTTTTTTTTAAATAAAAAATAAGATATATTTAATGTTTTGAGATTGGTAGTTATGTAGAAAATGAGATAAAAACAAAAATAAAAATAAAAAATTCTGGAATTATTTTTTTATGTTTTTGTTTTCTTGAAAGTAAAAGCGAAAAGGTTTTGTTGTCTGCCCAATTTAAAAAGAAAATGGCAGAAATAAATAACAAGCGCTTTGCAAGTCATACGGATTCAGAAATACTGGAAAAAAGAACAAAAGTTATTCCTAACAATACAGTGAAGGCCAACAGAAAATGTGCTAATCTGCTGCGAGCATATTTATTGGAAAAGGGTGAAAATCAAAACTTTGAGGTGTATACACCTGTAAAACTAGATGAGACTTTACAGCATTTTTACCTGGATGCAAGGAAAAGTGGTGGAGAAATGTACAAAACATCATCACTCGAAAATTTCAGATATGGACTCAATAGGTATTTGAAGGCACCCCCACATGTAAAGGAATTTGACATTATAAAAAACAATGAATTTTATTCGTCGAACGAGTGTTTCAAAACTGCGTTGTGTGAACTGAAATCCGCCGGGAAGGGTGAGTGTGTGCATTACCCGGTCATAACAGACGCTGATATTAGGCAATTGTACGGAAATTTTCGTTTGTCTGCAAATACACCTGTTGGATTGCAAAACAAAGTTCAGTTAGACATTAGGTTGTATTTTTGTCGAAGAGGTATGGAAAATTTCAAAGACATGACAAAAGATACATTTAAAATTGAAAAAGATTTCGCAACTGGACTGAATTTTGTAAGCAAGGCCAAGGATGAACTGTCTAAAAATAGACGTGAATGCGACAAGGAAAATTACGGTGGTGTAATGACTCAAGTTCCAAACTCACCATTCTGTCCTGTGGCATCCTTTGAAAAATATTTATCCAAACTCCATCCTGACAATGAAAAACTCTGGCAACGCCCAATTGACTCTTTCAAAGACGACGATGAAATATGGTACACCAAACAATGCGTTGGAAAAGATTCCTTGAGTTCATTCATGACTCGCTTGAGCAAATTCTGTAATTTGTCCCAGATTTATACGAATCATTCAGTGCGCGCAACAGGCACCACCATTTTAGCCAGAAACAACTTCTCTCCGTCACAGATAATGGCAGTACCGGTCATAAGTCTGTAAATTCTTTGGCTGTTTATCACAGAGTATCAACGAAAGAGAAAATCGCAATGGGCACAACAATAAATGAAACTATAGACGTCAACTGTAACTCAAAACAACCAACATGTACTGACGACAGTGGCCCTGCCGTGTCGCACACGGAACCTTCACATTCAAATGAGGTCATGCCTGTTGTTACAAGTGAAACGTCAATCTCGGGGGCGCCCAGTGGGGACTTTCTTGATATCTCTGCACTCGATGAGTTATTCTCTGATGATTTTGATTTAGAACATCTAGAGCGTGTGACGGAAAGTAGGCAGGTAGAATCACTAACAGTTAGAACAGCTTCGGAGGGACCACGTAGATGTTCAATGTTCAATAATTGCTCAATTGGTAAAGTTGAAATTGTGTTTCGCAAATGAACTTGGTACTGGTACAAACAAGAATGAACTAATATTAGCAACTTTTCATGTTCCTTGTTAAAAGTTTAATAAATCTTACATTTATGATACGGTGTTGAACTGTCAGTTTGTCAATAAACACTCTGCAAGATTCTGCATGTAGCCTTTTGTTGGCCCATGATCGGGGTGGGGGGGGGGGGGGGGGGTGGGGGGAGGGGTGGGGGTATGCAATGAATTGTCTGGTGCATTGTTGCAATAGTAACCCAATATTTATTGGTTTTGGAAATAAATTCGTTATCCTCTGGTTTCCCAGGGTGTATGGGAATTTACACCGGTCTGAAAACTCATACACCCTGAGGCCTGCGGCCGAAGGGTGTATGAGTTTTCAGACCGGTGTAAATTCCCATACACCCTGGGAAACCAAAGGATAACTAATATTATGCTGTTTTCAGGGAGTGGGTGGGGTATACTGTCCAGTCTGTTCAAGAAATGTGTGGTGTCGCGATTGTAGGATGGTAATGACTCAACGTGTTGTTTTAATTCAGACTCCATCACTTCTGCTATTTTCTCTGTTGGGTGGTTTATTCCCGAAATTATTGTTCTTAAAGGGGCTTCATTTTTATGCATTTTGGGGTTACCTTTTACTCTACCAGCCTGTGGCTGCTTAGGTATCATGTACGCTAATACTTTTTTGTCTATCAGTTTGTTTTTTTCTAGTTTTTTTAGTTGGCTTTTAATCTTGTTTGTTATTTTCTCTGTCAGATTTACAGGTACTTCTTTGTATGTTGTTTGGTCCCCCAACTCCATCAAGATCTCATTTTCATATTTACTTGCATCCAAAACGGTTATTCCAGACCCTTTATCGGCTGGTCGCACGACTATTGTATTATCATTTAACAACTCCTTCAGAGCCTTCTCTTCCATTTTTGTTATGTTGTTTCGCACGCGTTTTTTATGCCCTTCAAAATATCTTCCCGTACTATCTCTAAATAAAGGTCAAGGTGCTTATCTCTACCTTCTTTAGGGGTCCACGGGTTACGCTCTTTAAATTTATCATTAATATATTGCTGTTTATTGTCTAGGAAATACTCACATAGTCGCATTCTTCGCTCCCATTCTTTTATCTCAACGATAAGGTTCGCCATATCCAAAGTTCTTTCCGTTGGGACAAACTTGAGACCCCTTTTAAGTAATGTTCTTTGGTGTTTTGTTAGTTTCTTGTCGGATAAATTAAACACGTTATTTTGCTGATTCATTTTAGTTTCGTTGTGCAGAATTTTACTCTTTATACCTACATACATGTTATTTTGATCATCGCTCATATTCTTAACTTCTGCAAATTCATCCTTTATGGAGGGTTTCTCAGACTTTTTGTCGGTAATTTGTGTTGTATAACCCCGGGGATTCACAGATTCGTCCTTTTTGGAGGGTTTCTCAGACTTTTTGTCGGTAAATTTTTTTGAACAACCCCAGGGATTCAGTTTTGGTTCATCCCTACGGAACGCGGAAATATTTTGTGACTGCAAGTATTTGTATTTGATTGTTTTAGGCCCATTTGTCTTTTTCATACTTCCAATCATTTGTGCAACCTGAAAATGAGAATCATTCAAAAAGAGATAGAAATTTAATTCATTTGTACTCACCGGTTTTTCAGGTTCGAATCGCACCCACCTGTAATTTTGACCATACTTACAATATACATGAATCCCTATTCCCAGCATATTCACCAAACCTATAATATCCTCATCTGTTGCCCAGCTCTCAATAGTACCATTCGTTTTTGATCTGTTTCTAATGAATCCTGATACTGGCCCATCTATATATTTAGACATTATTTTCGCGTGATGTTCCACATACTCCATTACTCGTTTCCGTATTACATGATGATATTCCTCATCGCCTGTACAGATTTTGCTGATGCATCTATAAAAGCAATTTCCATCAGCTCTAATATTTTGCAATCCAAACCCTTGCCTTCTCAGTTCAATGTTGTGTGTTGCGATATCAGTGTGGCTGGGAAGTTTCTTCTGTAATTTTATTCCTAATACTTTTAACACATTATTTATTTCCAACAGCGATACATTCTTTCCAGGTAGGTCGGTACCGTCTGAATCACCCAGTCCCGCTATCTTCTTATCTTTTGTTCTTTCAGTAAGGACTTTGATTTTATCACAATGGTTCTTTATTATCTTCAGAATTGCCTCTTTATCCGAGATGTTTAAACGGGAATTTACCGAATTTTTTAACTTCGCAAACTCAACCCTCAGAAGACCCAACTGTTCCTCGAATTCTAATCGTGTAATATCTACCAGTCTCTCTGATGTTTCATTTAAAAGGTTTTCATATTCCGATTTTCGTCTTCCACTGACATCCGATGTCATATTCCATTTCACTTTGAATCCTCGCGGTATTATATTTTCTTCCTGGCATTTTCTAAGAAATTTTATGTGTGATTCGCGTTTGTTTATTTTTTCAATTAGATTCCGTCCCACATTGCAGACCGTCTTCCCTTTTCGCGATAATTCCTGAAAATCTGATTTTGTACGTTCATTTCGCGCATTACTTGGTACGACATCTTTCCTTGGAATTCTTTTAGTCGGCATAAACATACACTTCATCAAATATTTTATATAACTTCGTCAAATTGCAGTCATGCTCGGAAGTTTACTTCCTTCTAAGCGGCTTTCATTTTTGACTAATACTCATTCCGTTAGGTTAAGTGCCGTACCAATGTGTATCGCGTCATGGGAACGTAAAAATTAGCGTCACGCTGATCCTAATTGTTGAATGGGAATCATAAAATTAATCGTGATACGCGTACGTCTTACAGATCGATTTATTATTTGGCAAGTGGCTGCCTAGCTCCTAATCACGAACCCGTCTATAAAATCGCCGATGCATGTCTTCCTTGGGTGGCAACAAGTAAAGATATGTTCCGCATTACACGTTGTTCACTGTTTTTAATTGTAAATTATGGACAAACAAGACCGTATCGTATCTTCCTAAGGTGGTAACGAGTGGAGATATATTCCGCGTTATTGCGGGCAATTTTTGTTCTCAGCCTTAGAATTAAAGCATTCATTCATTTATCTCAACCTCGCCCTGGTAACAGAGGCAGAAGCGAGTTCGCATGCAGTATTCACACATTCAACCATTCCTTGACCCGAATTGTTCAAACGCGTTGTTCTCCATATTCAAGTGTATTGCTTGTAAAACCACCGTATCATACCTCCCTTGGGTGGTAAAGATATGTTCCCCGTTTCATGTTGTTCCCCGTATCCGAGTCTATTACGCGCAAAATAACCGTATCATATCTTCCTTGGGTGGCAATAAGTAAAGATATGTTCCGCGCTTCATTTTGCTTTCTGTATTCAAGTGTAAATTATGAAAAAAATATACCGTGTAATACCTTCCTTGGGTGGCAACAAGTAAAGATATGTTCCGCGTTATTATGTAAAAAGCAAATATGAGTTAGACACTATTTCTAAAACCTCGCCCTCGTAGCAGAGGCAGAGGCAAGTAAGTTCGTATACCGTATTCACACATCCAACCACTCGTTGGCCCAAATCATTCAATCATTTAAAAGCGCGCCTCCATATCTCCGCCCCAGTCCCCAACCCGCGTCAATCAGACATCAATACTGCTGATGGAAAATATAATTTTTTATACCCTCCTTGCGTAGTAATAACCTCCCACCACCCCCCCCCGCCCGATCCTTCCAGGGTGTGTAAATGTCTTGTCCCCACCCACTATTGCAGCATATATATGACCTCCACCACTGATCTAAGTGCAGTCCCTCCTCTAATGTCTACACTGACAATAGTAGGCTAGGGTTCCATACACCTCCCTCCCCCCCCCCCACACCACATACACATGATGTCCGCACTGACATATACCAAATGATCATAATCTCGCAACATATACACGCTATGTTCAACACCAATGCGTGTTTAGGTGTAATTGCCCTGTACACTAATTTATATCCCCCCCCCGCCCCGTTCAGCAAGTTTATAAATGAGAATATTTGGAATTATTCTTGTCTATTGAGCCCATTGGGTTCTAGTGTTTGAAGTTTGTTAATCCAAAATGCTTCACGACCCCTCCTGTAAGCTGTATTTTGTTTATTAATTTGTTCAATCCCAATAATCTTAAAATTGTTTTTACTATGGTTTTTGGTCAGAAAATGATGTGGTATCAGTTCATCCATAACCTCAAGTTTTATTCTACTCAGGTGGTTTTGCATTCTCTCATACAATTTTGTCCCCGTCTCTCCCACGTACACAACTTCATTGCACTTGTCGCAGAAAATCCCATATATCACATTCCTGGACATGCAGGTGATTTTTTTGCCTATGTGGTAGGCCGTACCGTTCTTGTCTGCGAATTGTTTTGTTTGGAGCATAAACCCACAGATTGCACATTTTCTCTCGCATCTATCAGATCCCGTCCCTTGATTGTTGAACATTTTATTATGCTTGCTGTGGACTATGATATCTCCCAAATTTTTCAGTCTTTTGTACGAAATCAGGGGAGGTTTTTCGAATGCCAACTTCATGCGTTTTGAGCGGTGTAAAATGGGCATCCGCTCCCGCGTTATTTTCCCGATGTCGGGGAGGCGCCGCGAGTAGGTGACCACAAACGGGACTCTTTCGCCGGTTGATTTGTTGGATCGTTTTTCAAGTAACTGTTTGCGCTCGATTTGATCGACCTTTTCTAGTTGTTCGCTTACAAACTTTTCGTCGTAACCTCTGGCATGCAGGTGCTGTTTTATATCATTTTTGTGGCATTCATATTCAGCATTATCGGAACAAATTCTTTTTACTCTTGAAGCTATTCCATATGGTATCGCTCTTTTAGTGTTGATTGGGTGATCTGACTTTGCGTGTAGGTATTGATGCGTGTCCGTGGGTTTTGTATATAAACCGGTTTTAAGAAATCCGTCTTCAATTTTGACTATCGTGTCTAAGAATTCTATCTCATTTTCAGACCACCTTAAATCAACCTGTATTCTTGGGTGTATCGTATTTGCCAAAGAATGATATTGTTTCAGAGACTCCAGCCCATGCGTCCATACTCCCCAGATATCATCAACGTACCGTACCTGTTCAAGGGGGTGTAACTTCGATGCTTTTGACAGTTTCTCTTCCCATTCACCCATATATGTGCACGCATAATTCATCCCTAATCGCGAACCTATTGCAACGCCGTCGGTTTGTAAATAATATCTATCTTCCTTTAAATGAAAAATTGTTGTTGTCCAAAACAGTTTCTATTAGTTTAAGACCTATCTTTGTTGGGAATAATTTTCTTTTAGAGTTTTCTAGTGCTTTTTTACATGCTAATATACCTTCATTACGTGGGACGCTTGGATATAGTTTCTTGACGTCCATACAGTACATTATTTCCAAATGGAATAGAATGCCTTGCTTTGATTGTCTGAGAAGCACGGTGTAACTCCTGCCCCACAGGTGTTTATATTTTTTACACCGTGTTTAAACCCGGTATAAAAACAAGAATACACAATCTGAGAGGAGATGTCTTAAAAAGTTCCTATTTTGCCAAATGATTTTTTTCAGTAAAAAAGTATGTTTATTGGTGTATTGTTTTTTTTTAAATAAAAAATAAGATATATTTAATGTTTTGAGATTGGTAGTTATGTAGAAAATGAGATAAAAACAAAAATAAAAATAAAAAATTCTGGAATTATTTTTTTATGTTTTTGTTTTCTTGAAAGTAAAAGCGAAAAGGTTTTGTTGTCTGCCCAATTTAAAAAGAAAATGGCAGAAATAAATAACAAGCGCTTTGCAAGTCATACGGATTCAGAAATACTGGAAAAAAGAACAAAAGTTATTCCTAACAATACAGTGAAGGCCAACAGAAAATGTGCTAATCTGCTGCGAGCATATTTATTGGAAAAGGGTGAAAATCAAAACTTTGAGGTGTATACACCTGTAAAACTAGATGAGACTTTACAGCATTTTTACCTGGATGCAAGGAAAAGTGGTGGAGAAATGTACAAAACATCATCACTCGAAAATTTCAGATATGGACTCAATAGGTATTTGAAGGCACCCCCACATGTAAAGGAATTTGACATTATAAAAAACAATGAATTTTATTCGTCGAACGAGTGTTTCAAAACTGCGTTGTGTGAACTAAAATCCGCCGGGAAGGGTGAGTGTGTGCATTACCCGGTCATAACAGATGCTGATATTAGGCAATTGTACGGAAATTTTCGTTTGTCTGCAAATACACCTGTTGGATTGCAAAACAAAGTTCAGTTAGACATTAGGTTGTATTTTTGTCGAAGAGGTATGGAAAATTTCAAAGACATGACAAAAGATACATTTAAAATTGAAAAAGATTTCGCAACTGGACTGAATTTTGTAAGCAAGGCCAAGGATGAACTGTCTAAAAATAGACGTGAATGCGACAAGGAAAATTACGGTGGTGTAATGACTCAAGTTCCAAACTCACAATTCTGTCCTGTGGCATCCTTTGAAAAATATTTATCCAAACTCCATCCTGACAATGAAAAACTCTGGCAACGCCCAATTGACTCTTTCAAAGACGACGATGAAATATGGTACACCAAACAATGCGTTGGAAAAGATTCCTTGAGTTCATTCATGACTCGCTTGAGCAAATTCTGTAATTTGTCCCAGATTTATACGAATCACTCAGTGCGCGCAACAGGCACCACCATTTTAGCCAGAAACAACTTCTCTCCGTCACAGATAATGGCAGTACCGGTCATAAGTCTGTAAATTCTTTGGCTGTTTATCACAGAGTATCAACGAAAGAGAAAATCGCAATGGGCACAACAATAAATGAAACTATAGACGTCAACTGTAACTCAAAACAACCAACATGTACTGACGACAGTGGCCCTGCCGTGTCGCACACGGAACCTTCACATTCAAATGAGGTCATGCCTGTTGTTACAAATGAAACGTCAATCTCGGGGGCGCCCCGTGGGGACTTTCTTGATATCTCTGCACTCGATGAGTTATTCTCTGATGATTTTGATTTAGAACCTCTAGAGCGTGTGACGGAAAGTAGGCAGGTAGAATCACTAACAGTTAGAACAGCTTCGGAGGGACCACGTAGATGTTCAATGTTCAATAATTGCTCAATTGGTAAAGTTGAAATCGTGTTTCGCAAATGAACTTGGTACTGGTACAAGCAAGAATGAACTAATATTAGCAACTTTTCATGTTCCTTGTTAAAAGTTTAATAAATCTTACATTTATGATACGGTGTTGAACTGTCAATTTGTCAATAAACACTCTGCAAGATTCTGCATGTAGCCTTTTGTTGGCCCATGATCGGGGGTGGGGGGGGGGGGGGGTATGCAATGAATTGTCTGGTGCAATGTTGCAATAGTAACCCAATATTTATTGGTTTTGGAAATAAATTCGTTATCCTTTGGTTTCCCAGGGTGTATGGGAATTTACACCGGTCTGAAAACTCATACACCCTGAGGCCTGCGGCCTCAGGGTGTATGAGTTTTCAGGCCGGTGTAAATTCCAATACACCCTGGGAAACCAAAGGATAACTAATATTATGCTGTTTTCAGGGAGTGGTTGGGGTATACTGTCCAGTCTGTTCAAGAAATGTGTGGTGTCACGTATGTAGGATGGTAATGACTCAACGTGTTGTTTTAATTCAGACTCCATCACTTCTGCTATTTTCTCTGTTGGGTGGTTTATTCCCGAAATTATTGTTCTTAAAGGGGCTTCATTTTTATGCATTTTGGGGTTACCTTTTACTCTACCAGCCTGTGGCTGCTTAGGTATCATGTACGCTAATACTTTTTTGTCTATCAGTTTGTTTTTTTCTAGTTTTTTTAGTTGGCTTTTAATCTTGTTTGTTATTTTCTCTGTCAGATTTACAGGTACTTCTTTGTATGTTGTTTGGTCCCCCAACTCCATCAAGATCTCATTTTCAAATTTACTTGCATCCAAAACGGTTATTCCAGACCCTTTATCGGCTGGTCGCACGACTATTGTATTATCATTCAACAACTCCTTCAGAGCCTTCTCTTCCATTTTTGTTATGTTGTTTCGCACGCGTTTTTTATGCCCTTCAAAATATCTTCCCGTACTATCTCTAAATAAAGGTCAAGGTGCTTATCTCTACCTTCTTTAGGGGTCCACGGGTTACGCTCTTTAAATTTATCATTAATATATTGCTGTTTATTGTCTAGGAAATACTCACATAGTCGCATTCTTCGCTCCCATTCTTTTATCTCAACGATAAGGTTCGCCATATCCAAAGTTCTTTCCGTTGGGACAAACTTGAGACCCCTTTTAAGTAATGTTCTTTGGTGTTTTGTTAATTTCTTGTTGGATAAATTAAACACGTTATTTTGCTGATTCATTTTAGTTTCGTTGTGCAGAATTTTACTCTTTATACCTACATACGTGTTATTTTGATCATCGCTCATATTCTTAACTTCTGCAGATTCATCCTTTGTGGAGGGTTTCTCAGACTTTTTGTCGGTAATTTGTGTTGTATAACCCCGGGGATTCACAGATTCGTCCTTTTTGGAGGGTTTCTCAGACTTTTTGTCGGTAATTTTTTTTGAATAACCCCGGGGATTCAGTTTTGTTTCATCCCTATAACGCGGAAATATTTAGTGACTGCAAGTATTTGTATTTGATTGTTTTAGGCCCATTTGTCTTTTTCATACTTCCAATCATTTGTGCAACCTGAAAATGAGAATCATTCAAAAAGAGATAGAAATTTAATTCATTTGTACTCACCGGTTTTTCAGGTTCGAATCGCACCCACCTGTAATTTTGACCATACTTACAATATACATGAATCCCTATTCCCAGCATATTCACCAAACCTATTATATCCTCATCTGTTGCCCAGCTCTCAATACTACCATTCGTTTTTGATCTGTTTCTAATGAATCCTGATACTGGCCCATCTATATATTTAGACATTATTTTTGCGTGATGTTCCACATACTCCATTACTCGTTTCCGTATTACATGATGATATTCCTCGTCGCCTGTACAGATTTTGCTGATGCATCTATAAAAGCAATTTCCATCAGCTCTAACATTTTGCAATCCAAACCCTTGCCTTCTCAGTTCAATGTTGTGTGTTGCGATATCAGTGTGGCTGGGAAGTTTCTTCTGTAATTTTATTCCTAATACTTTTAACACATTATTTATTTCCAACAGCGATACATTCTTTCCAGGTAGGTCGGTACCATCTGAATCACCCAGTCCCGCTATCTTCTTATCTTTTGTTCTTTCAGTAAGGACTTTGATTTTATCACCATGGTTCTTTATTATCTTCAGAATTGCCTCTTTATCTGAGATGTTGAAACGGGAATTTATCGAATTTTTTTAACTTCGCGAACTCAGCCCTCAGAAGACCCAACTGTTCCTCGAATTCTAATCGCGTAATATCTACCAGTCTCTCTGATGTTTCATTTAAAAGGTTTTCATATTCCGATTTTCGTCTTCCACTGACATCCGATGTCATATTCCATTTCACTTTGAATCCTCGCGGTATTATATTTTCTTCCTGGCATTTTCTAAGAAATTTTATGTGTGATTCGCGTTTGTTTATTTTTTCAATTAGATTCCGTCCCACATTGCAGACCGTCTTCCCTTTTCGCGATAATTCCTGAAAATCTGATTTTGTACGTTCATTTCACGCATTACTTGGTACGACATCTTTCCTTGGAATTCTTTTAGTCGGCATAAACATACACTTCATCAAATATTTTATATAACTTCGTCAAATTGCCGTCATGCTCGGAAGTTTACTTCCTTCTAAGCGGCTTTCATTTTTGACTAATACTTATTCCGTTAGGTTAAGTGCCGTACCAATGTGTATCGCGTCATGGGAACGTAAAAATTAGCGTCACGCTGATCCTAATTGTTGAATGGGAATTATAAAATTGATCGTGATACGCGTACGTCTTACAGATCGATTTATTATTTGGCAAGTGGCTGCCTAGCTCCTAATCACGAACCCGTCTATGAAATCGCCGATGCATGTCTTCCTTGAGTGGCAACAAGTAAAGATATGTTCCGCATTACACGTTGTTCACTGTTTTTAATTGTAAATTATGGACAAACAAGACCGTATCGTATCTTCCTAAGGTGGTAACGAGTGGAGATATATTCCGCGTTATTGCGGGCAATTTTTGTTCTCAGCCTTAGAATTAAAGCATTCATTCATTTATCTCAACCTCGCCCTGGTAACAGAGGCAGAAGCGAGTTCGCATGCAGTATTCACACATTCAGCCATTCCTTGACCCGAATTGTTCAAACGCGTTGTTCTCCATATTCAAGTGTATTGCTTGTAAAACCACCGTATCATATCTCGCTTGGGTGGTAAAGATATGTTCCCCGTTTCATGTTGTTCCCCGTATCCGAGTCTATTACGCGCAAAATAACCGTATCATATCTTCCTTGGGTGGCAATAAGTAAAGATATGTTCCGCGCTTCATTTTGCTTTCTGTATTCAAGTGTAAATTATGAAAAAAATATACTGTATAATACCTTCCGTGGGTGGCAACAAGTAAAGATATGCTCCGCGTTATTACGTAAAAAGCAAATATGAGTTAGACACTATTTCTAAAACCTTGCCCTGGTAACAGAGGCAGAGGCAAGTAAGTTTGTATA